>JAWQUT010000658.1:229684-271856 GCA_033807755.1 Ellobium chinense
AGCAATGTGTAGCCATGCCCTTCATTCTAACTTTGAGGAATATGAGTAAATACTGAGCTGAGTACACACTGACATTCCTGTAACTTTCTTCTCCCTATATTGAAATGAAAACAGGGACCTCTTAGTCTTATCATAAATATACTGCTGTATTACTGTGGTGGCCTTGCGTGGTACAGTATTAACAAATTCGAATCATAATTTACAGTAAACCTCTCTGACTGCATTCACTCTCAACTCAAACTGAACACTGGCTACTCGAACTCACTCATCCTTACTTTCCGAATTAAGCTCTTGTTAGTACATGTGCTCTTTTGTGATTTAAGAATGTGTAGCACTTTGTGTGAAGCAAACAACAGCTTGTGTAAAACATGTTACTGTCATAGCCTGCTGACCACTGGCACTCAGTGTGTGCGAAATGTGAGGCAAGACCGCCAGCTCTTATGAACAAGTCAGGTGTGATTAGGTGCTAAAAAGTGTACTTACAGAAGTATGAGGACTGTAATCAACAGAAAATCCAAATTTCATTTTCGAATTCGGGTTTTTCATTGTGACTGATGCCATGCTTTTCTGCTTTGTCACTTGTGATATCTGTGAGATCAGATCAGCAAGGGGTCACGCACACACTTTGTGATCTAGCTCGTCAGTAGCTTTCAGCCTGAAAGTCTGAGGAAAAGAAGTTCAAGCTCAACATGAGAAATGGATTTTTGTATTCCTATTATACTATCTGAGTTCTTCAAATCGCTAAGCTTGATTTCTGGAGGTTAGCCAACAAGTTGACTGGAGAGAAAAAAAAGTTTATTCTTTGATCTTTTACTTTTTAATTGGTTTCCAGTTGTTTTGTTAACTATATGAGCTAAGTCAGTGGCTTGTTTGGAATGACAATAGGTTGAATCACAACAGTTCTATGTCCTGCAGTTGCGTAACTTAGTGACTTTCAGCTTTATCATGTGTTCTGAATGGGATAATACTGTTCTAGCCAATAATGATCTAGACTAGATAATATGGCTGGGTAGCTCAACTCGAAAGATCAAGTACTCAATCTTTTCCTCGGGTTCAGTTAATCAACTTGCATTCTGAAGATCCAGCCTAGGACTGATCCTTACTTCCAATCTTTGGAATCACTATCTTGACTAACAACTGTGCCGCCAGTAACAAAGGTATCAACAAAATTTTACAGTGTCTCAATAAACAAGTACCGAGAGTAAAGCTCTTCTTGTTTGACTATAGATAGAGATGTGTTGGAAAGAATGTATACAGAGTGTATGTTTTGGAATTAGTGAAGTCGAAGATAATTTTATAAATCATGAATTATCTATCAGTGATGGGCCAAATCCCTTGTTCTGGAAAGTCGGAACGGCTCAATTTTTTACAGCTGTAAGTCTAATTGAAAAATTTTTATCTTGGCTAAATCTTTATCGAACTCAAGCTTTTCCCAGCAATAGTATTCTAGATCGCAATATCATACAGTGGCCCTATGGATGGAAGATCGCAACTTTCATGAGTGGTCACAAGATGACTAAAATTAATATCCTGCATGGAGATCCTTGCATTACCACTGTGATACAGCAGCAATGTAGGGAATGAAGTAGTAAGGACAAATGGGTAGAAGACTACGCAAAGTTAAAACACTTGTGTTGAGCCCAACGGAGATATTCCAAACAGTGTCAACCTTCTATTTCCGATCACACTGTAGTATTGTTCCATGAACGGGACTCTCTGTACGTCAATCTGTCTCTCTATTTTTCTGGCACACACAAGCACATTTTCTATCCTGCGGTTAACATGCAAGCTAGTCTAGGCAGGGAACAGAATCCATGGATGATTTACAAAGTCTATCTTCCCTATTGATACGAACTCCTATGGCTTTACGTGATATTAACAAACTCGAATCATAATTCATGGTGAACCTCTCTGACTTCATTCACTCTAAACTCAAATCTGAACACAGGCCACACGAACTCACTCATCCTTACTTTCCGAAATCAACCCTCACCAGTACCTGTGCTTTTTCAGAATGTAAGAATGTGTAGCGCATCTGTGAAGCAAGCAAAAGCTTGTGTAAAACATGTCACTGATTTGGCCTGCTGACCACCAGCACGCGGCGTGTGCGAACTGCGAGGCCGTGAGCTCTTGTAAATGAGTCAGATCCTAGGCGATCTTATACACAGGCCGGACACCCGGAAACTAGGTCAAATCGAGGGCCGGCCAGCCAGCCGGCCGGTAGGTAGCAGACAGTGCACGGTGTTATGTTTACATACTTACATTATGTTTACATAGTAGTTTTGCTTGCGCTTCCTTTCCCGAATCTCTCTCTCTCTCTCTCTGTATATCTGAACATGCAAGAACAGAGAATGAATGAAAATAAAACTGAATAACCATAAAACTGCATCCGAGTTATTGAACAATTATCACACGTCAGGAATGTAAGTTATTGTAAGTAATGATGAAGATGATGGTGGAAGGGATGGTGCATGGGAGGGTACTAGGCTAGGAATACAGTATTAGTAGTTGTAGTGAAGCAGCATTAGTTTATGTGGTTACAGGTTACAGAGTATGGTGAATCACAATTCCTTTGGGAAACAATGGATGTCTCACAGCAGCCAGCTGCTGATAAGCTTCAAATTGTAGCCCTTTGATGTTGCCATCTTCCGTCACTATCTGGCTAAAGTAAATGGAAAATGTTGGGACAGGTCCGTCTCTTGTAAAACTTATCACAACATATCAGTTGTTTTCTTTGTCGCAGGCTACAAAACCGAAGTTGGACAGCTTCGGGACCAGGACTGAAGTAAATGTAGACTGTTTAAAACTGTCCCTATCTTTAAACTGTGACATTTCATCAATGTGGAGGGCCCTCGCAGAACTTGTTGATTTTGATGTGCTGTGAGGGGTGCTAAACGATGTAGGCAGACAGGACTCTGGCACATTCTGGAATAGTGACGGTGGAACTGATGGTGTATAGTACCTTCCACGGACTCGAATTAAAGTCACATCTGCAGGCCAGTGAAGAGCACAAACACCCTTGTTGTCAGTAATAGCGTCAACCGATAATTTATTGGGCAAACAAGACACCCATCTCTGCCGCTCCTCAGGACCCTTTGGGAATCCGTAAACTGCAATCTGAGTCTTTCCACTCTTTTTCTGGCTGTCATATCCTGTCTTACATCCATAAACTGAACATTTTCTGCCCATGTTGAAAGTTGAATGTTCACCGTCTCACCACAGTTAGTAAGATCGCCTAGGTCAGGTCCAATCAGGTGCTCCAAAATTTTAAACAAAATGGCAAAATAGCGGAACGAAGAGAAAGAGAAGTCAGCAGCACAAACTTTGTAAACTAATAAATTAAATCTTGCTGTTTCGATAAGCCACTGACACCAAATCTATTCTAATGAGTTTCATGCAGGATGACAGTTCCAACAGTGGGTTCGAAATTAACTGTATTTGAAAATAGTATGCCACCCCCCCTAGTTCATTTTTATAACATAAAAGAACCTAACCTTACATTTACACTAGTTTCTCACTTAGTTCCTACCTCCTGAATAAGGTAGGTGCCAAGAAGAGGCTCCTCACGGTTGCTGGGGGGGCTCTTTCATCCTCACAGGTTTGGAGGCCACACTGGCCCTTCAAATACTTTGATGCAGTTTATCAATCAAAAATGTTTGAAGAGTTCACTGTCTATTGATAAGAAAAAACAAAAACTTGCTACTTAGTATTAGTTTTAATGGAAACAACAATTGGTATATATTCTAAACAATAGGCATGCATCCATTTTAAGTGGAAGACTGTGACCAGAATTTGTCTTTCTAATAAAAATATTTTGGTATTCTTTCTTTCTTATTACCTGTATACTATGCAATTTGAGCTAAGTCTATAGTCAAACATGAAAATTCCCAAGTCTGATGTCAAATTCAGTGAAAGCATATTTAGGTTCCCCAAGGCTTTGAAAACTGTGAACTGAAAAGTGAAGTTACATAAAAAAAAAAAACAACTCTGTTTTTACACTTTAGTATCATGCTCACTCAATGAGTCAATGTAACACCCCTTAACACTAAATTTGTAAAATTTCATTTCAAATCATTTTAAGTTTAAGAATGAATAATAACATTAACTTGGCTAAAAAGTGTACTCACAGAAGTATATGGACTGAAATTAACAGATTATCCAAATTTCATCAGATCTTTGATTTCGATCTTTTCACTATGACTGATGTCCTTGTTGCTTTTCTGCATTGTGACATCTGTGATCTAGCTCGTCAGTAGATTTCAGTCTGAAATTCTGAAGAAAAGAAGTTGAAGTCCAACATGAGGAATGAATTTTTGTTTTACTGAGGCTGTTCTTTGGTCTTCTACTTTTTAACTAGTTTCCAATTTTTTTGCTTACTATCTGAGCTCAGTCAGTGGCTTGTTGGGAAAGATGATGGGTTGTATCACAGCAGTTCTATGTCTTACAGTTGTGTAAAATTACCTAGTGACTTTCAGCTTTATTATTATGTTCTGCGTGGGATATTACTGTTCTAGCCAGTAATGATCTAGACCAGATAATAAGGCTGGTCAGCTCGACTCAAAAGATAAATATTCAACCTTTTCCTCAAGTTCACTTAATCAAGTTGCGTTTTGAAGATCCAGCTTAGGATCAATCCTTACTTCAAATCTCTGGAATCACTATCTTTACTAACATTTTCAATGAAGCTCTTATAAAATTTGTTAGATTATAGATAGGGACGTGCGGGAAGGCATGTATGCAAAGTGTTTGCATTGGAATCTGCGAAGATAATTTCATTTAGATATCCTCTCATACGATCAAAGGAAAGGATTATTTTAATGGGTTGAAGGCGCAGGGGGAGGAGAAGAGTAGTAAGAACCAGTCTACACTTCACTAGTGTGTAATGTCAGCTCGAGCTGTGATCCTCCGTCCATAGGGCCATTGTATGATACAGTGATCTAGAAATAAAGCTTCGGCTTGGACAAGCTCAAATCTGACAAAGACTGAGCCAGGATCCATCTTTCTGAGCTGAGCTGTGAAAAGCTTGAGTTGATTCGACTGTCTAGAACGAGGGATTGGCCCATCACTCATCATTGGATAATTCATGATCTAGACTAGATTATTAATAAATGTGTGCTTGACGCTTAGCATAGTATTAATTCAAACTAACTCACTGCCAAATGCAGCACTTCATGTCAAGCGTACACATTTAAATTCACTTTGTCTAGATTTGTGGACTATGATGACATGATGAGTATTGAATATAGCATTGGATGGTCAAATCTGTATCGATTCGCGGGAGAATATTTTACATTTCAAAAATATGAAATCAATTTTATTTACAAAAAATGCTCAACCCAGTTTAAAATAGCATCCAAATCCAATCAGAAAATTTATATTTAGTTTGTTTTGAATTCCATTCTGAACAGCCGAAGCTCTTGGATTTGTAAGTTTCTCCCACCAGGTTCTTGGGATCGCGATTGGTTTATAAGACCAATTTATGTGTAGATCTAGATCTATCGTGTAGCCTAATGACAATGGGTTAAAAGCTCAGCATTTTAACAGAAAATTCTTCAATTTCAATCAAGTTAGACGATTTAGTAATACAAAAAAAACCCCCAAAAAACTGTTCTTCAGAACACAAAGAATGCTGGACCAAAGTTTAAGGACTGAAAAACAGAAAAAATTGCAACGGTTATCACTCTCCATGCTGGCATCTTTTGTTTGCTACTTAGAAATTAGAAATTCGTGATCCAAATGTTAAAGTTAGAACAAATAATAATTATTTCATGGGCGTACAGGTGTGACAAGATTAGTTCTTTTAAAATCAATGATTTAGTCTTAGACTTGATCGCTGCCATAAAGTATGAAAATCAAATTACACATTGGCCTAAAGAACATTGGCTATGTTGAAGGATAGCACCGCATGGATAATCATAATGATACAGTTCATTTGGTCATAGACAGGTCATGGACTAGATCGATATTTCGACTAATTCGGTGCTGTTGTTAGAGAGAAAGCCAGAACGTTACCACTGACAACAATTGAAATTGAATGATCTTTTTTGAATGGTGCCTTTCTGAAAATGCTGTAAGCGACACACCATGCAATGCGAAAACCGGAAAAGCACATCTAGTCTAGTAGCGGCCTTAAAATTGGATAAACCGTCGTGGCAGTTAATCAGGGAGGTGCCAGGGGGATCAGCTGTCAGCAAATTTTGCATATACGCAGGCTGCGTCGCAGCAAAACTCAAACAACTGTTTTGACCCATGTTTTCTGTGGGGTCAAACTAAGTCTAAGCTGAGCAATATTTGATTTGAAGTAAAAAAAGAGAGCAAATTCTGAACTATCACCCTTTTTTGTTCAGAACTTCCTTTCATTCACATTATAGCAACGAAAACAACATGTGGAAACAAAGTTCGTATCAGTGAAGACAAGATGTCTGCTAATCACTCCTATTTTTTTTCATGAAGTATGATGAAGCGCCGGAACTCGAGACTAACGAGACAGGGCTGTTTAGTTTTTAACTCATTCTGACTGGGATATTTTCACTGCAAATGCCGGGGACTTCGGTTTCAGAATTTTTTTTTACACCTGTATAAATTTAAGAGGCAGTAACTCAGCTAATTTTGGGGCAATACCACCAACATATTATATATGAAAATGTAGGAAATTGAATGGAGAATGGCAATAATTAAAAACAAAAGAGCTAAAAAATAAGTCAAATGAGAATTCAGGGTCAGCACTTCCTGGTTTGATACGGTGACAAAAAACCTCGATAAAATTCACTGAGTGTCCGTAGTTCCCAAACAAACGCTAGACTATGAATGAACCTCTTGAACCTTCAACTTCCGCTTCCTTGACCTTTCAGGCGGTGTAGGGGAGTATTTTTAAACCAGAACACAAGAATACAAAACGACGCAGGCTGTGTTGTTTCGACAGCAGTGCATGGAAAAAACGACGCAGCCTGCGTCGTTCCGGTCAGAATGAGTTAATCCTCTCGATTCATAGGACACTATGTAAATCATATCAGAACCCTTCACGATAGATAGACTATGACTAGATTAGGCTAGTCTAGGGTCTAGTTATAAACAAGATTGAACAAGAAACTAAGAAAGGCCCGCCCATGAATGATTCGATGAAAACGTGCCGCCAGTGACCAGTGACAGTGTAATGAAACTGCTAGTCTAGTTCCCTTTCATTTTACTTAAATTTGAACCTTTCTCCTTCTTCCCTTGTCTTAAATTCACGTGTATTGCAAATTCACGATCGATGCAGAAATATGGAAAGAGATTGAGCTTGGATTTATAATGGATTCCTCTGGCCGTTGGGGAATTCCTAGGCCTACTAATGGAAAAATCGGCCATTATGCTTTTGGCTCTACTAGTCTAGTCTAGAGGCCATTAATAACATCGCTCACTAACAAAAACGACATACTTACATAATAATCATTAATTAAATGCTGATACTTACCTCTACTAATCGTCCAGGTCCTCATTAAATACACAAACATCAGTTTCATCATCAGTTTCACGTCCAAACGCCATGCCGCCATTTTCGAAAAATAAAAGAACGAAGTAAAACAAAAGATCGGTTTCGGTTTCCTGGAAGGTCCAGAAATAGCAAGGGAATCCTGGAATAAAATCAGCCAATCAAAACGCATAAAATATATTACTAATTATTACCGCGTCCCCTGCGAGTAGTCGCAAGTNGAAGGGGAGCAGACCAGAGGAAAGAGAAATATACAAAGAGAGCATTGACGGGTAGGCTAATAATATTATATTTGTTAGATATTGAGTATTGATGTTGTATATATCGATACCATGTTGTAACTCTTCAGAACAAGAGGTTTAGTAAAGGCGCTCTCTCTAACTGGCAGACACTGATTCATGTCATCATTATGTCGCTCTACATTTGTCACGTGTTCTGTCCTGAGTCTAAAGAACCCAGAGACATCGCATGCTGTCAGATATGGTTCGTGCAATCTTGTGCACCGGAGGAAAGTATCAGTAGCTTCTCACATAGCTCTTCTCGCCATAGCCTGAGTCTATTCTACCACGATCATACATCAAAAGAAATTGCCATTTCCCGCGCGCGCGTCATCAAAACAAGGGACATAATCCAGGAAATCGTCACCTACAAAACGTTCCAGATTGTCTCGCTTGATCCAGGCTTTGTTTACAAAAAGAATGGAACAACTGAAGCAGCCACCAAACCTCGACTTTTCAGTATCAACTGATATATCTCTTGCTGAGAAATGGAGAAAATGGAGCCAAACTATGCAATTATACATTGATCTTGCACACAGAGAAAGATAAAATCAAACCTCTCTTTGAAAAGTTTGAGGCAGTACTGCAAGCCAAAGGAAAACTTAACAGTAGAGAGATGCAGATTTAACACTCGAAACCAAGCAACCTCTGAAACATTTGACCAGTATTTAACTGACCTCAAAGTAAAGGCAAGGAAATGCAAATGTGGCACATTGCAAGAGGAACTACTAAGAGACAGGCTGGTCTGTGGCTTGCAAATGAAAAACTCAAAGAAAGACTCTTGAGAGAGGACAAGTTAACACTTGCGAGAGCAATAGATATCTGCAGAGCATCGGAAGAATCACAGAAAAATGTGAAAATGGTGGAATCAGAAACTTGTGTCAACAAAATTGGAAAGAAACAGACACCCTCACAAAAGTTTCACAAGCAAATGCATAAAACCCCAAACCTCAAAATGCTTGCAGAAAATGTGGAAAGCAACACCCACCAAGATCCTGTCCTGCTTATTGGCAAAAGTGTTCAGCCTGCGGCAAACCAAATCACTTTAAAGCAGTTTGTCGTTCCAGGAACATTCACAATGTTGATAACAAGTGTATTGAAACTGAGGAAAGTGAACCAGAAGATTGCAGTCTATTTGTAGGTACAATAGGCAAAAAGACATATATGTTGAAGGAAATGAACTCTTCATCTATTCAGGTGTGCTGGGCAAGAACATTAAATTTAAAGTTAATTCTGGTGCCCAAGCCAACGTTCTTCCTCACAAGATACTACAAGATGTAACTTTGAAGAAAACTAAGTAAAAGCTAACCAGTTACACTGGCAACAGACTAAATGTTGTGGGAAAATGCACCATCTCAGTAATGGGTGTGCGAAAGAATTTTTCGTGACCGACACACATCGGGATGCAATTCTAGGCCTGAAGGCTTCAAGAGACTTGAATCTCATTCAGATTCTCACAGTCCAGACAAAGAAGATTAAAGAAACAAAGGAGGAGAAGAGTATGGTTAAAGTAACCAAGGAGGAGAAGAGTGTTTTTAAAGAATGTAGTGATATTTTTGAAGGACTTGATTGTGTTGGAGAACCAATTCACATTGAACTTGACCTCAGTGTCACACCAGTCATGATACGTCCTCCTCGAAAAATTCCTCTAACACTGAAAAACAAAATGAAGGCAGAGCTGGAGAGAATGGAATCACTGGGTGTAATTATCAAACAAGACCAACCAACACCCTGGGTTAACTCGATGGTGGTAGTGGAAAAACCAAATGGATCACTGCGTATTTGTATGGACCCGAAGGATCTCAATATAGCTAAACGCCGTGAGCACTATGCAATTCCTTCCCAAGAAGAAATCACAGCAAAACTCAGTGGTGCAAAATTCTTTTCAAAGTGTGATGCAGCCATGGGCTTTTGGCAACTACCACTTGATACAGACAGTGCCAAACTTAGTACAATGCAAACCCCTTTTTGGCAGATATTCTTTTCTGCGTTGTCCATTTGGAATCAGCTCTGCACTAGAAACACTCAACAAGAGAATGCAACAAATCTTCCAAGGGGAAGAAAGAATAGAATGCGTCTTTGATGATGTCATTACATGGGGAAGCACAGTTGAAGAACTGAAGAGCAGAGAAAGGAAATGCCTTGAAAAAGCTAGAAATGCAAACCTGAAGTTCCGGAAAGAAAAGACAGAACTTCGAAAAACTGAACTGAAATGCTTGAGAATGTGGACGGCAGGTAGTGCAGCACTCCAAGTTTTCAATCAATGTGCCACCCCTCACTATGCAGTTAGTACGTCTGTCCTGACAAAGCAACAGCTATCGGTCTCACATCTGTCAAGGTTAAATCTTCCTCAGCACTGATTGTCATCTGGACTAGGAAATGTGACTCTTACAACTTCAACAGCACATCATGGCAGAGGGCCCCGCACATACCTCTTATGATTGTCCCAACACCACCTGGCCAGCTATCTGTAAGCGTGTAGCGACAGCAACTGTGGAGAAATGAATTAAATGCATGTAGCATTTCTGCTTGATACAATATTATATGTTATATCTGCCATCTTATGACACAAAGACACAAATGCACTATCACTATAAATCATAGTGCCTTTTTCTCATAAGATGGCAGACAATTTCTGATAATGCTTACATGGTGCGGGCAATGAACAACATTGTTATAGACCAAAGTTAGCCATGGCATTGTACAAGTAAAGTACAAAGCAACATACAGTGTAGCTATATTAGCAAAGATTTGCTGTACGAAAACATGGAACATTAGTGTTATATTTGATATTTTTTTTTCAAACCCGCATGCAGTAGTCTATAGGTTACAGACCTGTAATTGTACTTTCACTACTGGATCCTACTAGTTAGGGGTTATATTTAATCTCTCCTTTTCCCTCTTTTGGCATGCTCTGCTTCCAGTGATGAGGGCTCCAAGGGGCAAATTTTGATATCATGGGAAACTGTGTCCATTTTACTTTCTTTTGCCAGGCACTGTTTAGTCCTGGGCTGGAACTGCCAGGTCAAGGGTGTGTTCAGGCGGAAGAGGAGGGGTTTGGCGATGACCAGTGAAAAATCTAAGCTCTGTTTACAAATAAGCAACCAAGCTCAACATTTCAATGGGCTTGCCAGGGTTGGGTCAGTCTTAAAATTTGGGCCATATGATGAGCTTAAATCCGGTATTGAAAGCTAAAACTTTGGGTTCAGAGGGCAGCTCAAAATGTTAATATAACCCAAAGAGGAAACAAGGTTCCAATCCCATTACAGGTCTGTAACTTTGAAGTGGATTCTACTGAAGCAGTTACGCCTTTGGAAATAATTATGTCGCCTTAGTATTGTTAGTACCGCTTAGCTACAATGCTTTCTAGTGATGACGTTGTAAGTGAAATTAGACCAGCTGATGCTTTGATGTGGCAGCAACTGGTGGAATTTGTAATGAAAACGAGTACTAGACAGACAAGTAATAAATGATCATGTCAATTATTCTATGAACATGCTGTGCGGGCCAGCATTTTAGGTTTGAGACCTCAAGTAATGAGGCTAACATCCACCGATCTACAAAGTAATATAGTCCTGAAAAACAGAGGGAATACTTGAAAGTTGAAATGGAGGCTTCTTGTTGTTGTTGGTTTGTTTGATATCTTTCGTTTTACCAGACCACCATGCAAATGCCAAATAGTCTAGGTGTCACACAATATTTTAGCACAGTTCTGGGCCGGCTGTAAAAGGTTTCAAACTCAAATGCCCATTGCTTTTTTTCCACTTTCTTCTCCGAGTCTTGAGTGGCGAGTTTGTCAGAACTGCATTATTTTAATCGGGAGGGATCGTATAGAATAAAACCATTTTAATTCCTATATCTCATTCATGCTGGTGGTCCCGCAAAACTCATTGCAGATTGTTGCACATGGATCTTTAGTTATATAACATAATTATAATTTGATTTATGACAAATGTTCAATAGCATACACGCATATCAGAATCAGATCTAAGCCAATTTCAAATAGAGAGATTTTGCACACTACAAAAATCCTGAATATTCACCCGTTGCAAATGGTTCTACACAGACTGTAGTTCTATCAACTTTGTTCAACTTATGACAAAGCTGAATAACATACGATTACATTTTATCAGAATTAGATCGAAGTCAATTTCAAATAGAGAGATTCCATACTGACTTTGAAAACTTGATTTTTCATTCGGTTCAAGTTAGACCTTTGGCTCTATGCATTTTGTCTGGCTTATGACAAAGCTAAATAAAGTACGATTAGATGTTGGTCAATTAAAAATGAAGGGATTCAGTGTAACATTTGTGATGCTTGTTGTTTATTTAGGCTAGCGCCCCCCCCCCCCTTCCTTTGTTATACGGCCCTGGACCGCACGCGGCTCCGGTCCTTCATGATTCGAGAATGTTGCAGTTACGAGTTAGTAGCGGCCGACCTTGTTGTGATCAGTTGTTTTTTTTCCTCTCTTTTAATTACGGCGGCAATACCGCTAGTGAGACTGTCTAGTGTCAAGGTCAGGTCGACCGTATGGTACGTTAAGTAAACACAGTATTAGCCGTCCCGAAGGTTCGGGTAGGATGCTTCGAGTGAACGCAGTATTAGCCTTCTCGAGGGTTCGAGTGGGGCCGCGATCGGAATGTTTTGATTCTAATTAGTCTGGAAGTCGCTGCTCGTACGTTCTAGACTTAGCATGTTTGTTTGGGCGCATCATATGATGATGGCGTCATTAATTCTAGAATTTCTACGGAAATTATTATAAAAGGCACGAGAGTGAGAGAGTTGAGAGAGTTGGCTGTTATGGTCTGTGCATTGTAAATTATTTGAGAGTTGGCTGGTATGGTCTGTGCTTTGTGAATTATTTGCTGGTTACACCTTGTTACCAATAAAGAAGTATTCTGTTTCCTGCACAGCGGACTTGGTTTGTGATTTAAAGTAGCAACGTCAGTGGCGTTTCTAAGGAGAAGCTATCATATTCAGTGCCTCTTCACTATACGCCAATACTGATTGACACTTGCTCGCTACATCTGGGGGCTCGTCCGGGATAGGAACTAAAGTGTTTCATCGGATCTCTTCGGATCGGATCGGATTAACTGGAGTATTTCGATCGGATCAACTGGAGTGTTTCAACGGGATTGGAACTGAAGTGTTTCAACTACAGACTGTGCAAGGACATCGGAGTACATCGTCACCTACAAGATGTCGGAATTAATCGCAAGGCTTGGACAAGAAGCGGATGCTATCGGACTCGAGGGCACTGAGAGGAAGGAATACATTAAGGAACGGATGAGGGAAGAGAGAGAGAGAGAAGCGGAACTAGAAAGGGAAAGGCTCCGGATGGAAGCGGAGGAGAAAAAGCTCCGGATGATGGAAGCGGAAGAGAGAAAGCTCCGGATAGAAGCAGAAGAGAGAGATAAAGCTCGTCAGCATGAACTAGAAAAACTTCGGATTGAAAAGGAAACGGCGAATGGGACTTCACAGGAGCCTACGGTAACTAGTCAGGCGGCGTCTAAACGGCCGAAGTTACCTGCCTTCCAGGATCGTAAAGACGATTTGGACAGCTGGCTCCTGCGCTTCGAACGGTTTGCGGAGACGGCCAAATGGCCTAAGGACACATGGACGACTTCTCTCTCTGCCTTGCTGACCGGAAGAGCTTTGGACTGCTTTTGTCGTCTCTCCATGGATGACGCCAAGGATTACGATAAAGTTAAGGAAGCCCTTCAAAAGAGGTACAACTTAACAGAAGACGGCTACCGGCTCATGTTCCGACAGTCCAGGCCAGAAGACGGAGAGAATGTTGGCATGTTCATCACGAGAATTCAAACGTACCTAAACCGGTGGGTGAAGTTATCGAAGACAGAAGAAACCTTCGACGGCTTAAGGGATCTTTTCGTCAAGGAGCAGTTCATGGATGCATGTCCCTCCGATTTGGCTACCCACGTCAGAGAGAAGAAGTTGAAGACCCTAGACGATGTGACCAACACAGCTGAGGCATTCCTGGTGGCGAGGAACAGGCAACTGAAGGACAGTACCAAGCAACAGAGCCAACCAGCAAGGGCGAGGCCTAATGGCAACACAGGGAATACTCCACAGGTGTGCCAGTTTTGCCAGAAGCCGGGGCATAAGGCAGCGGATTGCTACAAGAAGGCAAGTGACAAGGGCAAGGGCGAGATGAAGTGCTACGCCTGCGGGAAGCTAGGCCATACAGCAAAAAGGTGCCCATCCCAGACGGACTTGGGACGGGGCAAGCCCAGCAAGGCTGGGGCGGCCGTAGTGATGGCGGCGGAGAATGTGTCGTCAGTGCAGGACCTGGCGACGGCTGACACCAACATCAACGTGCAAGCGGTGCTGAGGGACGGGAAACTTCAGTTTGAGGTGCCTGTTACGTGCGGAGGATGCAGTGACAGAAGATCCGTGGACGAACTGAAGCTACCCATGATGAAAGGCTTGATCGGGGATCAAGAAGTGGACGTGTTGCGAGACACCGGTTGCGAAGGCGTTGTGGTGCAGCGAAGGTTGGTGAGCGACGGACAGCTCACTGGACAGAAGAGGTTGATCGCAAGGATCGACAATAGTATCTTGGTGGCAGAAGAGGCCATCATTGATGTGAGGACACCTTTCTTCACGGGCAGAGTGACAGCACTGTGCATCCCAGAGGCCATCTGTGATCTGGTGATTGGGAACGTCGATGGAGCGAGGGACCCTAACGACCCAGACACAACGGTGATGGTGGGAGCAGTGACCACGAGGGCCCAAGAGAAGAAAAGAGGTCAGCCCACATTGCTGAAGGTGCCGAAGGTAGAGCGGCACGCGGGAGTCGACAGGAAGGAATTAGTGCGACTCCAGGAGCAAGACGAAGCCTTGCAGAGGTTGGAGCAGAACACTACTCCAAGGACTGGAGGCAAGAAGTCTGTGCGCTTCAAGAGGCGGCACAGGATTAACGACTACAGAGTCGAGATGGGTGCGAGGGAGAGGACCCTGCACGCTAACTTACTCAAGAGGTACGCCCCGAGAGTAAGAGGTGAATCTGAGCCAACGACAGATCAAGTAGCCGCTGCGATAACAGCCACGAAATCGACGGCGGAAGTTGGATCTCAGACGGAAGAAGGATGTGACGTGACTCCCAGTGGTGCGGAGCCAGTCCATATCGACACCAGTCCGCAGGACAATGATGGAAGCGCTGCGGAAGATGTCAGTCCTTTCACCAACGGACAGTCAAGAACTGACGACGTCATGGTCAACGGAAATCTCGTGACACGGTCTGCTGGTGTGACTGTGGTCGAGGATGGCGCGTCAGAGGGCATCAGTACTGGAGATACTGAAGATCTCGCTGACCTAGGAAGCTGGGGTCAGAAGGAGAGCTACGAGGACCTGCAGTACGGCACGCAGCTGACCCCGGAGCAACGCAAACAACTGGAAGAAGCTGTATGGGAATACCGACATATATTCACCGATCTTCCTGGATGCTGTCGACTCACTGAGCATCGGGTCGACTTAACGTCGGATGTGCCGGTTCGTCAACGCCCGTATCCGGTGCCATATGCCATGCGTGAGTCGCTGAGAGAAGAACTGCGCACCATGGAGAAACTGGGCATCATTCGGAGGAGTTCGTCGGCATATGCTTCGCCAGTCGTCATTGTCAAGAAGAAAGATGGCTCTAACCGTATCTGTATTGACTACAGGAAGTTGAACAAAATCACGGTCTTTGACCCTCATCCGACAGCCACCCCATCGGATGTGTTCCAGAACCTGGCCGAGGGAAAAGTGTTTTCCCGGATAGACCTCAGCAAGGGATATTGGCAGGTTCGAGTTAGAGAAGAGGACATCTGTAAGACAGCGTTCGTGACCATGGGTGAACATTACGAGTTCGTGCGGATGCCATTCGGGATGATGAACTCAGGAGCCACCTTGAACAGAGTTGTGAAGCCTCTGATTCAGGGCATGGACAGGGTGACAGCATACGTGGACGATCTACTAGTATTCACGGAGACATTTGACGAACATGTGGAAGTCCTGAAGGAACTGCTCCGACGAATGGACCAGGCTGGACTCACTGCAAGACCATCCAAGTGCCTCCTTGGGACATTCGAGGTAGATTTCATAGGACATTCCATTAGTAAGGGAACAGTTGGTCTTTTGGATGACAATATTTGCAAGATAAGAGATGCTCCCAGACCCAACACTAAGAAAGATGTAAAATCATTCTTGGGGCTAGTTGGATATTATCAGGAGTTTGTACCCAATTTTGCGGCCATCGCAGCGCCATTGTCGGACTTGCTCAGAAAAGGTCAACCTAATGTTGTTCAGTGGGGTGAAGCTCAAGAAAAGGCATACACATCTTTGAAGAATAGCCTTGTGTCTAGGCCTGTTTTGCGCTTACCTGATTTCTCTAAAGACTTTATATTGTCAACTGATGCTTCAGACCGAGGTCTGGGTGCTGCTCTTATGCAGAAGGATGGTGAAAAATTGTATCCCATAGCCTATGCTAGTCGCAAACTGTCGCCTTGTGAGATGAAATACTCAGTCTCCGAACGTGAGTGTTTAGCTATTGTTTGGGCTGTGAAGAAGTTTGCATTGTACTTGTATGGAAAGGAGTTTGTGCTACAAACTGACCACCACTCATTAGAGTACTTGAACACAGCCAAGTTTGACAGTCCAAAACTGTTAAGATGGAGTTTATTCCTCCAGTCCTACCGATTCAGAATCCAGCACGTGAAAGGTAAAGATAATGTCGGTGCTGATTTTCTGAGTCGTGTGGGTGACTAATTTGCTGCATGAGAGACAGTTGAGTTATAATGACCATACACCGCTGTAGTTGTCATGGAACCATGTTGTATCACTGCAGTTTATTTTTTAGACTTTTGTAATAACAATGGTCCATGGTACATGTCTTTGGGTCCTAGGACCTAAGAATTCTCCAATTGTTTGATCATGGTGTGAAATGTACTATGGTAATGTATTTTAACCCTTTGATCATACGGGGCTGTATGTGGAAGTGACCCTGCGCAGTGGTCTATTGGTTATGTTCTCACTGTATGGGATTGTATGTCCCAGAAACTTTAAGCAGTGTATTTGCATTTTCATGGTTGTATGTTCTACATTTGCATGATGAATATACTTCATTTGAGTATTTTGCTGTTGGTTAATGTATTGGTTCTGACATGGAAACTATTAGTTTAATAGTCATTTAGAACGGGCAAATGTCTTGTCAGATATCTGGCCCACAAATGTTCCTTATCATTCTTAGTTGATCCTAGATATGCTCAACTTAAAAGGGGGGTTGTGTAACATTTGTGATGCTTGTTGTTTGTTTAGGCTAGTGCCCCCCCCCCCTTCCTCTGTTATACGGCCCTGGACCGCACGCGGCTCCGGTCCTTCATGATTCGAGAATGTTGCAGTTACGAGTTAGTAGCGGCCGACCTTGTTGTGATCAGTTGTTTTTTTTCCTCTCTTTTAATTACGGCGGCAATACCGCTAGTGAGACTGTCTAGTGTCAAGGTCAGGTCGACCGTATGGTACGTTAAGTAAACACAGTATTAGCCGTCCCGAAGGTTCGGGTAGGATGCTTCGAGTGAACGCAGTATTAGCCTTCTCGAGGGTTCGAGTGGGGCCGCGATCGGAATGTTTTGATTCTAATTAGTCTGGAAGTTGCTGCTCGTACGTTCTAGACTAGCATATTTTTTTGGGCGCATCATATGATGATGACGTCATTTATTCTAGAATTTCTACTGAAATTATTATAAAAGGCACGAGAGTGAGAGAGTTGAGAGAGTTGGCTGTTATGGTCTGTGCATTGTGAATTATTTGAGAGTTGGCTGGTATGGTCTGTGCTTTGTGAATTATTTGCTGGTTACACCTTGTTACCAATAAAGAAGTATTCTGTTTCCTGCACAGCGTCTTGGTTTGTGAATTAAAGTAGCAACGTCAGTGGCGTTTCTAAGGAGAAGCTATCGTATTCAGTGCCTCTTCACTACACGCCAATACTGATTCACACTTGCTCGCTACATTCAGTATCAACTGAGAGACTGCTTTTCACTCGTTTCTGCTTAGATCTTTAACTGTATGGATTTTGTCAGGCTTATGAAAAAGCTGAATAATTTATAATTACATTTTATCAGAATGAGATCTTAGTCAATTTCAGCTAGAGAGATTCAATATCATCATCAATGCCTTTCACCCCCAGCAGGGTATAGGCCACGTACAAGCGAATCCATCTTTCCCTGTCTTGGGCCATCCTTCCAAGCTCGTTCCAAATGAGCTTCATTTCTCGCATGACCCTTTCCGTGCATCGTTTCCATGTCTCCCGTGGCCTACCCCTGCCTCGTGTTCCTTGTGGGTTTCATTGCAGTGCTTGCCTGGTGATGTTTCCACTAGGTTTTCTGAGGGTGTGTCCAGTCCAGCGCCATTTACGGAGTCCAATTTCTACAGCTATTTCCTTTTGTCCTGTTCTTGCCCATAGCTCTTCGTTTCGTATCTTGTCTTGCCACTTCGTTTTTAGAATACTCCTCAAGCATCTGTTGATGAATGTCTGGACTTTGTTCATTACTGTCTTTGTTGTCTTCCAGGTTTCACAGCCATAGGGGAGCACTTATTTGACATTTGAATTGAAAAGCCGGATCTTGGTACGCAGTGAGATATTGCTTGCCTTCCAGACCTTTGATAGTTGATTAAATGCATTCCTTGCCTTGGCAGTCCTTGCTTTTACATCCGCTTCCGTACCACCTTTTTTGTCAGTGATACTTCCCAGGTAGGTGAATGAGTCAACTTCTTCCAGGGATGTGTTTTCTACCGTGACAGCAGAGCTTGAGACTGTGCCTAGATTTAACACTTTAGATTTCCCAGGATGTATACGTAAGCCGACGCTCTTTGATAGACTGTTGAGTTCCTCGGTCTTTTCTTGCATCTGAGAGTGTGTGTGTGTGACAGCAGTGCAAGATCATCTGCGAAGTCCAAGTCGTCCAGCTGTTGCCAAGGTGTCCACTGTATTCCGTTTCGTGTGCCTTTTGTGGCTTCCTTCATGATCCAGTCAATTGCCAAGATGAAAAGGAAAGACATCCTTGTCGCACCCCTGTTTGTACCTGGAATGGTTCTGAGAGCTGTCCTTCATGAAAGACTTGGCAGCTTGTTCCATCGTAGGTGGTCTTCACAAGCTTGACGAGTTTATCAGGTATTCCGTAGTGTCTCATGAGTTTCCACAGAGTTTCCCTGTCGACGCTGTCGAATGCCTTTTCAAAGTCGATGAAGTGGACTAAAAGGGGTGATTTCCATTCCAGAGACTGCTCAACAATGATGCGCAGGGTAGCTATCTGGCCAACACATGATCGGTTCTTGCGAAATCCTGCTTGGTTTCCTCTGAGCTTGTCGTCTGCTGCCAGTTTGATTCTCTCCAAGAGTATTCTGTTAAAGATCTTCCCTGGTATGGACAGGAGTGATATGAATCGGTAGTTGTTACAGTTGCTGAGGTCTCCCTTCTTTGGAATCTTGATCAGGTGTCCTTCCTTCCATTCTGTGGGTATTTCCTCTTTTTGCCAAACCTTTTGAAATAGGGCATTCAGCATTTCCACTGATGTCTCCATATCCGCTTTAAGGGCTTCCGGTGGTATATGGTCGGGACCTGCAGCCTTGTGTGACTTCAGGGATTTTATAGCTGCCGCGATTTCCTCTCTCGTGGGTGGTTCTTTATTTATTGGGAGATCCTTTCTGGCTGGAAGAATTTCTGGCTGATTGTCTGGCGGTGGTCTGTTCAGGAGTTTGTCAAAGTGTTCCCGCCATCGGTTGAGTTGTCCTGCTGAGTCAAAGATGGTGTTTCCTTCCTTGTCCTTCACCGGTAGGGTAGGCTTGCTAAATTTCCCTGAAAGAGTTTTGGTTGTCTGGTAAACAATGCTCAAGTGTCCGTCTGCTGCTGCCTTCTCTGCTTTTTCTGCCAGTCCATCCAGGTAGGTATTCTTGTCCTTCTTGATGGAGTTCTTTACCTCCCGGTTCGCTCTGGAGTACTCTTCTTGTGCAGTGAGTTTCTCAGTTCTGGTACGGCAGTCGTTGACTTTCGCTTTCAGCTCTCTTCTTCTCTTGATCTTGTCTAGGGAGTCTTGTGAGATCCATTCCTTCCTGGTGTTGTCCTTTGGTCCAAGGGTACTTTGGCAGGTTGCATTTACTGCCTCCTTTATCTTGTCCCAGTGATCATTTACCTCACATTTTTCCAGATCTTGGAGGGCTTGAAATCCATTCTTCAGTTCCAGTTTGAATTCTTTCTTCTTAACAGGGTCTTTCAGAACACTGACTTGGTATTTTTGGCGACTTCCGGTTGTGACTTGTGCATACCTTCTCAGTTTCATCCTCATCTTTCCAAGGATCAGATGGTGGTCCGACCCGACATCTGCTCCTCGCAGAGCTCTGACGTCTTCCAGTGAGCGTCTAAACTTTCGAGAAATGCAAAAGTGGTCTATCTGGTTCTCCGTCCTTCATCTGGGGAGATCCAAGTTGCTTTGTGGATCCTCTTGTGTGGGAAGATTGTTCCTCCGATGACTAGGCTGTTGAATGCACAGAAGTTCTGAAACCTTTCCCCGTTGTCGCTTGCTTCTACTAGTCCTTGTCTGCCCATGATTTCCTCGTAGTGACTGTTATCAGAGCCTACCTTGGCATTCATGTCTCCCATGACAATGTTGATGTCCTTACTTGGAAGCTTGTCTATCACACTCTGGAGTAGTCTGGAGGCGGTTGTAGAAGTTGTCTTTGTCCTCCTCTTCAGCATGGTTGTTGGGGCGTATACTTGTATGATGCCAATTTCAAATAGAGAGATTTTGCACACTACAAAAATCCTGAATATTCACCCGTTGCAAATGGCTCTACACAGACCTGTAGTTCTATCGACTTTGTTCAACTTATGACAAAGCTGAATAACATACGATTACATTTTATCAGAATTAGATCGAAGTCAATTTCAAATAGAGAGATTCCATATTGACTTTGAAAACTTGATTTTTCATTCGGTTCAATTTTAGACCTTTGGCTCTATGCATTTTGTCTGGCTTATGACAAAGCTAAATAAAGTACGGTTAGATGTTGGTCAATTAAAAATGAAGGGATTCAGTATCAACTGAGAGACTGCTTTTCACTCGTTTCTGCTTAGATCTTTAACTGTATGGACTTTGTCAGGCTTATGAAAAAGCTGAATAATTTATGATTACATTTTATCAGAATGAGATCTTAGTCAATTTCAGCTAGATAGATTCAATATGAACTTTGATTTTTCCCTCCGGTTCTGCTTAGACGTTTAGCTGTGTGGACTCTGTCAGGCTTTTGACAAAGCTGAATATCATACAATAACATTTTATCAAAATTAGATGTTAGTTAATTTCAAATAGAGAGATCCCGTATCAGTTTTAAGAACCTGATTTTTCACTCAGTTCCACTTAGACTTTAGCTCTGTGGACTTTCTCCGGCTTACGACAAAGCTGAATAATGTACGATTACATTTTATCAGTATTATTATATCTTAGTCTAGTTCAAATAGACAGATTCCGTATCGACTTTGAAAACCTGATTTTATACCCTGGTTCCTCTTAGACCTTTAGCTCTATGTTCTTTGTCCGGCTTATGACAAAGCTGAATAATGTACAATTCTATTTAATCAGATTTAGACCTAAGTCAAATTCAAGAAGAGAGATTCTGTGGAGCAGCGTGGCCGAGTGGTGCGGCGTTGGACTCCAGATCTAAAGGTTATGAATTCGATTCCCAGCCACGGTCATGTTGTAAGTGCCCTGTAAAAGCATTTTATTCACATTTGCTTCAGTCTACCCTCTTTCAAATAGGTACCTGGCCTTAGGCAGTGAAAGATTTTGTCAGAATGCTAGTGATTAGCGCATGTAAATAGCAGCGGCACTGTATGCTTCCCAGGGAGATGAGAAAGTCCTCGAGTGACCTGGCCTGCTGGAATAATAATAGTGTGAAGTCATGTAAGTGGCCACCAGCCTGGATACATTGCAATGGTGATCATTTTTTTAAACCATGGTTACATACATGTTGTTGGTGTTTGTGTATGGTAGCTGATTAAAAAGAAATGTACTGTATCCTTACATACATCATGCTAAAGGTCTCGCAATTTAACACAGAATCCTTCCTTCTCCTCTCCCCCCCCCNATCACACACAAACACACACAAGCACACGCACACACACATACACACATACATACACATACACACATACGCACATACATGAATACACATACACACACACACAAACACACACATGCAACACACGCACACACACATACATACACGTACACACACACGCACACACACATACATACACGTACACACACACGCACACACACCCACACGCGCGCGCGCACATTTGTCTTTTTGCGTGTCAGGTAAGAAAGACGATCAATCGAGTCATAGTGAATTTAGTGACTGTGCTTCAATGTTTGAGGAGCAAAAACGAGAAGGGGAGGGAAGGGAAAGGGTCAAAGGGATAGAGGAGTGAGAAGGTATTGTGTGGGTGTTGGGGGAGGGGGGGTTCATCAGTTTCTTTGTTTAAGAAAGTGAAATCTACTCATCAGACTCAAGACTAAAAGGAGTCACATTAAAATACATCTTAGCCTTCTTTTTATAATTTTTGTGAACTGATGTTACCAATGTCAAAGGTGGATCCAAGACAGGAGTAAAAAATGTCATCTATTTTCAGATAGAAATAGATCCAAATTGCTCTTTATGCATCAGATTTTTAAAAGTTTTCCAACTGGGCATTAACTTACGCTCCCGCGTTTGGCGATAGCGCACGAACCCTTGAAGGGCATTTAGCCTCCTCCCCTTCCCAGAGATCATTTTTGAATCCGCCTCTGAAAGTGTGAACTGAAATCCAGTTTGGTTTTGTAAAGTCTCTCATTTTCTTTTAAATTAATAAGAAATAGACAAGAGTTAGACTAGTCAAAACTAGTCATTACAAATCCGTGGGAAATGCCTACTATAAAAGCTAAGTCCATGCGTCATTTCCCAATTACATCTTAGCTGAGTGCACATTGACACTCCGACATTAAACAGCAGCTCAAACATGAGGAGACTCCAGCCTATATCTGTTTACATCTATCTAGATCTAGATACTGTACACCTGCAAAGGTAAGAAACTGCATGTGATATTTACTTGTACCACTTGTCCAACATAGGAACATGTAGGAGTTATGACCCAAGTGTGACATAGGCCCCTTTCGAGTGTCAGGAAGTCAGAAGGGCGAAACACTCGCTAGATGGTGCTTTCCTCCTTTGCAGGTCTTCTGTAACCTTGCTCTCCCAGTAAGGGAGTGTAACGTTTCATTTATTTTCAACTAGAAATTAACCACAATTCTCCTTTATGCATCATATTATTATTAAAATAACCTAGCTGGGCATTGACCTACTCTCCCACCTTCGGCGGTCGTGCAGGAAAGCTTGGAGGGCATCCTCCCCCCCCCCCCCCCCCCCCCCCCCCCCNCACCCTTCAGAAATAATTCCTGGATCTGCCTTTGTAGTTTCCTATCTTTAGCACCAATACTTATACTTCAACTAGACTATAAGGCTTCATCGTTGTATGGGATTGTTTACAGCCACAGTCATGGTCGCTTCATAGAACGTTGATTGACAAAGTGATGGCTCCGGTCGAAAAACAATGTAAAAAGGATTTCCATATTATGTGGGTCACCCTACAACATGCAGGGGAAAACAAGATTGCAAGCTTTGAAACAACCACTTTTTCTTCTTTGTGTATCCCCACAAGCCCCTCTCTTTTTTTTTATATCAGCTCTATAAAAATAATTGTTAATGTGTTTATTGGTATAGATCAAGAGCCTGCAGTAGGGTGGCACACATATGGAAATCCTCCCCAATGGAATATCATGGCGCTTTACGGACTATGCTAAACAGTTTTTTTAAACCGGGAAAATAAGTCTGTGTACTTTTTATGCTATTTTTTTGAGGGAGTGCATGATAACACAAACATTTTAAAAATATGCTTCTGTTATGTACACTATTACTGTCGAGCAAATAAAAATTCCGAATGAGACTCACACCTGTTGCTCCTGTTTCAACCTGTATTAGGGTCTCATCTTGAATGATCATTGGGTTAAGGGCAGAGGAGGGTTACAGGGTAGGGTTCAGGGTAAAGATTTGGGTTTATTCTCATTCGAAATTCCTTCCATTGTATATCTCTTAGACAGGCAATCTACCTATGACTGCAACGATGTGAAAATCCTCTTATTGATTTCCGTCATTCTTTCTTCCACAGCCGATGGTCAGAAAATGTCCTGTGCAACAGAAACTTGAGTTGATTTTCCTATCTGACACAGGGCAGTCTGCTCCCACCTCCTTCCTAGCCTACTCCCCCTACCCCACCCCACCCGGGGAAAGATTTCCGCATGCAACTCAACATACTAAAGAGGGATTATTTTGATGGGGGTGGTATAAAAAAAGTGGGGCATGGTTTTTTGTGGGGGAAATAAAGAAAGAAAGAAAGGAAAATGGCAAGTAAGTTTGCTTCTTCAATATTGCGTGCTTGCGGGTTTTCATGTTATGGCATATGGTCATTATGACATAATGATACACATTTGAAATGGTCTGTGAATATCTGAAAGAGAAAAACACCATACATAATATTAGTACATGCACAATGTGGATTAGAACCTGTGACCGCCAAGTCCTTAGTCTGCGGTATAGCCGATATCACCAAATGACAAGTTGTAGGTGAGTGGAAATTTGGTGGTCATATACTAAAATTGAAAAATAGCGCCATATTAATGAGTGCACATGCTTTGTTTCATGAATATAAATGTAAAGACAGGTAGAAATCTTTGTTAAAGTCAGGATTTTATATCCTAAAGTATTATCAGAGCGCATGTTATTTACATCTCGAATTCCCGTGACCTCTCGCAATAAGCGCGAGATATGCAAATTTTAAGGTCAAAAAATACAAAAGTTGGATCCGGGTATATAAACAAAACAAAATACCATAATATCCAGGATTCCAAGCTATTTTCAAGGGAGCATCAGTCGAGGCGAGCGTAAAAAATAGGTTGGATCCATATAGGTACATATAGTGCCAGGGGGGCTCCGCCCCCCTGCGACCCCCCGCAAACGGACGCTCCCAAGGTCGCGTCCTTGTACAGTACTCCGCAAAAATATCTATCATTGTTCCGGCCAGGGAATAAGTGAAACTTTTGGGTCTTACCTCGTATTGAATGAGGTCGGGAAAATGGCGTCCCTGGAGGCCGCCGAATCACCAGTTCGCCTAATGAAATTGGATTTATTACAAAGATTTTGAACCAAGCACCTTTTTAGTTCAATTTTAGTGAATATTGATTTGGACACCAAACCTCCAGAAATATATTTTGCGTGTGTAGGTGTTATAATTAAAATTTGGCTGTGAGTTGCATGCGGAAATCTAGCCCCACCCGGCATCAGTTATTTTCCTTGAAACTGCGCCCTTCCCGCTCTCCACCAGTCCTTCCTTTACCCTCCCCCACCTCTTTCCCCCTTCCCTGCGGAGCCCAGTCAGCATCCACATACCCCTGATCAGATTATCCTCAATACTAACAGCACGCCAAAAACTAACAGCATGTCCAATACTAAAGCATGTCTCTAATAGCATGTTTCACCTTAACTCTTACCCTAACTCTAGCACTGTTCTGTCCCCATTCTCCCCGACCCCCCACCCCCCTACACTGTAATCCTGCTCCAGTCCTAAACATAACTTTCTCTTCACCAGTTTGCCATAACTCAGCCCTCTGATGAACCTGTTTCTTCCCCTAATCTCATCCCTACATCGGTTTTCCCAGTCCCGGAGTTCACGGGTTCAGCCAGTCTCCTCATGGCGCAAACTGAGTACTAAATTTGATATTAGAATCACGTCTTACCCTCAAAGCATGCATACATCAGTAGATTAAATTTTAATGTGTCAGATACGGGAATGCATCCGAACACCACCTGCCAGAACTGATCGTGTCAACTTTGGAAAGGAACCGACGCTCCCAACTTCGGAACGGAGCTGACCAGCCATGGGACAGAACGGACACTGCCATATATGGGACAGAACGGACACTGCCAACGATGGGACAGTACGGACACTGCCAACTATGGGACAGAACGGATACTGCCAGCTGTGGGACAGAACGGACACTGCCAGCTGTGGGACAGAACAGACACTGCCAGCTGTGGGACAGAACAGACACTGCCAGCTGTGGGACAGTTCGGACACTAGAGCTGTGGGATGGAACGTATGTTGACAAATTCCTGGAGCCGAATTCCAGCTGCTTGCTTTGGTCATTGTCACAGGTGAGTGGATGAACATTGATTGCCTGGTTAAATAATTCATCATTGAAACGCCTATCTCTAGAAACGCTGTCCCATAAAACCAACCTAACCTTGGCTTAAACTATGATTTATCCACCTTATACACTTTTCCCAATCAAACGAGCAGTTGACACTGACTTCTTACTTCAATAACATGCGGTCAACAACATCACGTCTCGTCAGTAGAACGAACTGTTTTGTTACAGCGTACTGTTTCTCTTGCCAATGCCACGTACTGTGAATGTGTATGAATATAACTTGATAACAAATTAAATATTTAAATACACATGAATCGATGAAGCAAATGTTTTAATAAATCTTTTATGGCTTATTCGTCAGTCAGGTTGACATCTTGTGAGGGAGGAACATCTAAAACCAACCAGACCCAATCGGAATCTTAGGGCTTGAATGGATCTGAAGGACTCTTTAAGAAACACATCTATCGGACAACATAGAAAGAAACCTTAGTACATCAAGTCGGAATGAACCTGGAACTGTTTATTCCGGACTGAACTCTAGATGCGTGCTCCAGTTTTTTTTGTACAGGTGGGTGTAGTTTGATAAAAATCATGCGAACCGCCCACCAGTAAAATTAGGCAAACGTAAAAGGAAATAAGTAATAAAAATCTCAGAAAATGCAGGGTCCTACGGATGCCTGAATTAATCCAAAATTCAATGTATATATAGGTCTTTCCACCTGCACTAAAACCGATATTAATAAACTAAGAGTAAAGAGGTACAGGTGAGTGTATGGAAATCTGCTTGTCTAGGCGATAGGTGTATAGGCCTACATATTATGTATATAACTATTCATGATTCTAGAATGAACGGCAATATTACGTTGCTGTTGACCTGTGCCAAGTTATTACATATAAAACAAGACCAGCTTTAATAATTGATGCACTTTCTTTCTGTTTCCTTTTGTCCACCTTGATTGTCGTGGATATTACGAGTATATCCCTTGTGTAGAAAGGAAATTGGAACTAAAACTCTCAGACAATATGAAACTTCCTTTGCACTGCTCTTGGTTAGCTGGACTAGTGTCTTTGTTCCCCGTTCATTGTGGACCATAATATCCACGTGTAATTTCTCTTTTATTCCATGGAGGGTTAGTTTGGTCAGAGAGTAGATTTACATATAGGAGAAAAGCCCACCCCAACAGTTACTCGTACATACTTCTTACCCATCTAAAATCAACTAGACTAGTTAATAATTATGAAGGCTGAGTCTTTTGCAGATATTGGTGAACTTAGGATGAAGAACCTGGGATGAGATAAGGGAGAACTAAGAAAAACCTCAGTCTGTTTAAAGATACAATTAATTCAACTAGAAAGCTCTCGTACTTATGTTTTCGTCCCTTATGAGGCAGACGGATACGCCATGAAGGAAGGTAGCCTAAACATAATGAAGAGCCAACCAGGTGCCTTTGATTTTGACAGATCTCAAATCATTATGAGAACATGGACATGGACAGATTTACCAGTGAAGAAACCGCAGAAATCAACTGCTCGGCGACGAACACAGCTGCTATTCACTCGCCCCGCCCCGTGCTGAAGTCGATTGTGCACAAGTGAGTGTTGGCCAGTCTAATTTTCTGTGATGGTGATCATAAAATAGAGGAAATCCCATTTTAAGAACATTCTTTACCTTGCTTGTGCTCAGATGGAGAACATCACTGCTCCGTGCCCTTCCCATTCCCTTAAATGTATCAGAATATTTCCAAACACAACCGATTGCATATCATAACTGTAAAACGTATAATGAAAATCAGTAACTTTATTTTGTTTTAAATAAGCAGGTCAGATATGGGTCATGATATTAAGAAAATCTCAGTCAGCAACGTGACTCTGTCAGAAAACAAACTGCCTTTCGCAGTAATTTTTTACACTTTACTACACACTGGGAGACATAATACGTAGTCCATAAAAAACCACAACAGAAATACTACTTACCTGTAATTTTAGACATTGACTGTAACAGACCGAGATTTTTAATGTGATCTGGGACAAAACCATAACACAAAATATTCAAATAAATTGGGTGGTTTTACTGGTTACATTTAATTTTTAGCCATTAACTATAGTAGATCTATATACGCGTGTGTATATATATATAATATTTATTTATCTGTTTTATATCTACTCTGAAGATAGACGATGCCCGGTGAAGGAAAAATGTCTCCGACACCACGCAGAGCTAGACACAATACTTGCACGCATCGGAGACTTGTGTCTGAGGCACCTACTGAAGCATCATCCAGAAGACAACTTGCAGAATGATCTCAAGCGACAAAGTTAAACTTCCATCTAGACTTCAACACAATTCAACTCAAAGGTCCATGGCACCAAGAAATCAAGAACTGGTGATATGTTACCATAATATCGTCTACAGTTGTTTCACAGTTTAGGATCTTACGACTTTATAGATTTGCAATTGACGGTTTTTATTGTGCGTCAGGTCGTCAGATCGTATAATAGAAAGATGTGGACAGTTTTAAATTTTTCAATAGGCCTGTATGAAATCATCTTTGTTAACATCCTAGGCTTGTAAGACATTTTGCTTTTGCATTATGTAGAAAGATTTGATTCTTGCAACTGTGAGGCTGAACAATCATTATCATTGCCTTCATACTGTCACCAGTATTGTGCTACTCTCCGTGTAGCTTAGCATTAAAAAAAAAAAAACCTCAATGGTCACTAGTTTACAGGGGTTCTGGCTTATACAGAAAAGCAACCGTAATTATTTAACGCCATCACAAAAAAACTCTTGAGGTTATCGAGTGTAGGCAAACTTATACTTCTGTGGCTCTTTCGTTTTACAATGTCTTTCACTTCAATGCCATTTCTTGATCTTCTCAGTTCCTTTTTCTCGGTCTGAACGCTCTTCTAATGGAACTTCACTGCAGTTTCCAGGCGGTCTTAAATTTAAAGTCATTTGTTCATTCTTGTCAATGGTTTGGTTTTGAAAGCCTTAATTTGATGCCAGCTCTCTATCATTCCAACTTCTCTGGCTTCATGCTTAATAGCCTCTTTCTTTATTTAATCTTAGATGTTCGCAGGCAGGGTAGCCGAGGGACAAAGCGCTTGACTCTTTGCTCCAAAGGTCTAGGGATCTCATCCCACTAACGGCAGTCTTCTCCTTAGGTATTTTTCGCGTTGTTTGTAGGGTAGCCGCTTGGCAGCGGTCTGACATGGTTGCCGTGTATTTGATATAGTCGTGGCTTTGCTGAAAATGGACGTAAACGCTTAAACAAATCTTAAGGTCGATATTTTACACAAGGACAGTAAATTGAATGAGTTTTCTAGTATTCTTTCGCAAATTTATATTAAACCCCCCGAGCCTAAAATTATTATTTTTGTGACATAAAATTTTATTAGCTTTCCAAATCCGTAAGAATTTTTTTTTTCTTGTTCTAGCAGAATCTGATTCCTTTATACTGAAAACAATAACTGGCATTTAAAGTGGAATTGAACTGTAAAAAATGTATATAGAATTCCTAGAATGGAAGAAATCACTTTAATTCTGCAAAATGAAGCAAAGAGTATGAGCCATAACACCACAGGTTACTAAACATAACACCGCAAGCTAAAATGTTGAGATCTCTTTATAACCTCCTTAAACTGTGTAAATGACCTCTCAAATTTTAATTTCCTAAAGCAGTGTTTTTCGATTGTCCCAGCATTCGTATGGAATCATTCACTGAAGAGAATGGCTATTCATGTGGTGTGGAGATCAAACTTTTCATCATTCCAATTTCCGGCCACCATCTACAATATTTCAAAATTTCCGACATTTTTTTATGTTTATTGTGTTTTCCGTCAAGAACGTGAACAGGAAGACTTTTGTGATCGTATCAAAAAATCGAGGAAATAAAGAGAGGCATAATCATACAGAGTTTACCCGTGTTTAAGACTGCACTTGTTTGAAAATACACATAACCCCTCATTCTTACGTAAGAAACGCAGAATTAAACTACACACGACGTCTCTGGTTGCCTCCCATTGTTTTTATGCCTTTTAAGAGCTAGCACAGCTGTTTTTGACAGTAATTGCTGCTTTATTATCCCAAAACATTGCTTAGAACTGAGGTGATATATTGTGGCATCACAGAAACAATTTTTTTTAATAATAAAGAAGTGATCAGATGCAGTTTTTTTGTTGCCATAGCGTGCCGCAAACGGCAACTGAATTTCGTAATTTTCCTTACACTTTAATGTAACCTATTCCAGAACAGATTATAATTACACATTTGATAAATAGGACGCTTCTTCCTTCCCAGACCTGTTTAAGGACTATAGTACTTTGCATCTGATTTCTTCACTGCATGACTGTTTTGTTTTTATTTTAATCTTTTAACTAGAGCTGGTTTACTCCAACACAAAACGAGCTCATGCATGCAAACAAAATGAGAAATGATTTTTCCAAAATCGGCAATTTTTCTTTTCCGGTTCAAAATGAGACATTTTGATATGCAGTTGCCTTTTTTCCCTGTTCATCATTAAATCAAGCTTTTATACAGATGTAAATGGAGAGTTATTGTCACCTTGAAGTAAACAATTCTTCCATTTTCCCTTGTCATTCATACCAGTTCCAGACAAAAACTGCCGAAATTTGGAGAACCATTTTTCACATAATTATTTCCTCCACTGACATCAACACTAATTTGCATGTCTGCCTGCCATTTTGTATTTGTGATGCTCAATATACAACTTGGTGCTGCTCACGCTATGCAAGTAGAAAAGTATACACGTTTAACATGAGACTAGACTTTACCTCTGTATTGTAACTTCGTAAGAAACAATGGAGGCACTAGTCGAGCATTTCAGTCCAGTTGCACTCATTAGATCTTACCTGATAAGAAACTTTTAAAGACCGAATTTTTCTAACACAGTTGAGCCAGATTGATCATTGTGGTCGCAAAGACGACATAATAGGAAAAAGTTAATAAATTTTTGCAGAAACCTTTGTAAAATAAGGGATTACCATGCTGTTTTTTTTGTTTTTTTTCTCAGATCAGTATTGGGATTGCTAACAAAAATCGAAAGAGAACCTAGACCGTTACAATCATGCGACTGCCGAATTTGGAATCGGTGACAAATTAGAACCGTACCACTCATGAAGTGTCATTTATTTTTTTTTTGTCAACGGACCATGTAATTTCCACATAGCGAGAAGGAAGATTGAAGAGCGAAAAAGGGGGGGGGNGGGGGAGGGGGAAGGGGGTGGAAAGAAGGTGATGATTATAAATGATTGTCTTTGACTTTTTAGTTCCAAGCCGTGTTCCAGTCATTTACCAAACACTCGAAAGACACAGCTATAAATAGAGACAGGTCTTTTGTGTAGTGTTTCATGGTATTCAATTGCTTCTTTGTGGCTTTCTCGATGTTTTAGATGTGCCAGATTTTGAGCATTAAAAAAAACTCCAAAAAATACTGATTTGCTTGCTTTCCAGTCTTGCCCTCCTTTCCCTCTCGCTCAAATTCCCCTTCTGATTTGGTACAAAAGATACGTAAGAAATGGTGACTTCCAGAAATGTTCCCATGTGGCTTGTCTTTTATCCTGATAACTGGCTCCGTTTGTTTCCTGTTTTGCTTTTGGATACTTCGTCTTAAGTTACGTAAGGCGCACATCATTACATTTAGTCTGCTAAATTTTAACTGGAAACTCTCTTGTCGGTAATGTTATAAGAGCATTATATAACTACTAAAGCCAGTGTAAGGCACGAGAAGTGCTTGCATTGTGATGTCTGTGCTATTTGAGGACGTGTCAGAATTTTTCTGTTGGTAATTTTTAATAGCTTTATAGTAAGCCAGCATCCCTTTAAACTTGGCGCTCATTCCACCTAGACATTGTGTAAAATACAGCGATAATTTACTCATAATATCGGAGAGGGACAAAAGCGCAGGGAAACTTTTCTAGCTTCAGATCTTGGGTATGAAGATGCCATTTTTTTTTCACTGAAGGCTATAACATAATTACACCCCTCATTAACGTGACCAAAACTCCCATATCAAAATATTTCCACATATATTTAAACTTTTCCTCGAAATTTTGACATAAAGAAAAATGCCTGGAGACCAGTTAGATTTAAAACTTTGGAGTGAATCAGGCAGTGAATCAGGCTGCCCAATGTTTAGGCCTTTTCACACAGTAAACAAGGTAACCTTACCTATCTGGCAACAACCACACGTTTATACAGTACTTGAATGGTAAAATCTCACCAACATATCTACGTGTTTGCATCTAAGCTTTGAAATTCAGGTCCAACCCCTCCCCACCTCCCTTACCCCGTGTCCAGTTTTTGTATTAAATATCATTTTCTATTTAAATTTGAAAACATTTATTCCAGGTACTGCTGGCATCTTCATACCTGGTCGTGTTAATTCATGATGCATGTGTCAGGTCTGTGGAAAAAGAAAATGAGCTAAAAAAATGTGCTGAATTCATTGTTTGTCTCACATATTTAAGAATGGAAGTGATTTTTATTTTTCATTTGATGTTTGTTTCTTACAGAGTCATGTAAAAATACGTTTTTTTAGTGTCCGTAGGACAAACAAGATACTATGATGTAATGTAGTCGACAGACTTTAAAATAGACATCAGTAGCAGCAACTGAGAATACCCATTATCTTTGATTGAAATGGCACCATGCAAGGCTTACTTTGGATTTGTGACATAATAGGTTCGTGTAATTGAATCGTATTGATGTATATGAACACAGACTTTGAAATTTTAAACACGACAAACCCATCAGTTTAAGTCGTAATTGGCGAAAAGAAAACATTCCCAGCTTTCAGAGCAATGCCCTGTTTTACAAGTTTTTTGTTAACTTCATTCGTATTGGAAACCTGACCTTTATCACTTGTGTTGACATGTTATCATCACAATGAACGCGCAATTGCCTCCTTGTGAACAGCTTAATTTCTACCCGTAAATACCTCTGCTGACTCCAAATCCTATTTCAATCTGTTTCAAGAATAAGTTATACACCCAACACTGATTACATTTTAAAGTCGTTTACATCACTTGAATAAGTCTTATATGGCTGCCTCTATAAAACTTTTAGACGAATTTAATCGTAAAGATACTATAATAGCCATTAAAAGAAAAATATCTCTGGTGTTAGAATGTACAGAATATTATCATTCGTAAAAAGTAATGTAAAGCTGCTAATGGAAATCTCACAACTTTAGTCGAAGAAAAAATTACCCTGATAGGAAAAAATGTGTTAAATCAGGGATCCTGAAATCCTCCTTTACAAAACAGTTCTGAGCCTGATAAATTCTGTAAAACCATTTTGACAAACAAAACCACATAATATAACCGCAGTTTTCTGTTGAAGTGTCATGAAATGGCATGCCGTTAGCTCTGAAGGATGTAATGTACAGCGCGCATACATTACGTCATCAGGTCTACGTCATGAAATGTTCTGCACTACGACAAAGTAAGTGTTCTTAGATTAGAATATTTTGTTGTAAAATCTGTACGAAAATACCCTACACAACATAAAGCTCCTAGATCTTTTTTTTTGTTGTTTTCTATTTTTATTGAAATGTGTGGGTCCTCTTGGTAGAAAAATTAGTGGCTCATTGTTGTCTACTTAATGCAAAGTTGATCTAGGTAGAGTGCAGTCTAGTGAGGGTAAAATCTTTGTTAGATAACAGATGCCAGTTATAAACGACAGATCATATCTCCTGAAAACACATCTTGACAAAAACTGAACATTATTTACTTGATTAAATGTTGTTTCACAGCTCCAACTAGTTTTAAATCTCTCATGTAATATCTTTAAAAGCTTAGACAAATCTTCAAGATGAAGTTTTATTTAAACTGTTTTGGCAATTTTTATTTTTAGTTAATATTTTGATACGGTACTGTTATAGCTGCACAATGCACATGCTTCATTTAGCTTTTAACTCCAGGGACGCAACATTCCTTTCATAGAAATAGATAATAGTTGAAGTCTCCCTTTACTTTGCGCACATATTGGCTNGGGGGGGGGGGGTGTTGGGGTGGAGAAGGGGCAGGGAGAAAGAAAAATGCAGGGGTTATTTTCCCACAAAAAGAAATCCCCATTTTCCATACACCCCCCCCCCNACCCCCCCCCCCCCCTCGTATTTATGATGTTTATAGATCCTTATCGTTAATGTTCTGGCCCGGATGGGTCCCAACACTTGTTATTTTTCCTAGGAAAGGAATTTTACATTCCGAAATTTGTATTGAAATGTTTACACATTTTCCAACATTTATTTCATTTTTCATCTCGTATGCAAGAAATTCATGATTTCTGTATCCAGTTTAATGGATTGGTTTGGATTACCTTCATAGACTTTGACTTCTGCGAACAAATTCATATGGTCAAAACATCACGTTTAAAACGTTAGTACAAAACCACACGACTTTGTTCGTTGACGCGATAGTCGTTGATACTTTGATACTTTGTGCTGTAGTGTTTTTATAATCACATTGCCATCACTCTGGAATAAACCCATCGAAAAATATTACGAAAGTAAGTAATGCATATCATTTTAAAGTACTGCCCAAAACACATTTATTAAAAAACTCTTTTGAATGCTTTTACCAGCCTGTTAGCTCATCACAAATATTGTACTATGGTCTCAGTTTCAGTCAAATATACCTGTTAGGCTTCTTAAATTTGTCAAGTGTTGAGCATAAGTATAGCCATTGCTACAGATGTTGGATTTTTCGTTTTCCTGTCTATGTAAAGCGCTCAAAGTCAATGGGAATAAGTGCCAAATAAATGCAGTACGTTATTATTGTATTTAATGTAATTTAAACAAAGGAATCCCTCAGATCATTTAGATTAGAAAATTCTCCTCTTGAATCAAAGTCAATTGCCAGGTTGCTGTAAAATTATTGTAAATTTACCACAATTCACTTTAACAGTCTTACATGTGTATGTTTGCTGCTGTTTCTACTGTAACTGCCATTCAAGTATCACTGAATTTGTCTGAAAATGAAGTCTATGCAGCGCTCCTGAGTTTAGGTCGCTTTAGTCCTAGGGATATATTATGTCACCATGACTAATGCACCATTTTGCACTTTAGCGTGCAATCTTTCCTGTCAAGTCCAAAGACAGCTGCACCAGAGTTGCACAACATATGTTTAAGACAAATCCAAATTCCAGTTTTTGTTTTGTTTTCATCAGTTTGCATTAAACATGTCTTGGTGCACAACTCCAGTAAGCTCTCTTTGGAGTTGACATGGAAGATTACATGCCAATAAATACTGCATAAGTTAGTTATGGCTCGATATACTACCCTAGTGACGTGTGCATGAGGAAGCGCTGCATAGATTTCATTTCAAATTCTTACAATGCATGTACTGGTGAGATTAGGTCGAACATGCACAGTGTACTGCTAAGGCCATACATGAAAACACATTATTCAGGAAACACACACATGTTTAAGATACGACGTTTATGTTGCGAGTCCATGTAAAACTAATGCCTTACTTTCACAAAATAATATATACTGTACTTAACAAAATACAGTATTTTGGCTCCATCTGGGGCACGTACAAAAACCCAAAATACCATCTGGAACATCCTTATGGGTCCCAGATGTGGCACCTGAATGCTGTAGATCTAATGAGGCTTTTTGAGCTTATCACCTTGGCTACGTCCCGATAGTACTATTTCACTACAACCAATGCATAATATTGAATATAACAATGCAATCTTCCATGTCAAATCCGGAAAACTGTATTAGAGTTGCAGACTAAGGCATGTTCAATGCAATTTGATTTAAAACAAAACAAAACAGATTTTCAGTTGATTTGCCCTGAACATGCCTTGGTGTGCAACTTGATGAGCTTTCTTTGGATTGATATGGGAGATTGCATGTGAACTTGCAAAATGGTGCATTAGTTATGATGATGTGTTGCCATAGGTACGCGGCCAATGTAGCTCACATTCTAAAACCTCATTGCTAAGAAACTACTGCTTTTTGTTTGGGGTTGGCTAAGCCAGCCATGTAACAAATAAGCTAAAATCTTCTGTCTCAAGTAATCTGTCCTGGATTAAAAATAACAATAAAAATTTGGTTGTATATCTCTGAGCCTTTAACTTGTTATGCACCTGTGGTTTCATTTCAAAGGTCAAATTAAATAGTTGCTGCTAATGGAAATCGGTGACATTCATTTGCGCTTTGCTTATAACAGAGAGCATCATTTGTCTCATCACAAGTCTACACTAGTTAGAATTTTGGGATTTCCATTAAGCATTAAAGATGTTTTTTGGCTGTGAAATGTCATCAATCATCAGATACTTGTTAAACCACAGCTTGTACATGTATATCTAATAGGATGCAGATAAGCAAATTATTTTGGTCAATATACCAATATTTTTTATCTTTCAGCTGTGACATTACCATAGCACCTAAATACTTAAAATTTGTTATGTTAAGAGCCAGTAAATAAATGCTAATCTGTACAAATTTAAAGGTATTGACTGAGAATTATTGAAGTTATTGACTTTTGAAAATTAACTCCTTGTTTGGAACCGATCGGTTGCATGCCAAGTGGTTTGCATGCCATGCTTATTACGATCTTATGGTTTTAACTTCGTTGGCCTCCATGAAAGTTATTTCAAATTCTGTTACGAGCTTCCCATACTATTCAAATCCAGTTTAAATTTACTGTATTGAATTTGATTGATTTTCTTGGACACCAAAACTGTTCTTACCATAAGGTCGCTGTGAGCATACGAATTGAGCCTGTTTACACCACATTTAGAAAGCCTTTTGCTCTGTATAAATTAATTTCCGTTGTCATAATTTTATAAAGGTGCAGTACAATGATGATAATCTGTCGTGAAGTCATTCATATAATATTGCAAACATTAACTGTTGGACAGTTCCTTCGGTGGTACATTTTGTTTACAATAAACCTTAGGGTTTATCACTATTGAAATGTTCACATACTGAAAAATGGCAGTGTCAGAAATGGAGGCTTGAAGAGTATAAGCGAAATTCTTCTGTCTTCGCACTGGAGGGAAACCGATAATGGCAGTTGTGAGCGAACTGCGAGTCTTATTGATTTCGTTTTAATGCAAAGCTGGAATAGTTCCTTATGCTCTAGAAGCCATACAAAAGATTAAGATCACGAAATTCTTGTCATATTGGTTTACTGGTTTATGCTGAACTCTGGTTATTTTCTTGCTTAAACTTGTCAACTGAATTTTTGATAGTGATATCAATTATTACTATTATATGTAATAAAATCATGTGAGGAAAAAAAAATTGAAATGACTAATGGTGTTTTTTGTTATTTTTTTCCATTATCTTCCATGAGTATTTATGGTCCCCTATTCCAAGACTTCCAAGCAACTCAACCCTGGACACGTCAAGCCATTTCAGTTATTTTTAAATAAGATTAACCCCTGTTAGAAACAACCAGAACTGATTGTTTTTAATTCAAAGCTTTTCAGAAAGCAGCTCAGCTGAGGTGGCATTTCGCTGGAATTACCCACTTTAATTTCCCTGGGTGAAAACAGAAATGAGTGTAGAATTGAATACGGAGACATGGTGCTATACAGCTATCTGAATGTTTGCTTTTCTCTTTCTCTCGCTCTCTCCCTCTCTCTCTCCCTCTCTTTCTGTCCCTCTCTCTCTCTCTCTATCTCTCTCATTCTCTCTCTCTATCTCTCTCATTCTCTCTCTCTCTCCCTCCCTCTCTCTCTCTCTCTCTCTCTTTCTCTCTCTCTCTCTTTCTCTGTGTGTGAGAATGTGTTATTGTTCTCATTGCTATGTTGAGAAATTTTTGAAATGTTAGACTGTATTCACTCAGCAACAGTGTTTATGTAAGATTTTCTCTCGTTAAATAGCATAAACTTTAATTTGCATGTTAGTTATGCCATCTTCCTCCATCGTTCAATCTGCACTCATTTCTACTTTCTAAAGTGTTCGCACTATTATTTATTGATCATTGTAAAAACAGTTATTGTGATCGTCGAGTGCCGACATAAACAATGAAAGCTACAGAGTTGCCACAACTTCCTAGACATATGGCTGTGCCTCATATATCTATATAAAATGTAGTCAGTGTAGTTTGAAACAGTTTTCGCTCTTGTTCTGTATTAATTCATTGTTGAATATCAATGCAAATGTCAGTCGTGGTCATACAGCCATGTGCAACTCAATTTATAGTAGATATCGGCATTTATTGAAAATAAATATTTTATAAACTTACTTCATTGTATTTTATTCTTGTTTTCAAGCTGACTGAAGAGACGAATGAAAGGAAGTGTTGGTACGAGAACCACTATATTGTCATGTTTCAGAACTGTATGGAACTAAATTTAGAACATTTATACAGTGACGCACACTTAATACGGACACACATAGCACATAACACGGATACTGAGTACAGTAAAGTTGGTCCTAATTTTTCTTCTCTAAGGATACGTGCATGGTTAATACAGATTTCTGTTAATAAGTATACTTTGATCGGTCTCAACGTGTACGCATTATCCGTGCTCCACTATATTTTAAATGCTCTCGATGATCCCTAATAAAAAATGTATAAATCTCCACACAATTTATATATTGTGATTCTTCACGAAGGAAAAGTCTCAACTAATGCAGGTGCAAAAGATCATGATGTAGGTATAGGTGGAATGTGAGATTTCCTGACGATGATTTAATGAGAGTTGTTTGAGTTTCTCACTTATGAGAGTTTTCTTCTTCCCACTGCCATCAAGCTTTGTATGATCTTTTCAGACTCTCTGCCCCTCGTACATGAGGTAAACCTGGAGAAGACAGTCATGTGTAGCAATAGAAGTGGTAGTAGTAGTACTTTTCCCCCATTTTTGTTATGCGCGAATTCTGTCAATGCTATCTTATGGGGCAAACAAAAAAGACTAGAAAGAATGTAAATCATCTGCTGTCATATTATCTTGGCTATAATGTTGACTATGATATTGACAATAATAGCAATGATTTAATAGTGACTATATATTATTATCATTTTGATGAGTGTGTAAGATAAAATACCGTACTACAAGATATGCCACTGCTAGGCAGTTGATGATGATGAAGATGACGACAGAAACATGAATCAAAGCTTTTCTGAAGCTAGCTAGCTTCTGTCTGTCTGTCCGTCCGTCCGTCCGTCCGTCCGTCCGTCCGTCTATTCTTCCTTTCATTCTTTCTTTCTTGCTGACCTGCCTGCCTAAATAGTATATTTATATGTGATGATGAAAGTCTGGCCAAAGAACAACAACAACAATATTAATAATAATAAAAAAATAATAATAATATGCAATAAATTTCGCATAGAGGCAATGCCGGCTCACACAACTTCACATTACTATTACCCCATCAGACCCAGACATATAACAACTTTCTCAGCACCCCGAGGGCAGCTAGTGCCGCTGTCATTTACAAGCCCAATCACTAGCATTCGGATAAAAATATCTTTCACTGCCTATAGCTGAGTTCCCATTATACAGACAGGCCAGCTGATGGGAATGTGATTGAAATACTTTGGTAAAGCACGGACAACCTATTCTAGAATCGAACCTTGGACCTTTTAGTCTTGAGATCTATGACGTAATCATTCAACCAAAGTGATTTATTTCAGGAATTTCGAAATAAAGTGATTGCATGGAAATGTTTTGATCTACAAAACTACATGTAAATTTTCTACATAAATGATTAAAATTTACCCCCCGCCCCCTATAGGAAAAATAAAGAAAATATACAGTGAAATTTAAGTACATTTACTCTGTCAATAAGTACACCTTCTTATATGGTCTGAATTTCACCTGCAAAGATTCATTATTATTCTATCGTGTCATTATTCAGATGGACCTCAATATCAAGTATATTTCAGTAACAAGTATACTTTTTTCATGCACCGAGGCATATGTTATATCGAGGTTCTATAGTATATAACTTACAGCCAACTCCGCTTATCTCATCTGTTCCGGAGTGTGAAAAAAAGTTAGGATTTAGGATTAGAAGGAACAGAGAATATCCGGTAACTTTTGTATTTTAGAAAAACAAAATCAATATTCTGTGTCTGAAAATTGTTGTGATGAAACCGAAATTGGGATAATAACGATTTGTGATTGAGCGGAGTTTACTGTGTAATGTCTACATCAGTCAACTTCGCTCAAATGCACCACTATGGGTCTTGGCAAATTTGCAGTTAAAAGGAACTGCGATTATCCAATGACTTTTAGACAGAAATATGACATTTTATCACGAGTAAAGTGTTGGAACTAATAGTAAGTTCTGATCATCCGGATTGTGATTAAGGGGAGTTAATTATACCTCGTTAAGAAGTATCCCAGTAATAAATTTACCTCGTTACCACAATGAAATTCATACGCATGGAATTATTATTTCAGTACAGTATTGGCCGAACTTCAGTAATAAGCATACTTTTCCATGCACAAGGACAAAGGTTTGATCGTAAGTGAATAGAGTAGGAAGTATTTTATTCATCCTAAATAGAAGATTTGTTTCCTTGGTTGAAATAGAATACAATCAGGGGCGTAGCGTCCATGTAATCTATGAATCTGAGATTACCAGTTCATAATAGCCATTATACATTCATTATATATATAGTTTCCATCTAATACAATTTTACTAATGCTAAATGCTTTCTAAAAAATGTTCAAATACCTTCATCGTTTTACATGTATTACACTTGCGTACCATTTACAAGCGTTGGCGTACAATCTTGTCAACACTACTTAAGTTTTTTGTAGTACTAATCTGTGAACCGGTAGCCGTCTCGCAGATTCTCTAGCCCCATACGCACAGTGTATTGCATTCGAAGGAAACGTTAATAGAAAAACCATTTAAAAAGAGAGGTCAGTAATCTGAGAGAAAAATTTGATTATCCTTACGCACACTGCATTCCCATCCCACTCCCCCCACTTTCTTTTTTTTTTTTTTGACGTGCCGCGAACGACGTCAGAAACTCAGTTGCCAGTTGTTATCAAACCGGAGCCAAATCACAACCGAAAAAGTACCAAAATATAGCACCGAACGGCGGCCTGGGTCAAAATCTGACATAAGAAAGATCAGAAATTAATGACGACTTATGTTTGTAATGGTTATACACTGGTATTATACTTATCATAAATATTTCTATTTGTACAGATATTAGAGCAATGTAAGATCTGACCTATAAATGGAAACATTTTATAGATTGATCCTTAATTTGTGCTCATCTGGCGACAGAAGTACCGGTACCAAGCAGTTTGATAGAAGTACACGTAAACTAAAAGTGTTTCTAAACGAAATTAGTAACTATTGATGTCCAGTCGGTTAGAGTTAAAAATGAACCAAAGAGCCAATCAGTTATTTGGGAACTACGTATAGTATTTTAAATATAGCCAAAAATCTGATAATTGGTTCCGAGAGAACCAAATTTGGCAACCCTGTTCCAGAGTTTTTTCTTCCTTTTATTTTTCTCCCGAGGACTAGAGAAAAGGGCACCGTAAACATTAAAATATTGCAGAGCTCATGATGATCACAATAGCATTAGTTCATTTTGCTTAAACAGTAATAATTTCTAAGACCATTAACCTTACAGCTTCTTTTAGTGGGAGCAAGAAAAGAGACCTCAATGCCTTTTACATTAAATGTCTCGTCCTGCTCTGTTTGATTGGTGTCAACGCTTCTTGACGACAACTTTGTTATGATACTGATACATGATATTTTTACAGCATTTTGAATACCGTACTTTGAGATGATGGTCTTGAGGGAGACTGGACGGTTGTTTTTTTTTTGTCTTATTTTTACACGAATACCGACAGCAGTGCTGGTTTTAGGCGAATTTGCGGGTGTATTTGTTTTGCAGTCGAAGAAAGCCATGGATCAGTCAAGAATAAACAACAGCATTCCAAATATCTTAAAGTTGATAGCAACAAATAAACTTAGTTTCGATGAAAAACTTCGACTAAAAGATGCAGGTAGGCCCACGCCAGAGTTTAAATTTACGGGAAAACGTCAGTGTTGCCTCCATGAACAGTACAGGAAGCATCAGTGGCTTTGTGGATGTGAAGAAAGAAAATCATTGTTTTGCTTTCCATGTTTGTTGTTCACAGACTGACTGTGAGAAAGAAATTTAT
>JAWQUT010000659.1:8986-50293 GCA_033807755.1 Ellobium chinense
GAGGGAGGGAGGGAGAGAGAGAGAAATTTAAAGGAGAAATGATTTGTTGATAAAGAAACTGACATTTCAGTTAGACGAGTAAAGGTGTGGAACCTATTATCAGAGAGGGGGGGCGGGAAGGGGATAAGGTGGTTGACACTGAGGGGCTGAATAAAGTTAGGGTGACTGGTACAGTCGTGTAGGGGGGGAGAGAGAGAGAGAGAGAGAGAGAGAGAGAGAGAGAGAGAGAGAGAGAGAAAGAGAGATGTTTGTAAAAAGAAGCGAAGATAACTGTCATTGAGGATTGAGGAGATAAATTCCTTTGTGTGTGTAGGGGGTGGGGAATGAGGGGATACTGAGAGTGGACCCAAAGTAGACAGTCTTTGATAATGAAAGTGAATTTGTGGTAACAAGACTACAGGTGAGTGATGTTGTTGTTACTGTTGTTGTTGTTGTTGTTGTTGTTGTTGTTGTTGTTGTTGTTGTTGATAATTTAAAATAGCAGACACACAATAACACAGTCATATAGAATATTGTTTACCAGACAGCAGCTTGTTCGTTTACTGACCATGAAAATCGTGGATTGTTTGAGAGAAGTGGATTACATGTAGTTCACTCTTCCCATTGTGTTACCAATGTATCAGCTGATCCTGACTGCTCTTGTATCAGTTTTTATCTTGTTTATCTTTATGATATCAATATCGATTGTTTGCATATCTCATGAGAAATATATGTACAGTTGAACCTCTATTTGAAATATGCCTTGGTGCTGAGTAAAAGTATACTTTTCATTGAGGTTTATACTAATATCGAGAACCACCTGAATAATGGAATGATAGAAATAATAGTGAATCCGTGCATGTGACATTTATACTTAATAACAAGGTATACTTATTAAATGAGTACTCAATATAGAGGTTCTACTGTACCTGTGTGTGTTTGACGTTATGTGTGAGAGAAGATGGTGAACAGTATCACATTTACAATCAAGAATTATGTTAATCAGCTATGACTTAGGCATTGGACTGGGGATCAAGAGGTCGTGGGTTCCATTTCTGTCATGGATTTGTTATATATGTACTGTTGGGACAACATTGCTTTCATGTTCTCCTCAGCCTACCCTTGTGTATTGAGTACTTGGCTGTAGGCAGTGAAAAGTAATGTGTGAATGCTGGTGATCAGCGTTTGTATAAAATGGAATACTTGGAGGATTATAACCTACTGGCAGAATCTCAAGATTCATGTAGGAAAGACAAACGTGTCAGGATCAAAGTTTTATCTTATTAAAAATAGTATCCATCATCAAGTCCTGAAGGAGAAAAACGTTGCTTTCTTTGATGTGACCAAATTGCTTCAATGGGGTCTAGAGAGACTGTCTGTTATATCCGTTTTTAAACTTAGGAATCTGATGAAATACCTGGAGACTTCTTCGAAATGTGTATAGAAAACAAAGTTCTAGTCGGCGGCCATGCAGTAAAGACAACTTAAATGCAAATGAATATCTCTAGGAAACAGAGTGATGCACACAAAAATTTGGCCTGAAGAGAGGATGTCCTTTGTCTCCATCCTCTGTTTCATTCTGATCAAAGATCTTAACTGAACAGTATGTAACAAAATACTAGCTATAAGCTCACATAATATATGTTTTCATCAAATTTTAACAGATTAATAGTTGACAAAATATTAACAAAAGCAAGACATGGATACCTGGAACACAAAAAAAAATAGTACAAATGTACTGAATATAAATAAATACTTTGTATATACATTTTTAAAAAAGCTCACAATGAATTTCCACATTAAGAAACATCTTAAACCAGTTTTTACTGGAAACTTAACTTCAGTGACATACACATATATTAATTTCGTCGAGGCAGAACCACCATATAAAATGGACAAAAAATGCGAAGGTCTGTGCTGTATGTCTGTATGATAAAAAAAGGGAGTTACCAGAGTAACAATAATAGCAATAATAATAATAATGTAATGATAATAATTTTACGGTTTCTGAGTCTTGTATCCAGGTTAATGCCTGCTCATCGACTCCAGATTGTTATCACTCCAGTAGGCCTGATAATGCTATGACCTTCTCAACTCCCTATGGAGCATACAATGCCGCTGCCATTTACATATTATGCTGATCATTAGCTTTCTGACATTGGTCTTTGCACAGACGGGTGGGCTAAGGAAAACGTGGAGGAAATACTTTCCCACGACACTTACGTCATGATGATGGTTGGGAATCGAACCCACGATCTATTGAGTTTGAGTCCAACGCAGTATCTATGTTCAATCAGTGTGTCTCGTGCATATTGAAGAGTTGTTATGTAGAGTTGTTCAATCAGTGTGTCTCGTGCATATTGAAGAGTTGTTATGTAAAGTTGATCAATCAGTGTGTCTCGTGCATATTGAAGAGTTGTTATGTAGAGTTGTTCAGTCAATGTGTCTGATGCATATTGATGAGTTGTTATGTAGAGTTGTTCACTGTTTAGTCAGTGTGTCTTAAGCATGCTGAAGAGTTGTAATGTAGAGTTGTTCACTGTTTAGTCAGTGTGTCTCAAGCATGTTGAAGAATGGTCATTCAAAGTTGTTAGTTATTGTGTTTCAAGCATATTGGAGAGTCGTTGATTGTTTCATAGAAAGTTATCTATAATTAAAACTTGGATGGGAAAACATAATTGATACCCAAGATGATTATCAACCCAAATATTTTGGAAGAATATGCAAAACGGACCATTCTAGATTACGTAAGAAACCTTTTTTTTTTTTCTTCAAAATTTTACACCCCTAATTTGACAAGCCAGACAGCAACACCTCATGGGTATTCTGTGATGACATTTCTTTAATTTCACAAATACACAGTTTAGAGTAGGGTGTGTTTACCAGCTAACTTAATCTCTTCATATTTTCATAAGTTTATTCAGGATTATGATATTGTTTGAGTTGTTGAGACAAACCTGGGAGAGCGTGATATCAGTTTAAAAGAACAATGAATATGTTGAGAGCATGCCTGGGTATTCTTGTTATCACAAGTTCAGGAACTGTATGAATGGAAGAGTCTCTGGAGGTATAGCTTTGGAAGTTAGGAGTACTTTTAAAGGCAACAGTTTGCTTATTGACACAGCTTGTTCTGATATTCTGTGGTGCAAATTATAAGGTATCCTGCCGAATGTCACTGAGCCACTTCTTACTGGGGTGACTTGTATCTCTCCCGAGGGATCACCTCACTCAAGTAGACAGTCATTTATCCACTTACAACAAGATTGTGTTTATAGGTTTTTAGAGAAGGAATACTGCTTGTTAAGATTTTTACTTGTTTACATTTCTGGTTAATGTGATTTTGTACACCATAACGTGTTTAATGATATAATGCACTTTATTGAAATAGATGTTACTCATTATGATATGAAATCGTGAATGGTCAAAACAGGTTCTTATCTTGTACGAGAAATCAACTGTTAACACAGGGTCAACAACTGGGGATCATGTCTTTTAAATCTGGTTAGATCGTTAAATTTCTGCATAGTAGATTGGGAGACAACGTGGCCGTGCGGCTCGTGAGTTGTTCTCAGAACCTCAAGTTTGTCAAGTCTAAGTTTATGGTTTCGATTCCCGGGCCAGACGGTGATGCAGTGCATCAGCAGAGACACCCTACTCCCTTTTTTTTTTCCCCTCTCGATTCAGATGTGAATAAGTACCTGGCTTTTGAGACGAAGGGAAGGGGGTGGGGATGGGATGGACAGGACGCTGCGCACGGGGGTCTGACAATAATTTTTTAAATGAATTTTGTTTATGATATATTATTACTGTCATATGTATTATATGTGTTGTAGTTTGTGCGTCATGAATGAAATTCATGTTTTACATTGTGTGGTAGAGTACGTCAGTGATCCGCGGCCTAAACAAAGTTCGAGAAGGGCCACATTGTAAAAATTGAACAGGCTGGCGCATGGTACTGACAGATCAGTTGATTTTGGCTTAGCTCTAAATGTTAGATTGCTCAGATGGTGTTTTTGTCAGAACAACTTTCCATAAATGGGGACTAGAAAGCTGTTCTCCACAATGGGGAAAAATATGCTACATTAATAGTTGCAACCTTCCTAGTCACAGTTAAAGTTTACTGATCATCAAAAGACACTATGCTACCTTTACCAACACCTTTACTATACTGCTACTCCTTCTTCATCTACTACTATTGCTGCTACGGGTCACCCACTACTACCACACTACTACTACTACTACCACCACTACTATTACACTGCTACTACTACTACCACTACTATTACACTACTACTACTACTACGCTACTCCTGCTAATTTTACACTTCTACTCAACAATTACCATTACTATTACTCCTACTGTTACATGCACTATTACTACTACTGTGACTACCACTGTCGTTGTTATTGCTGCGAAACTACTAAACTACCATTAAGGCTATTACTATTTTTAGATCCACTACTACTATTGCTGCTGCTGTTACAACCAGTAACTTCTACCACTAGTTTGTGCTGAAGAGAATTTATCTTTTTATTTTTACCCTCTCCTACCTCCCCTGCCTCTCTCTAAATAAAAATCCTCTTTGGGTTTTTTTGGGTTTTTTTAAGTGGAAGTGGTATTGATCCAGGTAGTGCAATGTCTAGTATCTTTTGGGATGATCAGAAAACTTTTATTGTAACAAACTTATTGAAAACCAAAATGAACATTAAATGCTTTCTTTACTGATCTTGGTAAGATATAATTATATCACGTATTTTAGATCACTAGTGTGATGTAGGCAAATATGTGTTGCTGAATCATTCAGTCGGTGCGGTGGATGAGATTAGTAAACCTTGTGTTTCGCTGAGAGGAGAAGTTGCCGAGTTATTTAGTTGCCTGGTTGGCTTACAAGAGGGCCAAAATTTAAGCCCGACCCTGTTTTCCATTTACTTGAAAGATTTGTATAAATTTCTCTTCGAGAGCGGTAACCAAGGAATGGAAATAGAGTTCAATATTAATGACTCTGTGTGTTATTTTTCACAGCTATTGATGATGTATGCTGATGACTTTGTTCTACTGTCTGAATCTAAAGAGAACTTGCATTAACTGTTGTTAGACTACGAAAACTAGTGTCAAAGTTGGAGACTCAATATTAAAGTAACGAAAACTGAAGTAATGGTGTTTGGTAGGTCTTATCTACTGAAAACCTAAAACCTCAATCAGCAATGTTGCCCTAGAGATACCTAGAGGTTATGTTTTAAAAAAATGGCCGTTTACTTACAGCAATGAAAGACAATGTTAGGGTAGCAAGAAAAACAGCTTACGCCCTACTTTGTTGATGTGACTTAAAATTTATTCCTTTAGATAGCCATACTGATTTGCTTACAACATGTACATAGACTGTTTTATTGTATGGTCCTGAGATTTGGGGCTTTGAGAATACAGACATTCTTGAATCATTTTTATGAAGTATGTTGCTTAAAATGAGGTGTAGGACAACAGAATATAAGATTTAAGGAGAACTGAGCAAATTATCGATTGCTTGTGATACCCGGAAGCATTTGATTTCTTTCTGGTCAAGACTAATAAATGGTTAAAAAACAAAAATTATCCCCTGTAATGCAAATGTTAATGTGCAGTGATTTAAATGATGGAAGGGTGGGGAAATATTCTATATTATACGAACAAAGAAAAGCGATTGGAATACGTATGGTTTTAAAATTTTGGAATCTGCGGACATGTTCGCCCTCATTAAATTTAGGACTTGTAATCATAAATCTTTAATGCTTCATCGTCTGTTTATCCACGCCTGTTTCTTTGTAAGAATCGGTTTCTTGTTCCTATTATTTTTCCTTGTGTGGCATCAGTCATTGGGATCAACACCCACAGTAGAAGAAAAGAATCATTATTCAGCGCGATTTTGCATGTAAAATGTACTGAATGATAAAAAGACAGGGAGCACCACAGAAATGCATTACAATGTGTAAAGGGGCTTAGTCTTTTATGATAGGGATACAGTCTCATTTGTCAGTCAAAGTTTCTGTCGATATTTGATGTGTCCTTGTAGACAAATATATTTTCAATGGACATTACTTCTCTCCCCCGGAAATGCCACGACTTATCAAGGAAATCGATTCCCAACCACACAAAGATACTTTCCTCAGAATATCACCGTTAGCTTATGAACACCTAATTTTCTGTACAAAAAAAAATGGTTTTTAGACTCGGGAAATATTGCTGCTTCAGAAAAATAAAAACATCGTCATGACACGTGCACTCGTTCGAACAAATGAATCTGGATGAGTTTAGGACCACTGGATATTAACAAAGTATTGTATCTCGGTTTTTTTAAGGTCGTTTCCTTTAGATATCTTTCTTCCGGAAAGCTCCAGTGCCAGGAAATTTTGCTGAGAGATATTACTTTCATTTTCTTCTGTTCTATATTTTTTTCAAGACGTATGGTCGTGATTTCGGGAAATTTATGTATACTGTACATATGCCATATACATTTTCAACCATTCTTTAATACTATAATATTTTTATTTTTTTTTTGCATATTATCCGAAACGTGAGTGTTTTACGATGTTGTCGCGCACAGTTCACACCCCACAATCACCACAAAGCATCTTATTAAAGAGGGCGGCACAGCATAATTTGTCAATGAGGAGTGTTCATTTTTTGATAGAATCAACACATGTTGACAGAGATAGATCAATGTGTCTGCATTATAAGAATGGCTCAGACACGTGGCACGTTCTTTAATAAAACGGTAAAGTTCGAAACCGCCCTCCGTAAATTTCCACCAGTGCCATCAACTTCAAGGAAACAGGCAGGAGAAAACATGTGGTCAGTGCAGGTCTCTGGTCAGTGTGTACTCACCGAAATTGCTTGATTCTGTTGATGGCGGATGGCAAATGTGCGCCCGTTCTCTATTTTGTTCTTTTCACAAGGATGGGTTGAAAAGTTTGGAGCGCAAATTCCGCCGTCCTTTTATTTAAGACATCATGCACTGTGACCCCTCCGAGCATTTTATTGACGGTAATGCTCTAAATTAGCCACTCAGTGTCCCGAACATGTTGCAGGAGTACAAGCTGGATCTAGTTCTACATAAATATATATCGGGACTCTTCAGATTTGAACTGTGACTGATGTGATGGTAATTTCACATAATGGCCGCTAGCGAAAACCAACACTTGATATAATATTATGTCTGCTGCAAAATGAAGGCAGTATATATATATGTGACTTTAAAGACTATTGGGTGCAGATTATATATTTTAATAAGTGATAAATGTTTTATCAAGTCATAACATCCAGGTGCCCATACAAACTGCCACGGGCTGGTCTTGAAAGAGTGCACACATCTGATTTTATCGATCTTTAACAAAAGTGTTACATGTCTGCACTTTGACTATTAAGCACAAGCCACGCAACAAGGCTGTCGATACGCTGCACGTCTCTGGTAAACTGACCTAGGAGAGTCAGAATTAACGAAGGGTACAAAAACTGAAAGTTGTGTTTATGCATTGGCTGCCATTGTCGTCAGGAATGACAATTGTAATGCTACAATATTCGGGTATGATTGTCGACCAACTGCTGTAAGAAATTTAGAGCTTTCATCACGAAATGAACAATTGTTTAGCTGCGCCACCCCTCTATCTGTCATTGGTAATGGAAAGCCATGAAGCAAACATACTGAATTTCTTGCCACACAGTGGGTAGAATTACATTGCAGATGGCATAGAGTTCCTTTCATTTAATAACACTGTGTGGTTTAGCTAAATGTAGCATTATTTCTTAGAGCCAGCGACATGACACGACACCTGTGTCACGACATTTCTTTGTGACGTCAGGTCTACTGTAAAACCATGTTGACAATGGCGGTCATATGACCGATACCATCGTATACAAATGTTATGCACGGAGTTACAGTGGTATAATTTTCGGATTATGATCAGATGATTTACATGAGTATGTATCTGCAGAAAAAAAAAAACACCAAAAAACGTATGTAACCATTAGTTCTAGCCTTTGCTTATTATTTCACACGCTAACTGCACTATTAATAGAACATTTCTATAACAGAATAACATTGTCTTTAATCTTATTCTCTGTTAACTTCGTTTAATGGCAACTCACTCCATGCTCCCACTGAGTTACGATTAAGCGGAGTCGACTGTTTGTTGCAATTATTTCAGCTATAGTAATTGTTGCTTTATGGATTGTTCCATTTTGTGTTGCTATTATGAGATTGTATTGTAAGCAGACATAAAACAAAACAACAGAAACAGTTCTATGAAAGCTCTTTGTATCAGTGTGATGTGTTTGAGGAATTTCCATATACTTTTTGTTTTCATTGTGCTGTATCTGAAAAAAAAATATCGACTCTGGTGTCCTCTGATATAAACACTCCACTGTGGTCAAGACTATGTGAAGAATGTCGTTATTTTTATGTCTTCTCTTGGCCAAAAGTTAACATCACAGAAGAAATGTCTCTTAAATTATTTTATCATTATTTACGGTCGATTATCTTATGAAATGTTGGCATAAGAAGATATTCTCATTGGGAATCTTAAAACTACTAAAAGTAACTTGGAATTTCATCAGGTTTTACTTGAGTGTTTATGTCAGAGGGAGGCTGGACTGATGTCAACAGAAATGTACTATATTTAGAACTGGTCAGAATATAAACGATGTAGTTGAAATAGTACGTTTACACTGTGAAGAACCATGCGAGATAATGACAATGTACTGTAAAATGTCAGTATATAACAGTTACTCCAGATACGTGTATGTCATATTTAGCCATATAATGATTGTACCACAACACCAAAACTTCATTCACTTGAAAATCCGCTTAATTTTTATAATAAAATTTGCACCTTTCTTGTATACAGAGTACCTGATGTTCATCGTTGATTTTGTTTTGGCCAGTTGTTTATTAATCTTTTCAGGCTTGTCTGTGTGATTTGGTTACTATTATTTTTACCGTCGCTTGTGGTCGTTGTTTATCGAGTCGTTGTGTTGTTTATATTGTTGCTGCTGTTGTTTCTTGTGGTGGTAGTAAACGTGGTCTGTTGGTGATGGTAGTGAGGCTAGATTAAGAATAGTTACATTCATAGTCCTCTGCATCGTGAAACACTGTCGTAACCTACAATGGCTGTGATTTCAGTTACGTCATGTAATACAGAATCTTGAAACCACAACATTGCACCAGCCTGAAGTTTAATTTGTTGTGTGCTTCAACTGTAGTTTTAAGCTGGAGGAAATGAGAAGAGCACACATTAATTTCTGTTCTAGCACCGTTGACCTAAATATCTCTGACCAGATGTGGCACTCAGAAATCGTCATCCAGACATTGTCATCCACTATTACACTGGCTGCCTTGACGTTTACATTCTAAGGAAAACTGTCAGCTTCTCCTTTTCGGCTGCAATGTTTGACTGCCCACGTCAAAATGTCAAAAAAGAATTTTAGAAAGTGCCGTTTATCAGTCCAAAGCGCATTCCAAGAGATGCTTAGATCATGGGTATGTGACAACGTTTGAGAAACTAAACTCGGCTTTTCTAGCTCTCTTTTCTGATTACAGCCAGCAAATATAATGAAGGCATCACTGCAGGTTTGATAAAATTCATGACCGGAACATACCGCACTAAACTCGACTTTTCTAGCTCTCTTTACTGATTACAGCCAACAAGTATAACGAAGGCATCCCTGCAGTTTTGATAAAATTCATGACCGGAACATACTGTACTTGTCTCTCAAGCTTCTATTTTCATAACGGACTAACTTGACCTCTCTGCCCCTAAGATTGTTGCCTGCCGTTTGCTGTGAGGTCTTGCAGCTTACAAAGTTAAAAAATACCAAATTATTCTCCTTGCAACTGTTGCACACAGACATTGTAATATTAACTGGGCCGTTTCATGAAAGCCCTTTCCCACTGTCTTGGAAATGATAATGGGCGATAATGTTATTAATAGAAGGCTACGAACAAAAGGGCACCATCTGTTGACCCCTCTCCCTACCCCAACACATCTCCCTCCCACTTTTATCTGTTGGTATCTGTCTCCTGCTATCAAAGGCTGTTCTCGTAACGAGAGAGAACGAGAGAGAGAGAAAGTGTGTGTGATAGAGAGAGAGAGAGAGAGAAAGAGATGTGCTGGCATTTTGAATCAGTAATATGAATTTCTTTCTTGTTATCAGAACTCAGGTGAGCCATTAATTTATTTTAATTATAGTGTACCACTGGTACTAACGACTTCCAAAGACGGAACGATCAAAATTTTAAAGAGAAAGGAAACAAAAAACACTTCCTAGAAATGTTGCGACATGATGGAAAAACATTAACCCTCTAGTGTCCAGGCAGAGAAATACTGGTAGGAAGATTCTGAAAATTCACATACACACCTCAAATGCCACCCAAATTACATATATATAAAACATTGATTTTGAACAATGTCAACGTTTAACAGGTGAAACATTTTGGGTCAGATTTGGACCTCCGGGCACTGAAACACCCGTGCCATATTTGGACCACTCCATACTGGACCCTTGAAGTTGGGTTGCCAAATATGGACCAGTGGGCACTAGAGGGTTGAAAGAGTGACAGAAAGAGGCCAGATGACGACAGGCAGAGAAAGATGGAGAGAAACTGAGGATAAGAAAGGAAATTTGTGAACTGCAGCAGAGAAAAACAAGACACAATGAGCAAAACACATAAATTCATATTAGAAAGAAATAAAACCATGAAGACAACTGACCATCCATGTCAATGAGTTTATTAACAGAGCATCATGTCAGTAGCAATGTGGGCAAAACTGAAGAGAAAAACAAAAAAATCAAAACAATCAAATCAACAACTTGCATCTAACACAGTCTTGGGTCATCACGTGACATTGTTAGATAGGCACACATGACTGAATGACGGGCTAATCAAACATGGCATAATAATAATATGATATCTCTTATTAGTCTTATCTAGAAACCCTTCCGTGTAACACCACCTCTTTCCAATCCAGGCCATTAGACCGCGATATCTTTATTCATGAACAGTATGGAACCACTAGTGATACTGTAATGACCAGCCAAGATAATCAAGAGGCCAAGGCAATTAAAAAAAAAACAACAACCTTTTACTGAAGAGAGCTGATCAAAATAAGTCATCCAGAAAAGTTCCTGAAAACCTCAATCTGGTCCAGTTAGCAGGAAACAGTAATGTTCTGGGACTATAGACTGGGATAAGACACTTGACAATCATGGCAGATAAATCTGTGGCTGTCAGATGGAGGTGAGAACGATGCAGGCACATGAACGCTTCCAGACCTAAGGTACAGAAGCAGGTCCAGGGCGCTGAATCAAAGCTGGTGGAAAGTATAGGATAGCCAGTGGTCACATTGTAGCTCACAGAACAAGCACCAGAACTCTTTGCTGGATCTTTGGTTTGGAGGCTGCGCGTGTATGGTTTCTCCCGAGTGCAGGTAGGTCATATCGCTACAAATATAATCATCCTGCAACATGCTACCAACTTACAGAAGATGTCGGGTTAAGGGGTTGAGGGTGAGGGAGGGTGCTACGTAGACTGGGAATCATTCTTCACAAGAGAAAGAGACAACAGAAGATCTTCTGGGGAAGACACCCTCGTCTAGCAAGTGTTGTATCCCTTTGACTTCCTGACACTAAACAAGCTGGATCACACTATGGTCAAGACTCTCACAAATCCTTCTATAACCTGGTGACTTTATACTGTGGGGGAAAAAAAAGCTTCTCAGCCAATTCTCAAATTCAGAAACATTGTGACTAGTGAACCACCTACATAGAGTGATCTAGCGGGACCTCATAAGTTCAGTTCTGGGGTACTGGAAAAACATGGAATTCTCAATGTAATGGCCTGGTGCTGCAGATCTTGGCTTTCATCATCAGAGTTTGCTCATCCACTTGAACATCTCACATAGTCACATTCATAGACTCCTCACTTGGAATTCCAGTTTGGGAGTTCCCAATGTTGTTCACAACACAGGACAAACACAGCAAACCTGGCACAATATCTGCCAGTGAGTAATCAAATCTCCCATGAAATCTGCGAAGCAAAGGCCAGGACCTGAAGGGACAATACATCATCGGTCTTCGCACAGGACCGGTCAAGTTCAAATATGACGTATAATCAGCCTGACTGGTTATTTGCGAAGATTGTCAATATTACACAATACATCTTGTCCCAAATATATTCTAACAAAACTTTGGCATGTGTCTCATCAAAACTGAAAATGCTTTGTATACTAGCAGCTCTTATTGTGTGGCCTCTCCAGTCTTTCATGTCAGAAAAGTGGGGAGAGAGCGCACCAACTCTTGAGTATCACTGTTAACGTCCTTCAAGCTGAATACATTCAAAGATGTAAGCCGTTTACAAAATTCTGACAAAAATTCAATTAGCATAGCAAAATCATATAAAATATTAAGGAAATGTTAAGATTTGTCAAGCGGGGATTTTTGTCTCTGGAGACAACAGCTAAACAGTGCTGCTGCAGCTCAAACATTCAAAGCCAACTCGTGGCACATTCCAAAATTTGATGGCTGGAGAAATTAGTCTAGTTTCAGCTTTAAATACTGAGCATAATCAAAAATTTGTTCCCTCATTCTGGATAAGTAAAAACGAGCGTGAGCAAGATATTTGTGCTTCTTTCCGATAGCTGTATCATTGTACACAGTACATGTCTTGCGTAACACTATTTGGTGGGGAAACTGTCCACATAACAACACGGCAATTAAACAGGCTCAGACTATTCAAGAATGGTTAACTCATTTGAACATCTCCTCTGATCTGGTGACCATCTAAAGTGGTTGACAAATCTCTGTAAGAAACTTAACCAGGCTACAGAAAAGCCTGTCAAGGCAAATGCAGAAAAAGTTAGCGTCACAAGCTGCGAGCCAGAGTTTATATTTCCAAAGTAAATCTGCAATAATCATGGTATGTAAAGACAGCCATACACGACACAGGTTTGTCTCGAGAGATGCCCCGAGGTTGCCGTGAAGGATATACCTCGGAGTCGCCTTGAAATTGGTTTGCGCAACTTGTGCAGACACCACACAGACCTAGCCTGTCTACAACATGGCATCTACCAAAGAAGTGAAAAAGATTCTGGTCTAAACATTGGTTTCTGTGCTGAAATAGGCACACACACTCAATAATCTAAGCATTCAGCTCAATGCAATAAAATACACAAACAGGTTGGCCTCAACCAAAGTTCTGGTGCAGACAATTTACACAGGCCAAGCTCAGCCCTAGGTTTTGTTTTCATTTTGACCTGTGCAGGGCCTGCACAGTGCGCAGTCTGTGTACATGCTACGGATAGGCCACACACAGGCCATACACAGACAGACCTCAAGGCAAACCTGTGTCATATATGACCCCCATAAAGTCTGTGTTTTTAGAAAATAAGTAAAACATAATATACTTCACCACACTTGAGTCAATCTTGAGTCAAGAGTCTAAGAGTGAATTCCCTTTTTCTAATGTGGTCACCAATTCTGGCACTTATGTAATGCCTTTCAGGTTCCCTGCATTCTACTTGTTCTAGATCTGTTTCCAGATTAAAAAACACTGTATTTTCTGTCTTATAAATGTCACTGGATAATCAGAATTCCTTTTAAATCACATATTATTTCCCATGCTCCTGGGGAAGGATGACTGAGCCTAACTCCTCCAATGGCAGTTTCAGTTTCTCTGTAAACTGGCCCTATCTGGACTGGACGCAGGTATGTGGAACAGTTCTGGTATCAAACATGTCATTTGTGGAATTACCTTGTCTAAAACTGATCCACTTTCACTCAATACTAATGACCACAAGAGACACAGAGTAAACCAGTAGCAAATTCCCTTGTTAACATTCATCATAACAGTACCATGCCCACACAATGGCTTACAATAATATTTATACACTGTTCTCTTTACTACAAGCTACTGGAAGAATGTATCTCTCCATCCTCCCACTGATATCAGACAAGTTAGTTATCTCTCACATTCCTGGATACCCTCACATACTCTCGACAGTTCAAGATTTTACTGTACTGTCAAGATGGTTCTTTTTTTTTTGGTCAGGATCTACTCTTCGCAGAAATGGAAAATGGCATTGCCCAAGGATCTAATTTTCAAAAAACCCACATGATGATTTTCTCATGTATGTAAAGAAGCAAGCGCAGAAGTTCAGAATGTATCAGCCCATGTACTTCATACAAGGATTGCCAGATTGCTGGGGGTTTGGTCTGAAAATTTCCAAATTGGTACTCTACTCTGTACCACTAACAAAACATATAATTAATAATGTCCAAATAATGAGGAGCATTAATGGAGATAAATGCAGATCAAATTCCCTTGCAGAGTAGTAAATTCTTTGAAAACTTTTAAACAGACCTTTTTTTGGCAGGATGTAATTTTCACAACTCAAGCTCAGCTTGCAAAATTNCCAAAATATTCCTATGTTAGACATGAAATAAAGGTCATCTAACAAAGATGATACAAAATGACAATATACCCTATTTCCTCTAATTGTCACACTGTCTCTAATAAATGCCCTCCCCCCTTCAAAACCCCAAAATTTCTCCACAGGGTTACAAAGTACATCATAACATTGTGTGGACAATCATACAGTACTTCTCATACCAGCATCATGCTTTTCTATTCACATCTCAGAAAACTCTTCCCACTGCTATTTTTGCTCAAACTCTCTAACTTCTCCAAGTTGTTAATAATACTGTGTTGAATCAACCATAATTTTGCATCTCTTCAGTTTAACTTTCACACGCCAACAGCAAAAAGTAGAAAGAATATGGCGCGTGAATATAAAAATATAACCCTCTCAACTTGGTCCATAGTTTATGACTCAGTTTAAAACTGGCATGTGATTTAGGAACCACGCCACCTCTCAATTAACACTTTACAACAAATCGACAAGCACAAACAAACAAGCCTTGCTTGGCAATTAAAGTCCGCAGTATCCAAGAGCCTTAGCAAAATCAGTAATATATATTACTATGACTGGTTCATGCATTTCTCACTGATAATCATAACAGCTGTGAATATAATAAAATCATGCAGGATTTTTAAATAAAATATCCAGGCTTTCATTAAAAATAATTAAATTTCGAGGGAGAATCAATAATTACTGTTAATATCCTACACTGGCATCAGATATGACTAACTGTTCCTCAGTGCAGGACAAGGAAAAGCCTACATATCTTTGACTGATGCACAATCTCGCACTGTTAGAAGAAGTGCGCCGTAGATGCCACTTTAAATGTCTCCATTTTTACAAGAGATCAGAGAAAATGGAAGTTACACATGAATTCTTTCAGAAAAGAATGAAAGTGAGAGATTATTCATACAAGTAATAAATGCATCATGAAAAAACACATCTTTCTCATAGCAACACACTCCACTGTGCTTTATAAAGCCTTGTGAATCATTATTGTGTGGCAGTAATGACAAATGTAATGCTCATCTTCCATCCACTCCACAACAGACACTAATTCTCTTTCGTCATCATACGAAATAGAATAATCCATTATTTACACATGTTCCTGAACAGGTTTTCAAACTTCTAAACAATTAACAGTGATATCATGATATAAAACATGCTTGAATGGATATTGGAGTTTGTTAATTACAAATGAAGTTTGTCAATAAATTAAAACAAGTTTTTAAACAATGGGAAACATGAGCAAATGCAGGTTGGGGTCCACAACAAAACATACTGGTAGCGTATTTTACTCACTGCGACTTTATGTGCTCTTCACTGCATCTATGTGACACAGAAAGCAAAGTAACACCTACACAAAAGAGATGAATGTAACTGCACATAGTCCCTTTGCTGTCACAATAGCCCGATGCACATTAAAGGAAAGTTGCATCGTCCTTCAGACCATATTAAATCATACAATACCCTATTATTCCAATAAAACAGTCTTTCAAGTGTCTGTCATAATAATATAACACCTCTGCCGGCCCCAGGATGCCCACAGGGTTATATTATCCAAAGTCTGAATTATTACACCCAGTACACTTGGCGGCCATAAACTTATGTCAAATATGTTCTAGCCACATGGCCAAGCTGTCTAGCCAGTGCTCTGCACACGGGTGATAGCATGTTGGTATGAATGTTTTAATTCCTCTATGAACAGTAGATATGTCAAACACGATCATACTGAGGCAATAAAAATGCAGAATACTTTATCTGGCTTACACTGTCAAACTTTATGTTTGAATTTGGATGACCAAAGCCTTAACTAAAAGCTTAATAATACAATGTCAGATAGAAGTGTCTGTAGCTGCTGAAGTATTAGTGACGTCATCGCTTTTGCCACAAGTGGCTGCTGATCGGGAAAGGGAAATAATTCTGGACACAGAGGCCAAACCCAGTAACTCTAGCCCTCCTAACTGCGTCATATTACTTATGCGCACAGTAACAGAACAGTGCTCTTTCTTCGCAAAATTGACTCTGTGGGCACCATAGATAGTTTTTTGAGAGAAAAAATATTGGAAAGCGCAAATCCTAATAGGACAATTAAAAATACAGTTGACTCTTTAGATAGAAACAGAGCTTTATCATGTCAGCCAGTCAAATTTTGCTCATACACAACTTTTGTTCTTTTATTTTGCTTTTTTCTGAAAATTGACAGCAAAAACAAAGAACTTGTCTGTTAATTAAAACCACTGGAATATAATTTTGTTAAGTTTAATTCAACTTGATGATAAATAAAATAGAGTGGGTCAACCAACAATGCAAATCAAGAGAATGAATCCTAGCGCAATCTACTTCCAGTCCTGCATCTGGAATACACAGGGCCTTGTCAGATCACACTGTCTTTGCCTGTCTTCAAGTAATCAATCTGGTGCCAGCGCAACTGATCAACTGGAGTTAAGCTCGGGACAGAAAGGATCGGCACCGTTTTGTTTACATTTACCTAACTACTTGCATACTTTTGTGACCATTTTCATTGAAGCCGTTGCCCAATAATTTTGTGTGATCCGGATTATGCCAAAACCGGCATCAAATGAACAAGAACTGACATTCAATTTTACTTATCAAATTCTCTGCATGTCCTTCTGGTCCAAATTTACAGTTAACCCGTCCAGTCAGTGCACACTGGCAAAACAAAGTAGCAAATACTGCATTGACTGAAAAGGTTAACACCTACTACTCCAATTCTGTAATAAATCTACAGTTACTTATTGTTCACCAATAAATTGAATTTCTTTGTGGATAGACATTATTCCATTTGTGAGTTTCACAATGAGCAAAAAACTCATTTCTTATATTGCCATGATCACCTCATGTGCCTGAAGCCCTGGCTCCTCATCTATCAACATTGCCGTATTTTGACTTACCCATTGGCACACATGACATTATTTTTCTTTTATTTTAATCTCAAAACCATTACATTAGCACAGAGACAGCTGAGAGATCTTATTGCCCTTATGAGTGCCAAACTGTCTCAATTGCCATGTAAATGTTTTTGAGAAAAACACACTTAAGTTTTGACATCCTGTAACTTTTAGCATCACAGAAAAAATAATTAGCATAGCATTCACAGCTTGTTTTGTCAGTATGGAGATAAAACAATGCTGAAAAGGTTGTTTATGTGCTAAGACTCTCAAGATCTCTGATAACTTGATTTTGCCTTAACTAGCAGTTAAGACAATTAGGTTCTCAGTGGGCATTTTGTGGTATCAGTGCAATCGCTTGCCGCTACTCTGAACTGGAACAAAGAACAATGCAGTACAATGAAAGATAAAAGTAAACATATAGAAATGGATCTTTATAGGAGAGTAAGATTTAGATATGAACATGGATATGTCCAGAGGGTTGCATGCAAGTTGGATATGGGGGGGAAGAAGAGGAGATAGGGGGCTGGGGGCTGGCTATGAAAGGAAGATCTCAGGGGACACAAGACTTTGTCAACATATCCACCATCGTTATACACACACTGGTGTAATCTGCTCCTTTATGTTTGTTGGACAGTGTTCTGAAGCAGCATGTCCAATGTCACTATAACATGAATGACACTGTTTATCTGATAAACACTGCTCTGACCACAATGACTATGTCATCTGAGTTTTGTTCCCTCTCTACTTATGGCCCAATCCCTCTCTTTGATGGAGAAGTTGACTACACTTGCTATCATAATCAGGTATGGTAGTTGGCTTGGCTGATCTTAAGGCCAAAAAAGGAAAGTGGACCTTGTTGCTCCTTCTGTAAACTTGCTAGTACCTAGCACAAACACACTGTGGCCAAAAGCCCCAAGCCCATTCTGAGACCACTTTTGAAGGTTACACTCTCAGGTGTAATTGGGGGGCCCTTCACAAATTTATTTCTTTTCTACTAAATGTCTCATCAAACCACTGGCCTCGTTACTCCATTTAAAATCCACATTAAAAAAGACAAGTCATCTCGTTAGGGGAAGGGAAAGTGAAGGAAGCTCTACCACAGTTTGTCGCCATCACAGTTCAAAGATCATAAAGCATATCATATTTTAAGAAAACAAACAGAATATTTACAAGAAAACAAACAAACTTTCCTTGAAACACCTGAGTTTTCTACAACAAAGATCTCTTCTAAAGTCATAACAAATCATGACATCTAACAGTATCTGCAGAGGAAAACTGCCCTTGGACACAATTAAATAAAATCAAAAGGTCAGTTAGTCAGTACAGACATTTACCTAACATTTTTATAGTTCAGAGAAAGTCACCTCTGGTAGAAAATGGACTGAAAATTGAACAACTGCAACATCTAGAATTGTACAAAGTTACTGAAATCAACAACTTTCATGAGATATTTCAATCACAATCTCTTGGAGCTAAGTACTTTTAGAGATCTTTGTGACAAAATGGAGTTTAATGTGACTTCCATAGATGTGGCATCTCCAGCTGATCTGAATGACATGCATTCATTTCAAACTCCAGGCAAACAATGTCTGGATTCACAGGAAGTTAAAATCACTTACTGTAATAGGAGGAAAAAAACAAGGCGGCATTCCTGCGAAGTCACATCTGAATTGTTATCAAAATTAGCTCCAAGACAACAAGTTTGTTGTGAAACTCAATTTCTCAAAAATCAATGCATAAAATCTCACCACTTATCAGCTCTGATTGACAAGGGTTCCTAGTAGGGTTACACCTGGGAAATAGTTATCTACTATCCAGAGGTGATGAGACGGTTCTGAGTTGCACCAGGCTTCACAGATTTGCAACTTCCTAAATTTCCTTCTCTGATAATAAATAACATTGCCTGAAAAAAAAAACCACTGATTATTTCACAGAATATCTGTGCTTATAAATTATTGAGCCAAGTCCAACAAGAATTGTGCTCTGTAGTAAACAACAGAATAACCATCAGTTTAAAAAAAAAAAAAATTTGAAGCTATTTTTGTACAGTCAAAAGGCTTATCTATATTTTTACAGTAAAATTACATAGAAGCATTTTTCACTGCTTTACAGTTAAGATCATCTAGGGAAAAATCTCAGATTCCACCCTTCCAATCCCGCTAGTATAGCACATTCAACAATTTACAAAGAAACTTGTTCTTGATCTAATCACATTTCTCAACAAAACTGGCTGGGAACATGCCGGTCTTGCCTGTCCTCTCCTGCGTGCCTTTGTACCAGCCGTCTTCTCGCTTGCGGTGCACATGAATGATGTCACCAAGCTCCAGGGCCAGTTCATGTTCTGTCTGTGGGGGGTACGGGACTATACAACAATACCTGGCAGGAGGAAAATATTTAAAAAACTTACAAAATGAGCACTCCTCTGTAATTGAAAATTGTGAACAGTATTCAGCATAAAACCTGTAAACACATTCAAAGATGCTTCGTATGAAAGTTATGGGACCCGTAAAATCATTTTGTAATAAGTATATTTTTAGTAGTCTGCGATAATGAAATATAAAAACTATAACTCCAAATACTTCTCAGAACAATGTGAAATGGTGAATAATTTTCAAAATTCAATACAGATTCTTCTCACCACTCTTTAGATTTCTAAAAATGGTCAGGGCCATGAGAGGGCAGTACTGTAACATAGTACCAAGTCTCATGTTTTATAAATTTCCATATTCCCAAAAATATATTAAGTACATCTAAAGTCTGTGATCTATCCACTGCCATTTATGTGGCCATGTGAAGGTTAGCTAGCACTCATGAGCAAAACATATCCATTTTCTTTGCACCTTTTTTTCACGGAACTTTCTCTACCTTCAAAATTAGTGCTGGATTTTATTTCACTTCTTTCAAACCATATTTATTTTTCTGCACAGCAGATGCTCTAGGGTGACAACAAAGTCTCAGTCTGTGCAATGGTCTTGTATGTGGTTCCAGAGAAATTTGTTTCCTGGCTCAGTGTTGCCAACAGGAATATGAGTATAGAACCTAAATTTCAGCGCATACAAAAGCTTGAAACCAACCTTTCTCTGATCATGGGCTTGGGTCTGGGTTTAGCAGGGACAGGAGGTGTGGTAGTGGCATCGAAGGAAGCAGCTTTCCTATGGGCACTTGTCACACTGGCATCACCACCAGCTCCAAGACTTCCGAAGGCCGTGCCATTAGCTGGGAAGGAACCAGATCTGAGGAACAGACAGTATGCATACTGTTGGTAAAACAAAACTGCCAACCAAACTTAAATTTCAGGGAGGCTATGACAAAATGTAGAAAAGTTTGGCCTTTACTAGACAGTTCATGGAAACTGCCATGAAACTGTTTGGTGTGAAATATGGTAAACAATGACGATATAGTTTTATAATTTGTCTTTGACGTCTAATTCGTAAGAAGGCTTTTGCAACCCTCAATACTTTTTTACTGAGACCTTTAAATTCGAGCTCTGTAATGCAGTTTTGGAGAAAACATGAAAATGAGATTTGTTTTACTTCTGATCTCACATAAATACTGCACTACGAAGTCAAACTTTTCGGAATTTTTGGAAAATTATAGAAAATGTAAATGGGATTTCACAGGTTTCACAATGCACAGATGGTCATGGAATCAGAGAATTTACAAGAAAAGAAGTACAGATCTCCGCAGCTTAAACAATGAGTCAGAAGTGAAAGCTCTAAAGACATTGAAAGGCGGCAGATATTTTGGCAAAATTGCTGTCTTTGGTGATTAAAGACATACAACAAACGAAATCGAGAAAATCGTGAAAATTCAACAATTCACTTGTCTTACTCTTGCCACTGTGATAAGTGATGAAAGCCTAACCCTAGAAAAGCTATAGAGTCAGCCATGCATATGAGAGAGTAGACACCTACCTTACATGAGCCACGTTATCAAAACAAAGTACTGCCAGAGGTGGGGTGGGCTCTGGGTCAGGGAGAACTGGTTTGGATTTCTTGCTCTTCCCTGAAAGTAGTTTCACGAGGCCCTTCTTCTCTTTCTCTTTCTTCTCCTTCTGCTCAGGAGAGAAAAAGAACCATGTCCAATTTTTATCATAAAATAGGGAAAAAAAAGCATGATATAAGAGAAAGAAAACTTGTCCAATTCTCATAATAAACAAGAGTCAAATAAAAAAAAAAAAGTCCAGTTTCTTCATAAAACAGCAGTTATATGCCATTCAGGGATACTGGGTGAATTTAAATTCATTTCTCAAGAGTTTTCAGGACTTTCTAAGGAGATTTCAAGACTTACTAAGCTGTAACGCATTGTGCCATAACCTAGTGTGGTAGCCAGAACTGATCTTTCCCGTGCTGGTGAAAGTGGGCCTCTTCTCTCAGTATATCTCTTCTCACAGACCAGGCTTGTTTTCAGGTCTTCCAGGATTTCCCAAGACTGTAATCCACTTTTAACGAGTTTTTCAGGAATTTTTCCTCATACAGAGAAATTACAGGAATGTTCAGGAGTCTTGGAATTTCAGGACGACATACACATCCTGGGGTAAATGCTAGTTACAAAACTACAGAAAGCAACTCCCCCAGTCTAGCTTTCCACTCTTACCTTATCTTTGCCTGAGGGGACCAGAGCTGCAGCCGGCGAGTCCAGATTCTGGGCCATGACTACGTTTGGGGGAGTGATGTTTGCCGAGGCAGACATTGACTGCTGCATGGCCACCAAGTTGGGGGGTACCCAGAGTGAGTGGTGGGGGGAGGAGGTAGTTGATGGTGGGGGCGCAGGGATGGTGGACCGAGAGAGGCCTGTGTGGACAGAGACGTGTGATGACGATGATGATACTGCTGATAACGGAGAAGAGAACACATGTTTGGGAGAGGTGGATATGGATGCTGTGCCAGTGCCGGAGAAAGATCGATGTGGGGTCCCTGTCAGCTGAGAGGAAGGTGAACGAGATTTGGGGCCTGCAACAATAATCAGAGAGTATATTACTGTAGATGTGAAAGCTATGAAAGTTCCAGCAGACAGCCGGACTGCTGATGTAGCCTGTAAAATAAGTCTTTACACTGTAACTATACTATCCACTTAGGATAATACAGATGGATTTTAATTGTCAAGAAATTTTAAATGCTTTACATTTCGTACCTTAGGGATAGATCTCCAGTTTGAAAAAAAAGAGGGGGAAGAGTGCTAGCTATGACAATGACATCTCACTACTAATGTGAGATTCATTTCAGGTAGCTTTGCCACATTTCTACACATTTTACATCATTTTGATATTACTCTGCCCAGTTGGACCATTTTTTGACTGCAGTTAATATAAGACAACCTCAGTGCTAACAAATGGCTTAACTAAGATAACTGAAAATTGGCATCCATGTTTCATGACAAGTTTAGATGTATTCAAGAAATGCAGCTGTCATACTGCTGGACAATTTTCGCTAGCGATAGTTACAGCCTGAAAGCAAATGAGAAAACTCTTTTATTCTCCCAGTATGGTGGCCAATCTTGGACATAATTATTTTCAATCTTCCCACAAAGTCATTAAACTCAAAAGGAAAAATTTCTTCACACTTCCCACAAAATCAACAATCTCAAAACTCTTCAAAGCAAATTTCCAAACCTAAAGCATACCTTACTCTTTTTTCTGTCAATTCAAATGGCAGGAACAAACACCAAAAACTTATGGTTGGTATTGCAACAAACGAACAGTTCACTTAATGGTTTAAAGTCATTGTGAAAATGAATACAGCCATAAAGTGTTGCAAATTATTTAATAAAGGCCAAATTACAACAAAAACAGTTTACTTACAAGGCCTCTAAGATATGGTCTGTAAATACAACAGCCTTGTAAATTTCATCAATAATTTGGACAGTTCCAAAGATATTAACATAACTTTCAGTGATAATAATATAAAACACTGGAGTGTATACATGTGAAAATAAATTGAAAGCAAGACTACTTGTTAATAGAATTTGTAAACTATTCTATAGAGACAATTACATTTTAATGTTAAAACTGCTAAAACAGTTTCCATCTTGACATGCTTACCTGGTACAGAAGTCATTCTGGCCACTCGTGGCATCAGAGGTGGCGCCTGGGTGGGTGGTTCTGCAGCAGCTTGAGCAGGTCGCTGATCACAGGAAGTCGCATTGAGTGAAGGAGCAGCAGGAGGGGATGTGACGGGAACCTTTGCTCTGATGTTCAGAACGTTAGGATTGACCGGCTTGAAAGCACTGGGATGTCTAGAAAGTGACACAAAAACTTAGAATCATGGCATAAAAATTTCATTACTTCATGCAAAGAAACCAAAGCAATCAATAAAACTATTTGGAATAGACATGGAGAAAATAACAGAATGAATACCACTTCAGGAAAATACCCTCTCCCCCAAGTCCCATGAGGAGATCAGAGAACCATTTTTAGACTGAGGGCAGGGTACTATACATCTCTAGAATTCATTCGGCAAAAACCCAGACCCTGCTGTTCTTCAGATTAAGATAAACATTACCAGGCAGCCCCATGGATCTGTCATAATAAGGTGATATCAGATGTCACATGGTACAAGTAGTCTATGTTTAAATACAATACAGGGTAACTTAAGCAAAGATTGCTGCAGAATGCTCAAGGGGATCCAGTATAATTCCTTTCCAGATTGTACTGTATAACCGTGGAGCCCACAGCCCTTTTCTAGTTCAGTACATTGTGCATGCAAAATTGCATTAATGGGTCTCAGACACATGTGGAATCTGATCAAGAAGTAACCACTGTAGTTTGAGAAAACTCCTCTTGAGATCACCACCCATAATGTGAAAAAAACCCACTCTACTGAACACTTTGGTGCGCAATTTCTCTTCAAAACATAGGCTGCGTTCTTAGGTCTTTTGCGAAGTCATTTTGACATAAAGTGACCGTCCCCGGAAGTTGTAATCCACAATGGCTGTGACTAATGCGGAAGTGACAGTAAACATGCACTGACTTGCGAGTATTCTTTGCTTTACTTGTACCTCTGCCTCATTCATTAGCATTCAGACCACCATTGATTCTTGCCACATCCTCCTCCGACACAAGGAGGGTCTCTCAGAGATCGCATGTCACTGAAGGTTATTTTGTGCTAACAGCAAATTTGAAACCACAGATGAATGCCGCAAGTGTGTAAGTTTCCATTCAACGTTGCCAGATTTTGTTTTTGAGTGGAGTCAAATTGCATATGAAAAAGGGCCAAAGCATATCTGGAAAATTACAGAGAAATGCAAGTACTTTTTGTACAGGAAAAATCAATTTTGACCTACAGTCTGTTGGAGCCAAAACAGAGCCAAAAAGCAAGTCAGTTATTTGGGAGCCAAAGGCTTTTTAAAAGAGCCACGGCAAGTCTGGCAACCCATGGACTGGAACTTGTACATTGTCTAACTTACATAAAGTAATGCCAATGCCACGTCTAAGCTCCATACACAAATCTCTATGACTCCACTCACTGGTTGTCTGAGACTAACAAGGCGAATATTAAAGAAACAGGAATGCACCCTTACTGAATTAGGAGTGGGCTGTGCACACCACAGTAAGGCACTAAACAGTGCACACTGCAGTAAGGCACTAAACAATGCACACTGCAGTAAGGCACTATGCAGTGCACACCAGAGTAAGGCACTAATAGTGCACATCACAGCAAGGCACTATGCAGTGCACACCGCAGTAAGGCACTATGCAGTGCACATCAGTTAGGTATTTTAATCTACAATGAAAGACTAGTGGCACCCCTGAAAGCTTGTTACCAACAGTATTGCCATGTTTACTAACACTGTTTCCACAGCAATTTTTTGTCTCATAAAATGCGGCTAGTGTTTCAAAACCTTTCACACCAACAATCTGGAAGATGCATGGGAGCACAGTGTTAAAAAAAAATTATGAATTGCAAATCCAATTTTTTTCAAAATTATCCATAATACTTCCAAGACAGCTGGCAATTTTTGCTACTTCCTGGTATTTTCCTGATCTGGAGACATGATAAATAATTTAAAGTTTTTTTTTCAGCAAACCAACAGAAACTCTTTCTATTAAAGAAATAAAAAATAAAAAATATACTAATAGAGCTCTGCACTGTGAATTTTGTCCCTGAGCTAAGTTTCCAAACGATGAGTGCTTGAAGTAACATTTGTATTGGGTAGACAGAAAGTAAGAATTTCTTGCATTCTGTTGGGACTACTTCTTCTATTGGCAGCGGTCTAGGAAAATCCATCAAAAGTCACAGACGACGTTTTTGCGCTTAGTGCAAAATAAACTGATTTTGCTTTCAAGGTCACATTTGAGATTTTTTCACTATCACATCAACCAAATTAAAAGCGAATCGAAAAAGTTAAGAAACTGATCAAAGGCACATATTTAACTTTCAAGGTATTTTTTTGGTTTTAAGATTCATTGCTTCCTGAACTTAAAACAAGCTTATCTCTGCTTCTAAAACAAATAAAAGCTTGAAATAAAAAGCATACTGGTTAGAAATCAGATATTGACACAATAACATCTAAATATTAGAAAACGTGACCATTGTAAAAGGTTTTCCTGAACTATAGGGTTCTTCAGAACGCTGCTCGCTGAAACAGAGTCCCCCAAGCGATCTATTTTTAGCCGCGCCGTCCGAACCGGCGGCTNTCTCACCTGACCATACGAACATAGTTTCCTGGGAACACACCAGCCTGGCATGTGCGCATGCAGGTTCCCTTGAACCAGCCATCCAGACATTTCTCTGACACAGTGTAGTGCTCATCTTTGTAAAGTTCAAGCTCATCATCCTTCTGAGGTTTGTAGTTGTACAGGGCTATATACCTATGGAAAAGAAATTTTATGAACCTCACAACTGGCCAGATATGTTTCAAAAGCCTGTGCAGTTTGTACACCAGGTTTGTTTGTCAAGTCAGCATTCCAAATTCCTTGATAAGGGCACAAAAAATGTGTGTAGATATGGCATGAGTTTGGCATGAGCTTGAAGGCCCCTCCTTTCCCTTTCCCCAGTGAAGCTGGGACATCCTATTACTTACCATGCATGATTCTTCTATTTGGCTCAAGAGACAGACCTACGTCTATCTGAATCTATGTAATGAATTTTCATCCACAACAATAATGATGTTAGTCAAGTATGGAAACTATATCTCAGGTAACAAAAGTGACACAGTTATTTCAAGAATAATAGATGAATGCAAAACATTTCAAACAGCCAGCGGCCAAAATTGCTGAAATCTGGCCCAGAGCCGATAGGGCTGAATAGATCCAGAATAGAACCTTGGAGGTCAAGGGACCACTGAACTGAAAGCAAAGTTTTTGAACTGCCACAGACAATTGATTTTCTTGGCTACTGAGCCAACATCTAATATAAAAGTAGTTATATCAAGAAGAGTTCTGCAAGTCCCATCTTTTTCATAGAGATTTTATTTAGCCTATTATAAAATGTGATTAGCATTAATCAGAAAAGTGAGCTATGAGGCATGTCTAACTCCCCTACCGCTCTATTTTTTTCCTATTAGACCATAGTATCTCTCACTGCAAGAAATTAGCCCTACACAAACACCCTTCATTCCTGATTTACTCAACTCAATGCTTGTTATTCATGATAAGCCAATCACAGTGTTATTCACCTGACACATGATCTTGGGTGCTATACCATGAGCTAGACTTGGGCAGTAGAGATGGGCCGATTCCTGATTTTGAAAAGTCGACTCGGCTCGATCTTTTGGTGGCCCGGATCGTAAGGATCGATTAAAGCTCGATCTTTAAAACTCGAGCTTTTTCGGTACCGGAGGGAAAGAAAGTCCGCGGTAAAGGCTGGTAATGCAGCCATAAGATCGACTAAAGATCGAGTATAGCGGCTTGCAGCTGCACTAGTGATCTGTTTATACAGTGTCATCATAAATTACCTTCCTCATGGATGGGTCTTTCTAGTCTCAACATTCTCGCGTGCTCCCTATTCTCCGCCACTACCACTACCGCCTTCCCTCCCTTAGTTTCACAGTTCTTATTTTGCCCTCCTTCCCCTCACCCCCATCCCCCTCCAAAAAAAAAAGAAGTTAGTACGCGTACAAGTAGCGTGGCATTGTTTTTTTTTCGGGCCTTCTTTTGACTTCTGGGGGCCGTTTCATTTTTACTTCAGGGTTGTTTATTTTTTTCAGTCATTCAGTTATTGTTTCATTTTATTATAGAAAGAGCAGTCTAGGATAGGTCCTAACAGTTGTTCAGTAACTGAATCTCATCTGGCACCCTAAATGTTCACATTCATATAAACACATACACAAACGTACACATACACTCACATGCACATAGTATCTCACAAATCAGAAACCTTTGTTACCCAATTAGCATCGACGGTACCAAACCAAACTTTAACGCTTAGTCACGATCCTTCTCCTCCCAGCCCATTCCTGCTATCACTGCTAACCCTTCCTTAACATAAACAATCTCAATTAAATCTAATTAGATTGTAGGAGGTGCGACATTGCCCCGGTAACTTCGCGCTGAGCGTGTGGCTCGATTAATGTTGAGTCGAGCCAGATTAAAGCGACTCAAAAAGATCGGAGCAAAACTCGATCTTTTTGACTCGAGCCGAACTCGCTGACTCGATGAATCGAGCCGCTGGTAAAGATCGACTCGACTCGATCTTTTGACTCGAGCTGCCCAGCCTTATTGGGCAGACAACCTATATTCTTCCTCATTACAGCTAATCCGAATCTGCTAACTATGCCATGATATAGCCGGTCTCACATTGTTCAAGGGTATGTTGCTATAGAAATTTTTATATAGAAATGGAACTAGGCCATGTAGAACAAAACAGATCTGAAATTTTTGTGAGTTCTCAGGTATGGTTCTTTTCTTAAGTACTGAGTTTTTAATGACCGTCACAGAGAGACGGGAGTGGAAATCCTGTTTCACCGGAGATGTTATCATCTCTAAATACAAGATGGTGGTGAAATCTACTTACAAGGGGACAGTGAGTGACCCAGACTGGACATTACTGGAACTGGTAGCAGTGGATGACAAGCTTTCTGTGTCCACCTCTGGAGCTGTGGCAGATGCTGGAGTCTGTGAAAGTACAGTATAAGAGAGAACATGATTACAAATTTAGACATTCAGGATCCATATTCTGATGAGCATGAACACTAAATATCACCCTTGGCAAGCTGATGCTGTATAAATCTTTTCCATACTGCATTTTGTTTCGTGACCATCATTTCATCTTGCTTCTTCCACAGCTACTTCTCACATAAATGAACGAGGTTAAAAGCAGCCTTATCCAGTCATGTGCCTTTTGGCTGACCAACTTTCCATAGTTTCGATGCTTGTTCTGCCATGTTGTGGTCTGCATTTCTTCGTGTCTGTTACTGTTGTCATATCTTCATAGCACAGCTCCTATCATGGTTCCAGCATAGTCATGCTGATAAGGACTCATTACTAAACTGCACATTTCATTGTTTGACATCTTATGCCTGCTGGGCACTTCGTAACCCCCGTTTCTAAATGTTCTTTTAATACTTTTATGTCCACTTTGCAAAATCCTGATGCCAGTTGGATTAGTATTATGCTGCCCCTTGACCTTGAAACTTCTGCTGTTTGAGTGCACAGACATACAAGTGCTGTGTTTGTGTGAGTGAATATGAGTGTGTATGTATCTGTGTTCATGTGCTGTGCGTGTAAGCTTGTGTGTTTGTGGAGGCGTGCATTTGTGGTTAATTATGAGAGCATGTGGCTGTAAAGCACTTCAGGCCCCCTGGGGGTGAAACGCTACATAGAAAATGCACTTTGTTATTTTTATCATTAAGAGAGAGTATCCCTGAAAAGCCCTTGAATAAAATCTAGGGACCCTCTCTCTTCCCTAATCTTGCTCCCTACTGTGTCCTTAGTCTTATTCCAGGTACTCTCTGAGAGAGTTCCAAGATAATAAAACTGAGCTGATGACTTGCAGATTCCCTAAAAGTCTGGCACCAAGTGGCACTATGGCACAAACCACTGGCATAGTGTGTATAGGTTTCAAGCGGGCAGCTATGTGCTGAACAAAAACTAGCAGATTGGCTTTCTACTGCCAGTTATGTGTATAAGTAGCTACATCCTGATGCATCATTAAGTAAATTGTGGCTGTTTTTTTTCCATTCTCAACATTGTCATACAACACTGACAGTCAGTAATGACACCCAAGAGCTGTCACCACCAGCTGTCTACTTTGACAAAACTGAGAATGGATAAAAAAGGTTGTTATTTGCAGTTTATCACGTTTTTGCTTGTCAAAAATGTACTGAAACACCACACAATTTTTTAAAAATGATGCTGCACTGTAAGGGGCCTAACCAAAATATTTACATAGCATTATAATATAATGCCCTGCAATATATGTAAAGTAAAATCTCATTAATATATATGCACGATTGCTTAAAAAAGTGTATTTATTATTGCAATTAACTTAATATCAAGATTTATATATATATAATGAAAAAACTCTGAACATGTAAACTTTAAATCAATATGGAGATTCCACTATTTTCATCTTCTTTCAGAGTTTTCTAAGGTCCTAACAGTGTATCATTCTCCGTGTGTCAAACACAGTTTCAGCACAGCTGTTGTTGAACAGAGGTAGACTTAAAAGTTATAGAATTACCCTTGGGAACTCGGGAGATGCATAATAGCATAGTGAAAATATCTGTAATGATATGAGAATAGTCAAAAATGTCTTGATGGTCATCTGAACTGTTGAGTGAAGTTCTTGTCATACTCAGAGACTAACTCCTTCACTCCATGTATGTATGTATATGTGTCCTAACCCTTTGGTCCAGACAATGCTTCGAAGTATTTGCATCCTGAAGGAAGTATTCCCATACTGCATCCTATATATCCATATTTCTCACTTCCTACATACTGAACTATTCCACATACAGGAGTGCAATATCACAGTATTCATGCTGAAGCAGACTGATAAAAAATTTAACTCCTATGCTCCGTCATGTTTTCAAGTGCTGATATCACCAAATTACTATTAGCTGATCAGCCTCTACAGTACGACAAAAGTTTCATGACATTAATGTAAATTCTGTGGCCTCTAGTAGATCACATCTAATGGCCTGTGACATCTCTTAATAGTGACAATTTACATTATATCAGGTTGCCCTCATAAAACAACCTCAACAGTAAACAAAACAGTCCTTGTATTTGATACCTATAGTATTCAGAAATGTATCCTCATCTTATGACATGTTTGAAAGTACCATGAAGAAGATATCATTCCTAGTCACCCACTTTCTGACACCTTAACCACTTTGTCACACATGACGTACAAGAACATCCAATCACTTTGGTCAAAACACCTGTTGGACATATATGTCTACCCTGGAAGTAACATTCTCATGTCATATATGATGTGCCCCTGTCTTATTTCCAATGTAATGTGCTACATATATTCTTCAAGCAGAGGTGCATTTGGCTGTCATTGTGCTAAAACATTAAAATCCCTTACTAAGTCAAACAAACCTATGAACCCTCTAATGTGCACATGATAACTGGGCGACATCTACACTATGGAAGAGACTGTCCCTCCAGTTTTGGACTTCACAGTCACGGCAAATACTTTTCTCAAACTTGACACTCAGCGGAACAACTTCATGGTCCTTCAGGACTGACAAATGCCTGCTGAGTGCTTAAAAAGCAAGATATAGCAAAGGGATTAAGGAAATTTAAGCACTTCCAGGTCATGACCATTAATTACATTTCCTGCTGTCTCTCTGGGGTGGGATAAAATTTGGGAGACTGAACCTGCCACTTTTCACTTTTCTGCCCCTGATCCTTGCTACATATTTCACTTCACATTCACACAGTGACATAACTGCAAAAGTTGAAGAAAATTAATCTACATATAGCTAAGGCAATGGATTGAGATATACATTCAGTACTCACATTCCTTGGTGATGAGGATGTAGTCAGCTGAGTTTCTGCTGATGCTGATGAAGAAGGTAAAGATGAGGATGATGATGAAGCTGTCACTGTGGTGACTTCCGAGTTCACCAGGGTCAAGTTACCCCCAGATGTGAGCGTAACCTCTGCTGAGTGTCTTTGTTGTGAATGCCCACCTGTGGCTGACGCCGCAGTGGGGGAGGTGGAGAGGGAAGGAGAGGTGTATGAGTGACGTTTGTTCTGAGGCAATACATCAGGTGAGGATGATGATGTTGGTGATGCCATGTCTATTGCCGTTGATGGTGAAGATGATGACGATGAGGCGTTGGTTGTAGCCGTGCTTGTTGTGGTCACTGTGGCCTCAGCCTGAGAATCACTGGTTGATACAACCAAAGGTTCAGATGATGAGGCCTGTGAGGTGGACACAACCAGTGACTCCTCTACAATTGCAGCAGTGGAGGAAGTACTATGTGATGAGCTTAGCGTTACCCCACTGGATGTGCTACTGCCGTTACTGCCAGCAGCATTCCTGTTAGAGTTAGCTGATGATGTTGTTCCAGTCGCTGTCAATGATGATAAGGAGGAACTTGGAGCAGAGGATGATGATGATGATGATGGTGACGCCGACGATGAAGGCAAGATAGTCAGATTTGATTTTGTGTTGATCAGGCTCCTGGCAGCATCATTCAACTGCAAAACAATGGAAAGCAAAGGATAATCTCTGTGACCACTGCACTTGCGCTCCCACACTTCTCTACTTCCGTTATCACTGATGATCTGAGCTTCAAAGACCAATCTATCAATTATACTACTGTCTGCTTCACTAGTATGCACAATAAAATAAAATGAAAAAAAACCCCAAAAAAACAAGTAGCCACAGACTGTTGATTTCTTGATGAGACCAGGACAATGTCAAATAACTCATGAAGTTAAATGAAATGGAATTACCCAACAACATACCTGGGCCATTTCAAGCCATTAGGTGTATCTTCAGAGACACTTTCATCATAAATATTATTTGTAAAACTACACTTACACTGCAAGCTTCATAGAATTTCAACAAATCTGAACCCAAAAACATAGAGAAAAGATCCAAGATGGTACCAGTCACATCTCTGTCATACTCCTCTCAAGAAGTTATCTACCATAAAAACAAATCACCAGCACAGCATCATGCTGGCCAATATAGCTTCAACATCGGCTTCCACTTTGTGCTATCCATACTGTCAAAAACACTGTGTGACCGGCTCAGACTTAACCTGATGGACATCTGAGTCTGTATGCATGACAGGGACTAGGCTAGACTGGGAATAAATGCTTGTCTCAAACATCAAAGACAAAGACTTCAATAACGCATTTCCCACCGATACGCTCTCTGTTGTGCATCATCCCATCCTATATGAAGATTCCTTATTTCTGTTTCAGTTTGTTGAGACAGCATGGAAAATGACTGAGAAGTGTGGAAGAAAAGCAAAGTTCAGTTCTGACCATGCTGGAGGAGACTTAGGTGAAGAAAATGTTTCTCTCATGTAGGCAACAGGTAAGACTCAACATTAAAACGAGGAAGGAAAACAGAATTTGGTTTCAAATCTGACATCGTTATAATGGTTGAGAGTATTCCTATTTCCTCCTCCTTTCCTGAAAAACCATGCAAACAACTACCAAAGGCTATAGACCATGACATCAGCTCTGGTATCTGGTGTGTGTAACTTGAGACCCATGGTGGGTGTAACTTGAGACTCAAACTAGGATCAAATTTCCACTTAGTCCAGACTCGAAATGAGACAGGTTTTAGCCAAGAGACATTCTCTGATTGAAGAGCCTGGTCTTTACTGTGAATACAGGTCCTGTACTCCCACAAACTTGCCATACCTTACCTTCTCAACCCCAGGATGACTAAACAGTTTTGTCTGCATGGATTGACACCACAGCAACATTTTGCTTATCACAAGACTTTTCTTTCATGCCAAGTTTAAGAGTTCAGAACCAACCTCTACAAAAGTGATCGGAAATATTCCAATCTTGTCCCCTTTTCTGCCTTCCAGCCAGTTCTCATCCACTCTTCTAATCACCGTCAGAACTTCATCCTGGAATGAAAACAGTTGAGATTCTCATAGTTATAGAGCTTGGTGTTGAGTCGGAGACATCCAAAGTATGCTAAACATAGCTAATGATGACTTCATGGGAAGAAGGACTATTGCTAACTTTAGTTATACCTTTCTTTCCTTATTTGATTTGGATGCTATTGGACAATATTGTTTCAACTGTCTGGCTGAAGGAAAAAATTTGAAATAAACCTGAAACTCTACAGTATTGTGTTTATGATTATACCTCCGAAAAGATAAGGTTGTAGTTTGGCATACCAGTTAGCATGTGAATCTGTTACAACCCATATTAGTCACCAATAGACCCCAACAGTCTTCTCTTCAACATATTAACTCTAAATTAAACAAAAAACCTCTCATTCCTCACCACCCCCATCCCACAAACATCAACCGACTTTTAATGAATTATTTAAAACAAATGTTCCATATACAGTGCAAACCAATATATGCATAAGATCATAGTAAACTAAGCCTATACCCACCACTGTGAATTTAACCTCTTCTGACAAAAAGAGCTTGCAATGAAATTTCAGTCATGCCTGTGTGTCAGTCATACAAAATTATATTTATTAGAAATAAAAAATACATAATGTCTGTATAGATCTGTGTGCACATCCATCATCAATAGCCCACAATTAGAGTGAATCTACATCTCATGAAGAAGCTAAAAAAACCATTCCACACATAATAAAGAGACACCTTACACATTTACTCAGATCTGAATACATAAGGAGAAATAGTTCCTGACACACTGGTATAACACCAAATCTTTGCCAAAACTGTTTTTCGAAAATTAAGTGGTTCTGTTTGAAAAGAGCTCTTTGCTTCAACAAATTAATGTTTAATTTCTGTTATTATAGAGTGAGAGCATTTACAGTTTTGAAAAAGAAAAGTTTGCTGGGATATGAATAATGAATATGCAGAGATGTCAGTTTTGGCGGGAAAACCAAAGTTAGCCCTCATCTTGGGAAGACATTAAAAATGATGTACAAAAACATTAACAGCCCAATTTTGCCCCTTTTCAAGAACATTAGCACAACAGCCACACAAGAAACTCGTATCTTCAGAAGTGCATACATACCTTTTTAAATGATAAACAATCTTTCTCATTCTCATCATTCAGTTCAAAGTCATAGAGAGCTCTACACTGAGGGATTTGAGGTAATGGGACTAGAACCTGAGGATATAACAGACAAAAAAAAACATGGAAAGTTGCTTTACAATGACATAAAATGTAAAACAACTCATTCAAAATATAGATAAACATTCTATCTGGTAGGTACATTATACATAAAAATACACAATACAGTCGACTCTGCTTAATCATAACTTCTTGGGATCACGGTAAAAGTTGCTATTATGCTGAGCTGGTATTTCGGCCATTCATTGCAAAGGGAAAAGGGGGGTGTTTGCATTCTCTGCCTCTTGGTGTCGGAATAGTTTGAGGGGAAGGGGGTGGGAGGATGGCGGGGTGGAGCGGGCCCTACCGCACTCGGCGCAGAAGCATTATCCATAATAGCAGAGGCCGGGGAGAGGGGGAAGGTGGAGAGGAGGGGCTTATCCCACCTATTATGGTGTGGCAGCTGTCACTCAGTCAACCAGTCTACCCTCTGTCACGCAGTTTCAACCGTCAGATATTTATTTATCATTTATAATCCTTCTACCATTGATATTTTTTATTTTCACTGTTGCTGGGGAGTTGTGATTATCCAGAGTGAGTTGTGATTATCCAGTTACTTTTATATAAGAAAAATTTAATTCCCTGGGGAAAGTTGCGATTAAGCAGATGTGGCGATTAAGTGAAGGGCGATTAAGCGGAGTTGACTGTATTAGAAATGAAATCCAAAACTTTGTCACTGTTAGTCATTGCAGTGTAGCGCTCTGGTTCCCCCTTCTGTCCTCAGCTCTAAAGCCTGGTACTCATTCAAATCTGAGTTGAGTTGCGAAATAGGAGTGACCTGTCTTTACCAAGAACACCATGACAAAAACTACCCAGCCCCCTGAGGGAAGCCCATAAATCCAGAAATAGTCTTCAGGTTATGATAACTATTAATAAAGCCACACAGCCTCTAATGTATAAACTCTGGTTGTTTTTGCTTATTTCTTTTTGTGAAGAGTTGTGGAACAGGAGAGGTCAACTCTGTCACACACATGTAGGCACTAATGACTGAGAAGGACATCTGTAATTCAATGAGAGAGAACGGCAAAGAGATGAAAGAATGAACAAATCAACACAGTCATACAAAGCAGACTGCCTATCTCAGGGGTAGGCAGTTTGCAAACTGGGCTATTTTTGTGCTTGCTAAAAATCAATACATTCATCAAATGTCATGAACAAAGTAAGTATTATAATAAGGTAAAACAAAAATATCACTAAAGCTTGACATTGGCATACTTTTTTTTGTTGTCTGGCACAGTTCCTTTCCTCTCCTGAAAAACTCCCTTAAATGAGGAAGATGAACGGCCGACAACTGTGAGGAAATGTAAGGTGTGTGTGGGAGGTGATTATGCGAAGCAAAGCAGGATGGAGAGGGAAAGAGAAAAAATGAGGAGGACAGGGGTTACCAAATATGCCGCTACAGAGGTCTTTTTATGACTGTTTGCTAATTAATGTCTATCAACATTATCACTAATTACAAGTTATTATGCAAGTATGACTCAGCTGCCGCTCTAACCACATGACTCAGTTTTCCATGACGTTTCTGAGTGACACCAGAGCATATGCTGTAAACTGAACTGCATCATACCTCCTAGACTGACACCGATACAGTGAAAGACTGAAGACAACCAAAAAAAAAAAAAAATTTGTGTCATTTCAGTCATTGTACTAAAACAGATCCGGGAAAACTAAATAATCCCAAAATTGAATTTACAAGATACCTGAACAAAGTTAGCTGGGAAGAAGCCCTGGCGTCCGGCATGGTCCCCCTGGTACCAGTTTTCATCAATCTGTCGTCTGAGCAAAATTATGTCTCCTTTCTTGAATGGCAAATCCCTGAAGAGGACAATCATGGGGAAGGGAAATGTTAATTTCAGGTGTGGTTCCACTGTATGAAAATAATTAAACTTTAATACACTTACTTCCTTCAGAATACAAAACTCTAATTGCCTTCAAGTTGTTTCTAAACGGATACTGCAATTAAATTCCATTGGATTAGGAAAAAAAAACCAAACCAACAAACCAACTCATGATCTCACTACAGTAAAAGCAAGTTGTAAATTGTTAGTTTTACTGAACTCTATCTGTTTGCAAGATCTTGTTATACTGCCTCATCTTTATAAAATGAAGAAAGGAGAAAGAGGTTCTTTAAGGTTAGAAATTCCATCACGAAATGTCAGGCAGTCTCTAAATTATTTGCAACAGCTCAACTTCATAAGTTTTGCTTTCTGAAATAAGACTGTGCCTGTAAACTACGACTCATAGTAATACTCACTCTTTTTCAGCTGGTTCATAATTATACAGTGCCCGTGCACATGGCTGGGTGCCCTGTCAGGGAATTAATGAGAGTAACCATGAGTCATGAGATCACATCAGTCTATGGGGGTGAACTTAGAATAATGTGTGGCCCGCTCCCACCCAGTGCCCACACCCGAACTGATATGTGGCTCCATCACTTCTCTCACCATTCACAAAGTACATCAGGCACAGAATGGATATAAAATAAAAAGCTGCATTTTGCTAATTTTTCAGGAGGGGCTAAAATGCACTAAAATGTAACCATATTTTTATTTATTCCCATATTTATGAATATTTCTTGTGCTGTAGGAATGAGACGGAAGAAGGCAAATAAACAGCAGCTGATTTTCTTGAAATAACCTTGGCTGCAAATGAGTGATTCTGTCAGACGAAGGTGACATTTAAATGCTGTTCCTCTTGGCTGAGGGATGACTCAGTGACTGAAAGAATGCCAATACCCCAACAGAAATGTAGGTGAACTTCACAGGACCACTCAGACAATGAAACAATTTTCACTGAACACATGCTAACATTGATGTATTTCATCTGATGTTAGAAATTATTTACAGGTCTTCAAATTATTAACTTTCATGTACTGCCTCTCACCTCATCACCTGCTACTACTAAATCAGCCTTTCACTGCCCAATTTTACTCCACAACTGTCGATACATATAATTTTATGCCTTATAACTTTGGCTAACCTGTTTGGTGATACACTATCTCAATACTACCAAACTGTGAGATGTGCCAGAGTTTGTCTGGCAGCTAAATAAAAATGAAAGAGTTGAAGCATTGTAGAGAGATTTAAGATTCATAAAACAAGCTATTAAATAGACTTCTTTACCAAGATCATGCATGCCTGTGGCAAGTGACTACAAGCCACTCACTGACTGGATACTCCATTGTTTTCCAACCAGAACCATAGCCTTCTACCCATAGTGTGCCACACTGGCCTGCATCAACATCCATAGCCATGACCTGCAAACAATTCTACTGACTCTCATGAATATTCTCACAGAAGGGTGAATTCATAAACATTTACAGTACCTGTCTAAAATGATGAGCTGATCCTGCATCATGGCGATGTAGTGGATTTGATCCTCCAAGCTTAGATGGACTAGAAGTTAGGTTGATGGCGCCATGATGCAGCCTGCCACCGCCTCCTGGCGGATGATAACCTTTGGTCTTGAGGCCCTCCAGTATTCTCACCACTAGTATATTGGTTGGCAGGTCAGCCACACGTACTGTGACCAGGGCCCGGCACTCTGGACATCTGAGCTCATGCTTGGTCAGAACAATCTCATCCAGGCATCGGCGGCAAAATGTATGCTGGCAAGGGAGGACCTTGCATGTTTGATCAAAGCGTTCCAGGCAGACTGAACATTCCAAAAGTTCACTGATTTGTTTTTCATCCATTTAGGAGTATGGAGGTCTTCTCAGCCGTTCCTTGTAAATTAGGCCATGGCTAAATGTGCGAATACTGACAGCAGAGGTAATGTTTCATTCAGCTGGTGCCTGCATATCTCACACACAGTATCCTACTCTGCAACTACAATTACATTGCAAGAAGAATGTCTTACTGACTTATCAGACTACATGCAACCTGAAAAAAACAAAGACACTGCATATAGTATGGCTGATAAAATTTACATACATTTACAGCAGTCTTGTTTCTTTCTTCACAGGACAAATCTGTTTTAATGTTTAGTTTTCACAACTTGCAGACCCTTTGCCTGAGGGTTTGGCATAAATCACACAATTCTACTATAAGGCTGTTCAAGCAGTAGATAGCCTTAGTGCTGAAGAGACTATGCCATGTTGTCCGTAAGTATGCCAATTTTTCTTCTTGTTGGGGGGAGATGGGAGAGAAGAGGGAGGAGGAAAGGGGGGGGGGAGTGGCTACCTGATATAATAAATACCCACTGATCAACAATTCTGTGAGATCTTCAGCTCAAACTGTGTTTAATGTTCTGGCATAAAATAGTAAATTTGTGTGCACTATGGCTCTCAATCTGCTATGCTTATATGCAAGAGATGAAAAATCAGCTATTTCATTTTTGTAGCAGCATGGCTTGCTATGAAGAAAACCTCTAAACTGCCACTGTTTGTGCATGTCTTGTGACACTGGTGAAAACAGGAGAAGGTGATGAATGTATGTTTAAATGCCCAAGGCACAAGAATATTAAAGTTTCTTTAAAGAAAGGCTCTTATTGAGAGAACTGCCATCTGCCTTCCAGCAAAATTGTGGAATTTCTTCTTTTGTGGGCAAACAAGATGTACCTCATTTCAACAGGTGTTGAACTAACTGGGTCAGCTTGAAACACTATTTTGCAATGGATGAGTTTCTTTTGAGATGTGCATTCATGGTGGCTGCTGATTAACCATACAAGATCAGTGGACCAGGTCTAGTGGTAGAAACAGATGAGAGCTTAATAGCAAAACGAAAAAATAATGTAGGCCGCGCAGTCGAAAAACGCTGGGTATTTGGTGGTATCTGTCCTGCCACAGGCCAAGGATTTTTGGTCCTGATACCAGACAAGTCAGCAGCAACTCTGCTTCCATTGATCTTGAAACACATAGCTCCTGGGAGAATCCACACTAAAAGATTATTTCTTACAACATTCCAAACCTCCCAGTCCAGTGAATGCCTTTTTCAGTATCAACAATCAGTGTTAATTGATACCAGAATTTTGTCGATCCAAACACAGGCACCTGTACAAGCCATGTCGAGTGTTATTGGAAGAACTGCAAGAGTAGATTTAGACAATGGCTGGAGTGTAAAATACTATGCTGGCAGGGCATCCGGATGAGTTTATGTGGAGGAAACTTCATATGAAAACTGGCCAGGAGGCCTTGCAAAACATCATTGCCCACACTGCTCATTCATTGGTACCCAACTCCATAGGGCATAGCCCGGACATAGGTAAGTTGTTGATTTATTCTGCCTGTTATTCATACATTTGGCTCTTAAAAATGTTCAACAATTTACATTTTTTGCTCTAAAACTTAAGCTACAAATCTGGCTAAGCCTAATGGCTCCTACAATGTAGGCTATGGTCATAATTGTGGCCAAGACTTTATCCCAAACGAAATTTTCCATATTTGATTTGTTTGTATTGATATTGACTGACAAGTCCAACATTAACAGCCGGGATTGTACTTCACTAGAAGTGTAAGAAAATGAGTGCTTTTATGACTAACTTATAAGTACTTATTATTATTAAGTTTTTGACAACGATGAGGTGCTTACTTCACTGACTTAGCCTTAGGTAGTGCCGCCTTAGGCCTAGACTTAGACTACACTACACGGACCCAACTGAAAACTACACTGAGACAGATCCAATGACTCAATCTGCAACAGTCTGGATACCTCTTGCCCAGTTGGACTGTTGCAGATGACTAATGCGCAATTCACTGCCTACTAACATAGTCTAACTTAGCTTCACTATTTTGAACTCAGCAGCAAGCCTCTCATTCAAGTCTCACTCTCACCACAAGCAAGACACTAGTCTAGACAGTAGACTAAGTATGACTTATCCAAGAATTTCTCTGAGCCAAATCTGCATGCACACGAATGATCTCACAGGAAAATGTTTAAATAAAACCTAGACTACTGACAAAATCGATACATTTAAAAAACACAAATAAGATATGTAGAACCAGTACTAAATCCCAGAAGTTCGCCTAGTCTACCTGCATAAATGAACAACAAGCCGCCATCTTAAACCGGAAATGAATGCGTAAGATTACACTTCCTTGACAGCATTCCGAGACGCAAAGCCAAAACCAGTTACGGTACCTTTATGTGAGTGCATGGCTGCGGAGTATTGTTAACAACTCTAACATTATGATGTTTACATACTTATAATAATTTAGCACCTTATAAATTTAATGAAACTGTAATAATTTCTTATGACAGCGATGACTTTCCATATAAAACTATAGGAAATTATCACGACCAAATTGACAACTGTTCAAAAGCAGTCAAGTGAGAAGGTCAAAGGTCATTCACACACATGCAAAACTGCAGGTAGACAACATATTCATATATTACAAAAAATTGTAACATCTTCAGGGCTGAGAGGAATGCGCTTTGTCGTGACCATCATGCACCAGATTAAATTTTAACTTGAATAGATCGTAATATGCTTCCTCAGTGTATTTATACGGATCTGCTCAGCAACTGACCCACTTAAGTTTATAAATAATACAGTAAATTAATAAGGACGTCGCACTATTCTTTGATCCACTCCTATCCCTAGTTCCAAACTATAATTTTTTTCCCGTTTTATCTGCTGCGATACGATGGTCGTTCTCCATGTGAGTGCGCACACGTATGTGTAGGCCTATGTATGATAGAAAGTTATATATATTAACAATTAAAGCCTTAGTCCCACTTTTTTTAAAAAAAATTTTGTTTTCGGCAGATTACACACTGCATGTGCATTTTTATTTTTGTCTCTCCCTTCCTCTCCCCCCCCTTTCTCCCTCCCTCCCCC
>JAWQUT010000659.1:50440-79791 GCA_033807755.1 Ellobium chinense
ATTCTTTCTCTTATATTTAAGGGGGAGGAATGTGAGCGTAGTCTGATAATTTTTCAGATGTTACATATTATTTTAAGGAAGTATGTCACCAGGGATTTCACCAAATTACTGTGAATGATCAATTTTGAGAAGAAGGGCCGAAAAAACCTACTCTATAAATTTTTGTCCCTGCCGGGGATCGAACCAGGGTCTCTCAGCTTGCAAGTCTGAGTGTGTTACCATTACACTACAGAGACGCTAACTTCACAGCAATTTAATTCTTAAATACCTACTGCCTGAATAGGTCGCTAACTTCCACGTGCGAACCTAGTGTTCACCCGTGACCTAACATACTTCCCGACTGCTCACACTCCCCCCTGCTCATCCATGTCATGTCCTCATGACAACTTACAGCTCTCGATGAGTATGAGGTCATTCTTATATGATATCTCTACTCCATCGGCATACTGTCCACAATGAACATGAGGCCATTGGTCATCTCAGTTCTTAGATACTACCTCCCACTTTGTCCTATGTCTCTGCCTATGGGTTACAGAACCCTCTACTTTCGTTACTGCATCCCCAAGGCCCTAATGAGACATCCTGCCGACAACGCCAAATGTAACCGGGTGGAAAGGCACATAGTAATACTGTAGTATGGTATTCTTTCTGGTGCCGTGACCAGGATCTCTCAGCTTGCAAGTCTGAATGTGTTACCACTACACTACAGGGACGCTACCTTCACAGCAATTTAATTCTTAAATACCTACTGCCTGAATCGGTCCCTAACTTCCATGTGCGAACCTAGTGTTCACCCGTGACCTAACACACTTCCCGACTGCTCACATACAAGCCATAGTGCGACCTCGAACCTCAAACCAGCTGGAAGACCCGCATATTCGTGACGTTTTTAGTCTCAGTGAATCTCTTATTTGAGAACATGCGCATGAACGATGAGATCTTCTACCATCGTAAGCATTCTGTACACGATCTCGACTGCATGATGGACCTCCTAAGGGGGCATTCAGCACCGAGGCACTTATGATGGCGAGAGATCTCGTCGTTACTGCGCATGCTCTCTAATGTCTCTGTACATTGTATCAATTTTGCTCATGAACTCGAACACCCCCCCCCCCCCCNAAAAAAAAAAAGGCAACAAAAGAGCAGCAAGACACGGGTCATGCCGTAAGTGGCCCATGAAGTGCCCGGATGTTTAAAGAGCCAAAATCCCGGAGAAGATAGGAGCTCGTCCTGCAAAGACATCCTGTTGTTTCACCCACCGCCACTGACAGTTTTCGATCTAAATTTGATTTGACGGGATCTGGTGAAATGACAGGGGCGAACAGGGGCGTGGTGGTGGTGGTTGTAATGGTGATGGGGTGGCGGGACTGAGGGATGTGATGTACCACCACTCACAAGAAATTACATTTCTCAGGATATCCCCTCTCCACCTATTTAACTTTCATATCACCGTATTTATTTTCTGTCTTTATTAGTTCCTCCTCCACCCCACCCCCTCCCCAAAAAAACAACAAAACTCTTACATCCCCTTCCTCCCTCGTTCTCTCAAACCGGCCGAGCCTTACTTGTAGGGTGTTAAAGGATTTACTCAGGCATATAAACTCTATCAAATTGTCCTTGCATGTTGCAAAGTTTTGTTTGTTTGTTTGTATGTATTTTCGTTTGTTAGGACCTATTGTATATAATATTTGTTTATTAGCTTTTTTTTTTCATTCAGGCATAGCGTTTCGTTAATCTTAAACTTTTTGTCTTATCGTTACCGAAATCTAATTTAAATGAAATGTAGGGCCTTTCCACGGAGATTGTCCTGCCAGAAACTCCAAAAGCCAGCTATACTGAAGTGATGCCAGTTCATTTTCACACATAATTTTATTGACCCAAGCCTTTCAAAGGCAGTGTAACAGAATAAAGATCCCACCTGTGATACTTTGTGGATTTTTAATACGTTACTACGCCACAGTAGGTCCTCAAGAGAGCTGTGTTGATCCTGTTGTTAGTTGCTGGACAGACTTTTGAGAGGGACTAGATCTAGCCTGAGTAAAAAAAAATCTCAGCTCTCTTTACTCACTCTCAAACTGCGCATCATTACACGCTGGGATAGAAGGCGAGGCGGAAATCGAGGGGAGAGGTTTTAAATATGTAAACAGGAGATCACATTTCACCCCCAAGTCTTTTTGTTCAGTTGAGTAATGTATGGCATTCTATATAGGAAATCCTTGTAAGTGTTTCTGTTTGAAGGGGGATTCGAGATTAAGACCGAAGCACTTGAGAGGCCCAGAGAGCTGGGATCACTTCATCAAACAAAAACACAGATGAGGACTCCCTCTTATACTTNCCCTCTCCTTCTCATGTGGTTACATATAAAGAAAACACGGTTTATTATCATAATAGATTTTGTCACCTCCGGAACTATATTTTTAATACTGGGAGCCAGCTGTGCTATGGTGCGCATGAATATTACGACGCCTGGTGGCTCTACCACTGTAAACAGTGTGCACAATCAGGTCCATAATGCACCACTCTTGAGTGTATGAAAATCGGGTATTCCGAATGACTACATCCTTTACTATGGCGTACAGTAACAAACTATTGCCTGATGGTGTGTTTTCAATTAAAACAAAGTGAATGTAGGTAATGTCCCTTGCTGACTGACTATATCAAGTTTCCGTGAAGTAACGGTCTAGATATGAATGAAGTGACGTAGTAATAGTTCATTGGTTTATGCACGTGAAGTGCGGTCTCCTTTGTCAGTATTTATTCATGTCTTGATAAAGCTAGACATCTTTAACTTATAGCAGCACGCTGAGATGAGAAGCCAATGTCCCTACGAGGTAAATTAAAGTCCTAGTTTCTATACTTGTTATTTTTACATCAATGTAACGACCTCAGTTATTTCTCATTTCTTGTACTTTTTCATCTACAGAGGTTTTATTTTGGGCTGTTTGGAAGTCCCAGAACAGGGTTTGGTTATTTGATGGTATGTACATTTATTTTCATATGCCTAGCTGAAGTGATTGAGGGCAACAGCATACCATAAAAAAACACCAGTCAGCAGTTACTAACAGGCCAGACCAAAAACAGCAGTTAAATTTGGACGGATGCAGCTGAATCTGGAATCTCCAATGCGATCATCACTTGCCATAACATGTGCATTCCTCAACACAAGGAGTAGGTAGCGCAAACGCCGGGTCGATTGCGGTAGGAAATTTTGTACATCGAGGAAAAAACTCTACAACACGCCAAGTTCACAAGAGCATAACTCCGCATTACTTAAAAACACTTTTCTTACATGATGACAGAATACACTAAGCAATCAATACATACTTGGAAACTCATATGTGGTGTTTGCACTGTAAAATATCTATCGAGCTTTTTGGGGGTGGGATGATATGAAAATCCTCATAATTTTTTATAATTATTATTAATGTTATACTGTATGACAATGAAAGCAACTTAAGAACACTGCCATAATATGTCTTTCTCAACACAACTGGTTCATGTGGTAAAAGTATATGTACATACTCCATATAACTCAACCTCTGATAACTTAATCTATCGTGTTTTCTTGGCCCCTGCCACTCATGCTCATCTGCAGAGAATTAATCATGATAACAACAAACATGTACAAAAGAATATCGATATTAAGCGTTCACTTAATAAGTATACCTTGTTATTAATATAAATTTCACATGTATGGTTTCATTATCATTTCATACTAAGGTGGACTGTGATATTAAGTAGTGTATAACTCAATATGAGTATATTTTCCTATGCACTAGGAATGCACCTTATATCGAGGTTCCATTGTATAAATTGAATCCAGCTAGCTATTCGACGTAGAATCATCAGGGAACACTAAAGAAGAAGAAAATTTGTCCCAGACTTGGTGGAATGTTGTTGAGACCTACACGCCAGAGATCTATAATGATTTTTGATAGACATTCTTTATGTCAAAGCAGACAACACACCAGAGCAACAGCTAAGGTAAACAAAGGCAACAACTTGAGTGTCTTTTCAATAACAATTTTATGACAAAATGAAAGCAAAATTGTTCATTTTCACAAAACAAAACAGAAAAAAAAATCTTAACATCATCCAAGTTCTAACATGTGATGACAGGTTTTGAACTGTCCAGCAAACGCAGCATTTAAAAACATAGTCAATGCTGTTTTTGTGGTGTCAAGGAAAAAAGAAAAGAATCACAAGAACACATGCACACCCCAACAAAATATACAACAATCCTGAATATCAAATCCAATCTGAAATAATATAATGTTTGCAGCATATAATACTGTCAAGAAAGTTCAGCAATCAACACAGGAGAAAACTTGATCTATAAAAGTCTGTGGAAACAATGCATGATGAATGCAGACTAAGTCTGACTTCAAATTGCTTGCATCATAAAAATTGCTTCTTTTTCTTGTTTACATTTTTTTATGACAGAACAAACAACATAAAATACAAAGATAACTACATGTCATTACTAATGAACAATAATGAAAAGAAAACAGAATCAACACATGTGAAACAAATTTAACATTAACAGACTCATATTACTGAAGCTTCTGCACAGCCCAGCAGATCCAGCAGTATAGCAACCATTCAGTATTTCGAAAGTCTTCACATACTGTATAACCGGCCAGGTTGACCATACATCATATATAAACGAGGCCAGTTCTATGCGAAAAGCGACGATTTATCTCGGAAGTTATTTTTTCCCCTCCAGCTATCCCCCCTCCCACCTCCCAGAAAAAAAAATTCTAATTCTGGCCACTTACTGCCTCTCATCCCTAGCAGACCTGCTGCTGATTTCACTATCCTCTAAACAACTTTACGAAATCTGTATGATACAACATGTGGGCTTAAACCACATTATAAGGGGATTTTTATGCGAGGATCTAGACTAGTTTTTGCAAATTTCGCGAGTGGAGCTTGACACATGAAATGTACTTTCTGCGAGGAAAGAAAAATTCCTTTTTTTTTGTTTTTTTGGCCATAGGACTTACTACTAGTAAGTGATTTGTATAAAGTGCAATAATCCACAAGGGAAATGCAAAAGTGGATATTTCCAGTTGCTATCCTTCATTATTTGGACATACTATTGATTATACTGTAGTATGTTTTTCAGTCAGTATGGGGAGGATTGCATGTGTAGTGATTTTAAAATAACATAAGCAGCTAAATATGTTTTATCAGGAGTACAGTATTATAACGTCACATTGACATATTCAAGACTGCTGCACTTCAGTACATGTGATGAACACTATGAGGGGATTTAGATCGTCACAAGAGGCCATCTCAAGGTTTTCATGAAAACAAGATCCTTGCAAAAAAAAGAAAAAAAAGAAGAAAAACCTCTATAGTATTCCTCCTCCACCACCTCCCTAAACTTCAATGTTGAAGATGTAGTTTNGGGGGGGGGGGGAGGAGGAAGGGTGGGGCAAAGAAGGAGGGGGAATAGAGAGAGGGTTACAGACCTTTGAGCCTTAACTTAGAAGAAGCGTTTCACAAAACAAGAACCTTTCTTTTCACAGCAAGACTATTATTTTGGTCTACAACCTGGTGTTGAACACATCTTTATTAATGAAAATAATTCTTAATCAGATTCAAGCAGCCTCTAGTTAAAACCACCGGTGAACACAGACACTGGAGGTATAATTCCACCATGGGGAAAAAAAATTCAATCTGACAACAGTTAATCTGAAACCATTTTGCATATATCCTTGTTTTGGAAAAAAAAAAAGAGGGTTGTCTAATTTTCTAGTTTCTTGAACTTGAAACTGTCCTAAGATATAGCAGCTACCAGTTGGGAAAATTTTCAGATCCATGATGAACATAGACCTGATATGACTCTCTGTTCAAACTTATATGGCTTCATCATTCTCTCTATATCATCCTGCATAAAAGTAATCCTTAATAAACATGTGGCGCTTTGCTGGTTGTAGTTTCCCAATCATTTTTGGCTTCCTGCCATCTCTGTCCCAAACAAAAAGCAGTACTTGTCTCAATGGTATCAGAATATACATAAGACCAAAAGATCTTAGACAAGAAAGAGCAGTAGTAACTGCTATAAATGTTGGCAAACTTTTTATTTCTCTTACAAAATGCTGCTGATGAATTCTGGGATATTAGCACACTAATTCTTCGTGTGGTTCTAATGGCCAATTTCATGTCCTATTTTCTATGTGGTTTTAATGGCCAATTTAATTTGCGATTCTTCATGTGATTCTGGCCATTTCATGTCCTATTCTTCCCGTACTTCTAATGGTCAATGTCATCTCCTCTTTTTCATGATTTTAGTGGCCAATTTCACATCCTATTCTTCATGTGGTTCTACTTCTAGAGGCTAATTTCATGTTCTATTCTTCATGTGATTCCAATGGCCAATTTCATGTTCTATTCTTCATGTGATTCCAGTGGCTAATTTCATGTTCTATTCTTCATGTGATTCTAATGGCCAATTTCACATCCTATTCTTTATGTGGTTCTAATGGCTAATTTCATGCTCTATTCTTCATGTGATTCTAATGGCCAATTTCATGCTCTATTCTTCATGTGATTCTAATGGCCAATTTCATGTCCTGTTATTTTGAGTGTGATTTATTAGCATCTGAAAGAAGCAGATTTATGAGTTGAGAATTTAATATACCCTTGTATGTACAACACTAAGGAATTATTCGAATGCAAGAGAAAGAAAATTTTAGTTAAGTTAGCAAGATGCACTGAAACTGTTTTACAAAAAGTTCAATTTGAGTGGAAGAACACCTGCTAGGAATGATTGAATGTGATTTGTGTAAGGGAGCATTCGGTATTACTGTACATGTAAATTGTCAGCTGTACTGCCTGAAATGTAACATGTGTAATGTTAAGCCAATACACAATGTGAAGTATCACAATGGTTTATCTATTCATGTACTGTCCCATGAAATATTGTAAAGTTCACCTATACAGTATATCACAGTTCCAGTCTGGGTAAAGCCAATAAACTTGTTACACCTGTAGATTTTATCCTGACTGAGTCACAACAAGGGGAAGAGATAACTGACTGTTGAGAGTAATGTTGAAGAGAGAGATGCCAGGACCCAAAATTATGGTCCTTCAAAGCTGTACTGGATTATTGTCATGAACGTTTTCACAAACGTTGGGATGTCAGCAGTACTGAATTTTTTTTGTACAACTGAATAAAATTTCTTTACTGTAGGCATTCACAAAGACTATTCACAACATATCTTTTACATAAGCTGTTTAAAGAAAATTAGATGAGAACTCCTGTCATCAGACTGTATAAATCATTCACACTCATCAGCCCCAATTCTATGAGAAAGTAGGAAAAATCCAGCAGTAGCATCTACTCGATACAGAGCAGTCTGTGCTTAAAGTGAAAAGTGCAGAACCCACAAAAAAGCGTTCACTTCAACCAAAATTCACATTAATCATTTTTCAGGGAAAAACAANCCCCTCCCCCACCATCACCGTTCTAAACCATTCACACCACCATGTTACTCCGTTTTGTTACACCTGCTATCCCTTGCAAATTTGTGAAATTGATGGCAACTTTTTTTTTTTCATAAAATCACATCATTAGCTGACATCTAGTAAAATCAATATGTATAAAATCAACGTTATATCCAGCCAAAATCATAATGAAAACTCCTCTCCAAAATATTTTCATCCTCATATTCCTAACATACCAGTTTGAGAGACCTAAAAAATACAAACAGAAACCACGATAGATTAAGTCATAGGGCAGTGACAGAACATACATGACATGTTTGACAGCAGCTGTGAAGTACGGAGTAATCAAGTGTCTCTGCCCTGTTGGAAATAAATGCTATAACTGGATGCTTTATATTTTAACCTTGGAGGTGTTGAGACTGTGTAGCTTCTCACAGGAAAGAAAAGACTCCTCTGTGAGTGTGTATGTGTGTGAAATTCAGCAGTCAGCACAATTATGGATTGGTTCAAATTAATATGAAAACTGAAAACTGCTTCATTCTTCACCTGAAAGTAAGGAGCTTCAAACTACAGGTCTATAAGGAACAACCAAACCTGATGTCAAAATCAGATGTCTCTGCGCTGCGTTTGTCTCCTGATAGCACATGGTGTAGTCTTAGTCAATAGTTGTACAGTGTATTAACTCCATGGTTTCTGCATGAGACCATAGCATCTAACATGTACATGTGAACTTCATCTAGTCCACAGTGTATCCTCAACACCTCAGCCACACTCTACACATGACACACCTCAAAGTCCAAGACAACTTGGCCCTAAGGAACAATTACGAAACTTAGATCACAACAATTACGATAATGTAGGCATTTCTACTCATTAACTATGGATCAGTTGTGTTTTACAGAAGAAGTGTGATGAAGATTGTACTGTACATCTGTACCTGGATCAATTACCCTTATTACCAGTTCCCTGAACCTACTAGCAGAGGGTTATCTTGATTTTACTGGATAGTTTCATGTTCATGAAGTCGATGGTCTCAAGAAGTTGAAACAAAAACAATTCTGACTGTAATTCCTCAAAAACTGCTAAATGTAATATATACAACCATTCATCATGAAAGCCTTGAATTGGCAGACCCCCTTATCAAAACAAAATGGTCTTGATGCTCAAGATCAACTCAGTACACTGCATCTACAAGAAGACTGAAATATAAGTACACCATACAAAGATCACGACTAGCGTCACAAACGGATGAGAATACAGAAGGTTATGAATAACCAACACTCAAAATACACTGACACAAAAACCTCACTGTGAAAGTAGGACTGCTGTAAAAACACTTTCAAAATCCGAAAGTCATTTTTTTTTTCTAAATCAGTTCCATGGATGTTGCAAACTATTTTTAATTAACATCAAAGAGTTTTGAATGTCCCCTCAATTTAATAATAAATGTGACTGAGTGTAGGGGTGGGAAATTGAAACATTACACAAATTTACATCTGAATTCAAACTGAGCCTTAAAAACAAAAATCAAGAACAAAGAAAACTAGTGTCTAATAAATCATCTCCAACAAAAAAAGTTAAACAGACCAAAAATATCACTACGCATAAAAAATAAAATTTCGAGAAGCAACCATCATGAAAGGGACACAATTTCCACACCATCACATTCCCAAAGTTTATTCAATGTTTATTAACGCTCCTCTTCATATTGCTTAAACATAGCATAGAACTTGTAAGTTGATATCAAAGTAAATACTAAGCACATCATGCAATTCGCTCCCATGACATCATAACAATCATTACATGTAAACCTTTCAAGCATACAGTCGTCTCAATCCCAGCTTTCTACAAAGTTCCATTCTGCCGTTTTATGGAGGAAGACTGCGTACACAAAAGTGGGTCAAATTCATCCTTTACTATTATTGTATAGAGCTGGGGAATCCTCATCAGTCTTTCTATTTGATGAACTGATCCCAGCAGAGGTGTAGACCAAAGCACTCAGTGCAAGGCTCTGCTAAGCAATGTGTGCTTCGGTCTTTACCAAAACAGGGATCAGTTTATCAAAAAAAAAACAACCAAACAAAACTGATGAGGATTCCCTTTCTCCTTTAATAACATACAAAGAAAGCACTATGTATATCATTAAAGATCAAGATTTTGTCAGCTCCCTAACATTATTTAGTACTGGAAGTCATCTGTGCGGCTCATGAATACTAGGGCACCCAGTGCCTCATGGTGTAAACAGAGTGTACTGTTCGCTCGTTACTATGCCACTCTTTTATTTTTTCTTTCTCTTTTTTTTTTTTGGCTCAGATTGGAAGCAAATGTGTTCACTTGTAATGCACTAATTTCAAAGAGTTTAGAAATAAAGTAAATAATAATGAATAAAATGAAAACGAAAATAAAAGTAAATGAAAATAAATGTAAATGAAAATAAAAGAAAAAGAAAAAAAGAAAAAAAAAGTTAAAAATAAAAAGAAGAGGGAAAAAACCCAACAAAAAAACGGGTAACTCTTCACTGTGAATAAAACACTGTATCAATAAAAGATGAATAAGTGAATAAGTAGAAAAATAAATAGATAAATTGTAGATTTAAATATTCTGATTATAATCTGGTTGAAAATCAAATACATAAGTGAAGTCACCATATATATTTCTTTTAAAGCGGGCCGTTCTTAGTCCCGTTAAAACTCTCTATGTATCGGACCTGCTTGACAGGTCAGCATTAACACAGGAACTTTCACTGATCTCTGCTTTGTCAACTGCGAGCGAACCTATGTTCTAGGTCAAGATACAATTCTCACAACAGTAGACAGTACATGCTCATCTCATATATTTTTGATCTCATCAAGAGAGATCCTGTTTGTAGCCACTCTTGTCTAGGGACCTACTATGCCACTCTTGAATGTGTTAAAATCAGGTAATCCCAGGGGCTATGCCATTTACTATGACGTATGGTTACAAACGATTGCCTATTGGTGAGTATTCAATAAAAACATCTTGAGTTTGGGTAATCTCCCTTGATAACTTTAGTGTTTTGGTTCATGGCACCTATTAGAAGGGCAAATCACTCATTTTGTACAACCCCAATTAATCTGCTAATATATAAAATGTCCCTTTTTGGGGGCCCTGCCAGCCAGTGTCAGGGTGTAGAAATATGTAAAATGACTGTGATCTAAATAAAGCATCCAGGTACAGTTTGAGCCTTCTGGATTAAAAAAAAAAAGAAAGTGTGTAGGCCTATGTATTAGTACGTGGTCAAAACCAGCCTAATGAAAAATTGGGGGCCAATCCCCCCCCCTCCCCCTTAAAAAATTGGGCAAAGGACGTGCTTTAATCTCCATGGGAGAAATTTCCCAAAATCACAATGGTATTTGTAGAATACTACTAAATGTTAATACAACTGAAAGAAGAAAATACAATAGGTTCCAACAACCTTTTGGTGATGTAATTATTAAGACACAAATAGAGTGACATGTCTTGGTCAAGCCTGACAACTCACACTGAAAATAGCTTGCCGAGATGAGAAGGTAGTGTCCATATCTTTCCACATGGAATTATTCTTTCGCTGTTTCTGTAATTTGACACACAGCTCACCTTCTGTGCTACTGATTAACTGATATAACAAAGTGCAATATCAAAGTTGTTGTTTTTTTGTGTGTGTGTGTGTGTCCTATAAAACAGTCATTTTCCATAAAACAGCAGCCCTGATATCAGTATATCATTCTGGTACAAAGCCCAAGTAGTAAAGTAAAACGCTTCCATACATAGCATCATACAGACCAGCACTGTCCTGTTGACCGCCTCTAGCTCTCCATAAAAGCTGTTTGCTTTGAACAGAGATTATGATAGAGTATATTTTTCTGTCAGCATGCAGAAGGGTTGTCAGTTTGGTGAAATTTGGGCAAAGATATGCCAAACAGTTTTGTATAGCAAGTTCAGTAACATCACTTCAGCTTCCTGATGAGATGTGCATTTACCCATGAGAAAAATCATCAGCTTGTGAAAAGTAAATCCTCGTGAAGAGGCATTTCTGACTTTTTGCAAACATCTGATCTCCATGAAAAAAAAACAACAAAACACTTCTACAGTAAGGACCTCAAGAATGAATGTACCTAATTATTAAGTATGAATCTCAAACATGCATATTCTGTATAATCTATTATTCATTATTCAAGTGAACCTCAGTAGTAAATAAACCCCAGTAACTTTTCCCATACTGAGAGGCCAACTTATAATCAAAGTCTAATTTTGCTGCAAACTGAATATTCATTGAACTAGTTTTCCCTGTGATCAATTAGATGGTTTTACTCCACTGACCATGCCAATGTCCAAAATCATTTCGTGCTATGTCATTGATAAGACAACTCACAATCATATCATATCATATCATATCATATCATATCATATCATATCATATCATATCATATCTCATATCATATCATATCTCATATCATATCATACCAAGCACTGACTGGCAGCAATCTTCCTATGTAACATGTCACTAAAACAGTTAAGAAAAGATAGCCAAACACATTCACAATCCATCCTGTGTCTGCTCAGACAAATACAGCCTCTCAAAAGTCTCATCACACAAAATCTCACTATATGAACATATGAAATACTGTACAAAGAATAGAATTACAGTCTACCCTTTGACATGTGAGCATCACTTCTCTCCAACATTATCCTTAGTTAAAGCCTTGTCTAAGCCTGAGTTGATTTGTTCATAAAAGTAGTTCTATCTCATGCCCCATGTCAATAGCTTTGTATTTAACCCTATCTCAGTCAGGATGGAAGTGCAGATTGATAATTTCATTAGAAGTTCAGATTTGTATTACAAAATCAGATATAACTCTAAACATAATGACTTTACACAAACCTTTTTAACCGTTCTGATGCGGTGATAGAATTCATTCTACCTTCTTTTCGCTATGCTTGAATGCAGCAACAGAAAATATACACATCTCCTTGTTGAGTGCTGGGTGTGATGATTGAATTTTGCAGTCTCGTGTCACCTGACCGCTTGGCCGACAACACTGGCAAAAGTCATTATCTGTACCAGTGGTCGTGCCGCAGTTTGGGTACTGGACCCAAGGTGTCTGGCACTATGAGACTTAACTTATTTATGGAAGTCACATTTTGATGTAGGACAGGAAGATGTTACTGCAAATAAGGAAGTTCCACAATCTAACACATTGTTTTTGTCACCTGACAAGAAAAAGGAATTCACCAGAGGACCCTTGACCCTGCTATAGAACTATTTATAGACAAGTGTTCTACGTCCTCACCCTTCACAGGTCCTCACCAGAGGAGACAAAACGGGCTCAAATATCCCAGCTGCTGGCTTGAAGGCAACCAGATCAGTCCCTGACTGAAACTGGGTTAATACTTGTAGTGTTATCTCTTCACATTTCTTAAGAGCAAGAATACCATATGGTGAACTTATTATTAGAACTGCAGTGGTTACCTCTACTTCATGTCATCATTTGTATGGCATCTGTCATATTACAGAGACTCTGAATTCAGGAATGCATCAAATGAATTCAGCAGTTTTCAAGCCATCTTAATATCCGGGATGCCACTAATATTTCATAACATTCTCTAAACTCCTACAGTTTCATTTAGCACCTAATCTATACTATCGTGTTCTATATAGCAATTTACATAATAATGTAATGCAAAGAAAGCTCTTCAGAAATAAATTTACACAGGCATAAACAAGTATTTTCACTGGTATAAACACAGAAAGAAAAAGTTCAAAGAGAAAGATACTTTTTTTTTCTCTCTACAGGTGTTTCTGTGTGGCATGTTCCTCAGACTGAAATCAAATTTGCAACCTCTGAAAGACACCTACATTCTCTGATATCAGACAATTCTCTGAAGAGTGGCATGCCTGCAACATCTAGGACACTAGTTGCAGTGGACATCCCTAAAACTGAAAGAGTGGAATCATATTAAGAAATTTCCACCTTGGACTAGAGTTATCACGCGGTTCACATTAGACAAAAAAAAACAACACTCCGGCATGCAAGTGTGCTGAGTCTTTGTAATGTAAGACGGAAACAATAGCATAACTTATCTGAACCACCCTCTATAAAGATGTGGTTCTTTTTTATATGAATAAGAGAATCTGATGGGTTTTGGCTTTAAGAATTGAAAGCTGCCATTGTGGGCCTATAATACGAGTGGATGGGTTAAATCAAACAGGCAGATTGAAACTGGACATTGTGACCATCTAAAAGTGTTCTTAAGAAATCTCTAGACTGTAGACGTGATTAAATTTGTCCAAATCATTAAGTAAATGGGCGATACACTGATGACAGTCACCAAGTTCTCATGCAAATTTTCTTTGCTTCAAGAGAGACAGAGTTCATTTTCACAGAAAATGAACTATTACATAATAACAATATTCAACTCCATTGCCATTCATTCACTATACATTCCATCCTAAGATTCAGAGCATCTCTAGTCAGTCATGAGGTGGTCTACTTCATGATCCTAACTGTTAGTTACAGGTCAAAATATGACCCAGCTAGGGGTGTACAACTTGGCCTGTGAAGTTTCTATAGGCTATACAATGTTTTATGTTGTTAAAGAGACCCACTACTCTTTCACTGTACATTACAGTTCATTACTGTGGTGCGATCCGCGTTATTTTGATTCAGTACTTATGGTAGGCAAAATATTACACCAAAGTGCTAAACAGTGCACGTCTTCCTCTTGTGGGTGGTGATGTTCAGAAAATATTATTTCAAAATATGGTTACTTCACCACCAAACTTCACACATGTTTCTAAAAAATATTAATGCATGCATGTATGGAGGGATAACTAAAATTTGTTTTTCAAGGGTAAGTTACATGGAACTTTAGGAGTGGCTTTTTCTTAGAGTGATATATGAGAGAAAGAAATACAGCCTCTGCATATTCATGGAGTAACATGTATTAGTACTATTAGACTTATGTGCAAAATCTAGGATGAAGTAATAGCTGTGTTTGGATATAACACTTTCTTCAAAAAAACCACCTGCGGCAGGAAAAAAAAATTCATTATTTAGCACTTAGATGCACAATTTGCATGTAAAATGTACTAAATTAGATAAGGACAATGTACACCACAAATAAATGAACTAAAATCTACAGTGGAAGACAAGTGGATCAACTTAAGTATCCCAAATAATGATGAAACATACAAAAGTGTAATAAAGTGAAGTATATGGGTCTCACATGAGGAATATAATACAAAATGCCATTCTTGAAACTGTCAGATGCTGGACATCCCAGATCTCCTTCACATGAGTGAATTGCTGAACTTGCAGTATCTCCCTTTTCCTCCAACCTACAGGTTTTCTATTTCTTCAGCAAACTACCTCTTCATTTAGAGATCTGAAATTACTTTTGCAAAACAAAACATGTGAAGACAGTATACGGCCATGACAAAAACAGTGTAGACACACAGGAAAGTTGGAGCTTTCACTGTGACTCATAGTCACACCATAGCATTTTGTGAAGCTGTGAAGAATAACAGTAAGGACTGTGGGTTCGAACCATCCAGTTTCCTCTGTGGGTTTGAACCTTCCAGTTTCCTCTAAATGAAACTAACAACACTACAGAGGCACCCGGGTCATGACCTGGGTGTGGCCCAGCCTCCTTCAAGTGTCAGAAAATGAAAAGAGCCAAAACATGGACTCTTTGTGTCAAGGAGACTTTTGCTCTGATGGCTGGCTGTTGTTTTGCTTTCCACAGTGAGAGCTTTCTATCCTTTGTGAAAGGTTTCAAGGGATTTCCTCACACTTGACAAACATACTCTCATCCAAATGGTATGCATGGGAAGAGTTACAATTCCAGTGTTGGAGAAGTTATGTACACAATAGTGTTGTAAAAAAAACAACAACTGTGTCACTGCCCAGTGGTCATACAAGGATTTGTTTGTTGCTATTGCCATATGATGCCTTGGACAGCCACCAACCAATGACTAATTGTGACAATCATTAATATTTGTCATTTTTATAATTAGTCACTTTTATGTAAAGCGGTGAAATTACAGAAAACTCTGTGAGAGATATACTATAACATGCAAACCTCCAAGCATTCAGCCGACAGAATATTAAATTAATATATATCACATCTGTCCTTACCACTGTGCAAGAATTATGTACAATCAGCTTACAGGTAGGTACATAATAGCAGCTTACAGGTAGATACATATTGAACATCATCACAGTTTGCACACAGTATCTGTACAACACAGTCACACAGTTCTTTGAGGCTGAATACATATATCTTTCTTAGGAAAGACACCCGGCTATACCTAGTGCAACTTGAAACCTGAAGATGATGTCGAAACTAATAAAACATCACTCAAGAAAATTATATATCTAGCAATATTATTTTTTTCATCAAATACATGGGCCAGACCATAAAAAGTTCAAAATTCCACCTGCCTAAGCAAAGCTATAGGTCTCAAAATTATGAAAAATGCGAAAAAGATTTCCATTTTTATCTTATATTTATTCAAAACATTTGAAATCCAGTCATTTTTACAAAACACAAACAAAGAGTCATTATCAAATAAATTTTAATCAACAATTCACACTAGAGTGGCTAGTGCCAATATAAGACTCAATCCACTTAGCTCACTGCATGCAGCAATTTCAAAATTCTATGCTGTAATCTTTTCACTGAAAAAAAAACAACAATCAGAACAATATGTGTAGGTCCATGGTCTACTAATATTAGCTCTTCAAGTAGCAGCTTCTGTCACATTAAAATGATGCTTAATACAATAATATCTACGGCTAATTTCAAAGCTGTAATTATATGATATCTTCTGCTTACCGCAGAGCTGCCAAGCTGTGGTAATATTATATGTAGTTTATATGGTGATTTGTGCTTTCAGCAGATGGCAAGATAAAATCAGAATATCATAAAACATATGCTATGACTTATCTCAAGTGAGGATTTAGCAGCTTATGAGCAGAAACAGGGCTTAGTCATTGCTATTTCAGAGGATGTCATTGTAGAAGTTGGTTTCTTTAAGTCAAACAAGTAAACATTAGGTACCAAGAGTGTGTAGAATGCTGACATCAGAAGCCACTGCTGTTCAGAGAAGGTGTGGTTACTCTTATATATACACCCAAAGCCTTCTGTCTACATTTAAAGTTTTTAATGAATTTCATTAAAAAACGTTCCCATATTTTAAAATCCAATAACTTTAAGGAGTTAAAGAAAAAACTGGGATAACAGTTTAAGCTCATTAATATACAGATATAATCTATAACTACTGCAACTTTCACTGATCTAAGTGGTATACTTTTATTGCAGCCAAAAAAAAAAAAAATACATATCAAAAAGCAATGTTCTGGGGCCAGAGTACTGGACTGAACACCAGGCATGTTGTTGGTAGATGTCTGTTCTTAAGTTTTCAATTGTCACAACCAGAGCACCTTGAGAACTGAAATTAGCAGCATTAGCAGGCAATACCCATCTGTTAACTGTAACACTGTATGATACTGGAAACCAACTTCCATAGGATTAAATCAAAGAAATCGTCTCATTTTCAAACTTTCAGTGACATAAGATTTCAATTTATAAGTTATTTAACTTTGAAAATAAGTACAATTTTTTTTTGGTGTGGGGGGNGGGGGGGGGGGGGGGTGTCATCTAATATACATCTTATTAACATGCAGAAGCAACTGACATTTGACCAACAGCCTTTCCTCTTCAAACTTGTCATTTGGGAACCTGAATAACATCATGACCATATTAATATCTCTCTTAATAATAACAATAAAATTATTATATTTCACCTTTGCTGACATATGCAGCCTTACACTTGCTATCAACACATAAGGTATACGATCTTATGTGTCAACAAAGAGGATCTACTTCATTATTTTTCTAATAATTTGATGGCTGAAATATTCCTCACCAACACATACACAAAACCAACACAGTTAAACACTTTTCCCCCACATGACACATACAGAAAAATACCTTTACACTCACATTGTTCAGGGATGGAACTAGGTCATGGCCAAAACGCCTGAAAGTCTCTGTAAGTTTTCCAACACAGCTTGCTTCCTTAACCAAATCCTGTCTGTGATGGTCATTTAAAAAAAAACAGAAATCAGGTTTAACCAGCCTGAACCAATTTATCCCTGACTGCTATGAGCGTCCACATTGATCCGCGACGTGTGGAGGAAAAAAGATGGTAAATTGCCTACGCAAAGGGATGACATGTGGAGGGAAAACGTTACGCCTTTTTCACACAACAGTTATGGGAATCCTAAACCAACATAATCATCAAACGGTGGTAACTCTTGAACAACACTGTCACCAACTCAACAGATTCTCTTTCCTCCCTATAGGCCATCTCAACCTCAGACCCCTTAGCCCTTGGGAACAACCTGTGTCCTGTGTAGGTTGGTTCAAACGAATAAATTTGGCTTGTAGACCAAAAAAAAAAAAAAGTTAGAGATAAGGTCTACCCTTCCGATCTGCAGTGATGGACTCCATGATGAAACACTTGCGCCTTGAGACTACTGTCATCAAAGTTGCAGTCGGTCACCAAGTGCCATTACATGTTCATGTTTTGTAAATAGTCCTATCGTAATCAAGGAGTTGTGGGCAGTGAAAGCCATACCATCAGAGAATTATGATCAAATGTTGCAGAAATTCACATATGACAAAAAGAGCTGGCTTTCCATCAGTGACAGAGGCATGTCTTACACTCTCATCAGTCTGCTTGACATTTGGCGAGGCAGAATAATCCTGTACAAGAGTGCAAGTCATTAATGAAGCTTGAGTTGTTGAACAGTTGTATTTGGGACCGACAGCCACGGCTGCATTAAATACAAAGGAAATAGGAAGACCCCACTAACGAGGTAGTTTACTTTTAACTTTTGAGGATCAGAATCTCATCAGAAATTCCCTTTTGAAAGTAGGTAACATCATTACTCCCAGGCAAAAACTCTGTACCTGCTACTAGAAAGCTTTAGAAATCCTAAGGTTACTGCACCAAGCCAGAATATGACTACACGAGTTCAACCCAACGTCATTAGAAAGTTGTGTGATTAATCATCCACCTACGGCCTGGGCAGTCAGTCTCTCATGTTCCCAGCATCCTCTATCACAGCCAGCCCAGACATTTCTAACATTTCCTCAGGCTCATCAACTAGCAACAATTCTTCACAACGAGCCGCACCGACCAAACACAACAACTAAAAGGAAAATAAAATAATTCAACATGCACTATTTGAACTCAAAGCCCACATGATAATTTTGAAGATGGGGAGCAGGCCCTGCCCGACTTGGCCGTGCGCATTTCCGCACTAGGTCATCATAGGTGCCGCCATGGAGGAAGCAGACAAGTACCACCGTCATGTTATCACAACCTAGACCACCTGCCTGACAGTCCGGCGCCAAGCAGCGGGTCATCAGTTCCTCACAGATCTGGAAAAGCAAAGAGGAAGAATTATCACATGATATAGCTGCAACTCTATGGGAGCACGGAAAGAAGTTGCAATAAGGCAGACAATGCATTTAAATGACATTACTTGCTCTTGATTCTTCTATCTTTTTTCTGACAATTGTATACAATAAATAGTGTCTGTTATCAAGCATTATACAATTAAGGGGATCCACCATTCTTTCACTGTAGATTATACTTCATTACTGTCGTGTGCACTCCCCTCTCAATTCAGTACATATTTTGGCACGCAAATTTCTGTATCAGAGTGGCTCTAATGGCAAATAAAGAAGTTCTCAAAATGGTAGGAGTACAAAAACACTTCTTAGAATAAATCGCAGACAGACAGCTAAAATTCTTTAGACCTATCATCAGAAAAGGGGGATTAAACAGAAACTGGTCATCTGTGGAAAGACTGAGGGCAGGAGAGACGAAGAGTCATCACTGGCAATTTTTCAGACTTTTCCATGATTTTCCCAGAATTTTTAGGTGTTCAGGGGCCCTGCATGGTTAAATGATTCCACAACCACTGTGCAAATCCAGCATGTTTGACTATGTTATCCATGAATTACATTAACTACATTCTTGAATTCACTGTTCATTGTTCATTGTTCAGGGTTTGCAACATCACTGCACTACGGGCAACCCCATAGTATAGCTGCTCCGTTCCCCGATCCAGGATCCAGCGAAGAGTCCATCTACTGATAGTTCCCACAGTTATTTGATTGTGGGCCTTTCGCTCCCTTCCAGACAGTTTGCATTGAATAGAGCACAATAGATGACATGCCTACAGGAACAAACAACTGAGCTAATCAGGTGACCAACTTAACCAGGCGACATGTTATGCAGGATTTACTGTGCAACAATATCAGGGGAGAAGTTTATGTGATGCTGTGCAATGACAGTGAACTCACAATATCAGGCTCCATGCGTTGAGCTATCCTGCTGCGGACAAAGTCCACTACCTCCTGGTTGGTGAGTACATCCCAGATACCATCACAGGCTAGCACCACAAACTCATGGTCTGGCGTTATTGGTTTCTCTATCACATCAGGGTTGGCTGCACAAGATGAAGGCATACAATAACACTTTGTAAATGACATGCATAGTAATAAAATATAATCAAATACACCATTACTCTTTATGTCATTTAGGAATATTTGAAAGACTCCATGACAGAGCATTGTACACCATGACATGATCATGGCAAAATAAAATACAATCAAATACACCATTACTCTTTATGTCATTTAGGAGTATTTGAAAGACTCCATGACAGAGCATTATACACCATGACATGATCATGGCAAAATAAAATATAATCAAATACACCATTACTCTTTATGTCATTTAGGAATATTTGAAAGACTCCATGACAAGAGCATTATTCACCATGACATGATCATGGCAAAAGGAATCAGATATACAATATGTTTGCTTACAAAAGACAAAATTTAATTCTGAAATGCTCAAGGGCAAATGTATTCTATGGAGTGGAAATCTGTATTTATACAAAAGACTTTCACTGCTAACTGAGGCATGCAGAATAAGATAAAATTCAAGATGGTAGATAACGTCTTTTATCAGGAGGCCTTTCATTTCTATGGCACTACACATTCAAATATTTCATCCATAATATGTACAGCTGTAACATGACACATCTACATGCCCAAAAAACAAATGAAATTGTTAAAAAATTCAGATACGGTAACCGAAGTACTCATCTGCAACTGAGCTGTATGGGGACTAAAACTTAGGTGTCTTTCCAAAGGACACTATGGCCTACTACTTTAACCTGACAGTCAAACCCAGAAGCCACACAGCTCTGCATAAATGCCCACAAACAACTAATTTCACTATTATCTGTTTATTACAAAACAAGGTTTTATTCAACTTTTGAAATGGCCTACCTATCGCATTTATTTGTCCCGGAATGGTGAGCAAATCTTTTCAGATTTTATTCGTGTCAAATGTAATCCTTTCATGGTAGCCTGTGGGTTACCTCCAACACTGTCATTCACAATGCCTCACCTGTAACTATTTGCTCCTCCGGCCTCTTCTTGTCGTTCTTTTTGAAAACAAAATCACCTAAGGCTCTTGATAAGGCAAGGTTACCTGAAATAAAATTAAATGTGATATAACTGGAAAATCTGGCAAAAAGATTAAAGGAACAGGGGTAGTGTTTTGCTTCACAGACTAAGAAGTCCACATCATTTTTTGTCATGAAATTTAAACCACATATATTTCGGGCTTGACAGTTTCTGAGTAAACATCACAAGAATGTTGGGATTTTCACCCTGTGCATGCCACTATTACTAATACTGTACTAGTGCTGTGTGACATCAGAAAGTGAGGTAGGCTAACAGATGACTGAATCAGACAGTTTGCACATGTTCTGTACCAATCATCAGTGTTCTACGATAATATTATGAATGGAAGAACAAGGCTGTTACTTGCATTCTATCACCTTTTTTTCTCTTGTCAAAAACATCCCAAACCACTTAACTACTTTTCACAGTGATGGAATGGAAGGAAGATAACTAAAATATTTGATTCCTTCACAATGGAGTGTAGTGTAATGCATTCAGCAGAATCTTGGCAATTAATCTGGCCTTGGCACTTGGTATAATTATTATTGAAAAATACCGAATATCAAGATCTACCTGAATAATAATATTAAAAGATTATTAAATCCATGTTGTGAAATTTATACAATAACATGGTATGCTCATTATCTTATACAGTAACAAGGTATTCTCATTATCTTATACAATAATAAGGCATTCTTTTTAACTAAGTTCTTGAAATTGCGTTTCCACAGTTCTGATCTATGTAACTGGGTGTCATACTGCTTTTATTATGGCTTTTGACAAAAGGAAATAAGTTTAAAAGTTGTACAATAATTTATGAGTGTTTAAGGTAAAAGAGGAAGTTTCCATGTTGACCTCTAAGTTACGTCTTCAGCTGACCTAAATTTCATATTTCACATTCAGACTCCATTATTAACCCTGGCAGAACATCTCAGATTTAATATTTTCTTATGACATATCCACATCGTGGAGAGAGAGAGCAAGACCTACCATTAACTCTGTTAAACTCTACCCATCCTCCAGCTGCTATTATCCTCCTGGTCTCACTTTCATTGCTAGGCTTGTGGTCAAATGACAGCTGCTCCACCTCACCATGGACACAGGCAACAGCTCGGGAATCCCCAACATTTCCCTGGGAACGAGATAAGATGGCAAATGGTGAGTTGTTGTTATTGAATTTGTATTCAGCCTAGCATAGAATCACTTTTAGATTGGAAAATTCATGGTCTTTTCAATCACATCACTGTAATAAGTTCATTTAATATATTAAAGAAAAATTTCTTGTTTCTGTGCCGGTATGGACAGTAATCATTTATTTCTTGTTCATTTTATTTTATTATTTTTTTTTTTAATCTGTGTTCCAAATGATGAGTTGTTGTTGTGATTGTTGCTATGGTTGTTGTTGATGTTGATCCAGCTGCATCCAGGCCCTTGTCCTTCAGACTGATGCCACAAAATGATATCTAGATTTTGTCTGGTTGTTAGGGAGTGCCGTAAAGCGATTTGTGCAGGTCAGGGTTGAGCAATGGGAAATTGAGTGTTGGCTCTACACAAGTTTTCTGATCAAGATTTTGCCTAAACCGACCATGATTTTTTATTCATAACAAATGAAATGCGACAATAAATACAATTCTGTAATGAATGTTATCTCATAACTTGTTTTTTGTGTTTGGAAACAACACCACTGCACTCTGAACAGCTCCAAAAATGCTCTTTTGGTGCCAGCTCAAAATCCAGCGAAGAGCTGTTCAACTAATTGTCCCTACTGTTACCTGGTTGCGGACCCTTTTTGCACTTCCTGCGAATCTGTAACTTGTCTTCTCCTTTAATGAGTGTCACACTTATTTCAATCAAAACAAGATTTAAGATCAATTCTGTAGTCATGGTGTTATGAATGAAATGACTCGAAATTTGGGCAAAGTCATGTGCATGTTATTCTCTTGCCTGCTCTCCATTTTCCGTAAGGTGATCAAATGAAGTAGCTCAAATGACAACACTAAAGTATCCAGTCATGCCACCTGGTCATAAAAATATTGAGTCTACTGAGGAGCGCCACTTTATTCCTAAATTTTCTTCATATGTCATCCACAATGGAGAGGAATGAACCATTCAGCACTTTGGTGGGAAGTTTTGCATAGAAACTCCAGTGTACTTATGGCAGTGAGTTGTACACCATATTTTCTCCACCATGAATTCTGGGAAAGAACCATGTCTCCCTTTACTACTTCATAATGATAACAGCACAGAGTTCTTACAAACGCCTGATAATATATTAAGTCTTGGAGCCTGTCAAAATGAGAAACAGATTGGTTTTTTTTTTTGGCTAAATCAAATTATTAGTATGACATGAAATCTTTAGTGTTTTTTCACTAGGTAAAAAGACTGTTTAACTTGCCATTATTCTGACCCAAGAAAGAGTTGTTCAAAGTGATAAAGCATTATGCCATGTAACAAAAAGAAAAAAAACTGAGAAAATTGTGAGTGAAAAACACTTTTATGCAACACACATGCTTCAAATTTATCGTAATTAATTACTACTTGTAAGACCCCCCTTTCTTGAATGTGCCTGTGGTGGCTAAAATGCCAGATCAAGTTCTCCCCATAAACTCCAGCGCACGTGGTGCAGGGCACAGCTCAATGGCATTCAAAAGCTGCACCATGGGGCGAAATCATTTTAAATTCGTGATGCTTTCTTTGAATCCATTCTTTGAATTATGGTTGCTTTCTTTGAACATTTACATATAAACATGGTCCAGTCGCTCACCAAACACCTAAAAGACACAATTACAAATGACAACTCGTCTTATGTGAATTTCTGACTGTACTCTACATCTTCTTTACAGTTTTCTCGGTGTCACAAATCTGAGCTTATAATTTTTTTTTTATTAGTAAGTTCCCTCTTTCTTGACCCCAACTGTAGTGACTAAATTTCCATAAAAAATTCATGTGAATAAACATACATTTTAAACCCCTAATTAAGAGCACTGTGACTTTCCCGTTCAAAAATTTCAACCACATTCAAGCAAACAATGTTGAATTTTTTGGTTTTGCACTCTTCCCATAAGTACCGGTGTGTGTAGTGCTAGGCGAAGTTATGAGGTGTTCAAGAGTCACATCAAGGGGAGAAATCAATACAAATTACTGTCACATCCTTTAAATTCATTCTTTGAATTCTTGTTGCTTTCCTTGAATTTTTGTGTCTAAACCGTGGTCCAAGAATGGAAAGGCAAACACCCCATAGGCAAAAACTACAAATAACAACATGTTTTGGGGGAATTTTTGATTGTAATATCACATCTTCATTATGGCGTTCTAAATGTCACAAATTTGAGCTTGTAATTTTTTTTTTGTATAGATAAAGATAAAGCCATAAAATCAAAGTATAGAAGTATAGAAATGATATTATTCTTGATTTCCACAACAAACAAAAATTTGATATGGAATGGCCCTACCAGAGCCCGATATCTCAGTTCCTAGTTTAGCAACCTAAGTCTCATTTTGATTGGCTGCAAGACACATAATAAAGATGGGAGTCAACCTACACAATACAATTTTCCATTCTTGACTAGCACAACCACAGCTGTCGTTCCAGCCAGCTCATCTTTCATTGAGTCATCTGTAGAGAGAAGCATAAAGAACAGCATGAAAACATGTATTAGACACTGATCAAATGAGAAAATGCAGGGAAATGCAAACGCTGTAACATAAACAGTCTAATTTGCCTGTATTACCAGTACCGCATCGATAAGTAGACATATTGCTGGTCCCACCAGTGTTTAACCCTTGAAGTGCTACAGTAAAAAATTACTGTAAAAACCAGTTCTCACCATCACTTCATTACCCTAGGTGTGATAGTAGAATAAATTCACATGCAAGCGCCACCCATGTGAGGGGGTGGCCAAATTTTGCAACCCGGTGTCACTTGATTGGCCGGCAGACAGCACATGCTGTGGTCATTATCCATAAGAGTGGTCATGCAGCCAGCAAGAGGCTGGACCGAGGCAGAAGAGTTTTGCTACTAGAGTTAAAAATGCCAAAGAGATCTGTGATGCAAGTTGTCTCACATTCAACTGATAAATCTCAGGAAGTAACTGCTGGCCTTGCTAATTTTTCTAAATTTATTTAAGATCACTTCAAGGATTTCTCCACACAAAATGTACAATTCAGATAGAAAAGCTCAGTAATTATGTTACTCATTCATGTATTACGCTGGGTGAATGTGTCATAGCAGAGTAGTTTCGTTTTTTTTTTTTTTTGTGTTGTTTCAACTCTGACCATAAAACTATCCAATTTGACATTATTGTCTTAAAATTTCACAAAATTTCTTGAAAATCACACAAGAAATATAAGTCTTACCGTTAATGGTGCATATCAAAAGCTTAAAGGGACAGGGGAAGCTATTTGCTTCACAGCCTAAAAAATCCACATTATTTTTTCATAAATTTTCAACCCCTTACCCGTTTTCTTCGCCCAAGCGCTTCCGAGAAAATGCAGCTTGAAAGTCGGGATTTTCACACCCTGCGGGCCGCCATGACTGGTCGTCCGGTCAGTGCGGGAATAAGGCTTGACGTCAGAAAGCGAGAGGCAAGCTAGTAGTAGTTATGCAAAGAGAATTATCCACATGCAATAACTTTCGTTAGCTCTAAATGTTATGCCTTTTTTTCATTTATCGTTGAGAAAAGTGTTTTGTTAAACTGTGAGAACAACTGCCCGACTTTGATCGCAGTGCTGTAACCTTAGAAAAGAGAGGATAAAATAATACATGTATTTTAGAAAAAGGAACATCTGTCTGANTGCAATGTGTATGTGCGTGTGTGTTATGTTTGCGTATTATGAGTCAGTATGACACTGTATGTTAGTTTTATAGTCACCAGAGTTCACTATTGATGTATTGTTTGTTAATATATAATATTGTCTTTATGCACTTGTTCGAGACAAATTTCCGGAAGAATTTATAAAGTTTATCTTATCTTATCTTATCTTATCTTAAAAGTTAAGACACAACCAAATGTAGAAAATTCCCACAGAATGTGTTTGCCCTAAATTTCACTGATTTCATCTCTTTCAAGATCCACCTACATCAGGCTGCACACCCACCTTTCAACATCTCCTCATCCAGCGCCAGAAAACCAAGTCTTATAGCATCAGCAATGTTGCCTTTGTCTGAGGACAGGGAGAACAACATTTACAGTGGCAGCGGAAGAATCCCTGAATTTTCAGTATTATTAACTATGCCATACATACAACATAACAATGTATCAAGCAGGGACCGAACAAGGCTAATGCCAAAGGTTGCCAGGATGACAGTTAGGCCAAATTTAATTTCAAAAATTTTGGCCATAAGCCAACTCTCATAACTTCATAGTACAATAAAATATATACAGTATAAAATAATAAAAAAATTGTGTTTCTCATGTACTTAATTTTCCTTCATCTGCTAATTACTCAGTTGGCCCAACACACAGGCATCCAAGTACTAATACACAAATCATAACATTAAAACAGCTTATCAATCACTCCTAATTGCAGAAAGTCTTGTCTCTCTTGGGAGAGAGATACAAGGAGACAATCAGCAAATAGGACCACCTTGCCACAGGTGATATTACATAAAAAACTCAATTTCGACCATGAAATGCCACTCATTTATGATCACCTATTTTGTACCCAGCACAAAAACTTGGTCCGTATCTTCTGACAGGATTCCTTGATTGCCAGACATATACTCCTACACAATGTACACATATACTCTTGCACAACTTGCACAACATATACTCCTACACAGGTTACAAAAACATACAGTCCTACACAACTTACACAAATATACTCCCAGATAACTTACATGACATTACTCCTCTGCAACTCTGATTCATATACTCCTACACAACTTGCTCAACATATACTCTCACACAACCAACACATATACCCCTACAGAATTTACACAACATACTCCTTCACATCTTACATGATATATACTCCTACCCAACTTGCAAGATGATATATACTCCAACCCATCTAACTTGACATGTACTCCTACACAACTGGCACAACATATACTCCCACACAACTTGCATGACATATACTCCCATACAACTTGCACGAAATACACCTTCATACAACTTGCATAACAAATATCCCCACACAACTTGCACGACATACTCTTAAACAACCTGCACAACATATACTCCCTTCACAACTTGCATGACACATACTCCTTCACAATTTATACGATCACACCCTATTTACTTCAAAAGTTAAAAACAGGATTAATATGACTAGGTTAAGCATAAATTTGAATGACATCAAGCAAAACATGACCGTGTCTGTCCACAGCAACAAAACCAGAATGGTCTCTTTACAACAGCGCAATATGATCGAAATTAAGCAGTTTGCAGTAGTGATGAAAGCTTTGCCATCTGGACCCATAATCATTATCTTTGTTCAGTCATGTAAGTTTACATACCCCTTACATAATCACTATCAGCTTGATTTTACAGAGCATTAATGACATGGTACTTACGATATGCAGAATTTGAGACAATCTTCTTGTGTAAATTATTCCCTGCATACTGAGCTACTTTCACACCTGTGGATGTGGAAAAAGTCAGAATTCCGCCGGCTGTACTGCATTAAAAACATAACACACATTTGCATTTGTATTTCATTTTTTCCAACATTCACATTTTACTTTTGAGGGGCAAAACTTCCCCACAACATGAACTAAGCAATACAAGAGAACTTTCAATATCTAAATCCTTTAATTAACTTTACTATTCTCTTGTAATAATCTCTACTTGTCATCCTTCCCCATCATATAAACAGAGCAACACTAGAGATCCTGGAATGAGCTCAGCTTTTTTTGCCCACCATCCCTATTCACTGCCCCTGCCCCCTCTCCCCAATCCTCCTTACCCCTTTCCCACTCCAAAACTGGGGAATATTAAATACAACTGATTTTGCCAATGAAATACGACCCATTATTATATGTGACATTTTTAAACAGCCAAAGCATGGCTATAACATATTTAAAACTGAAATCGTCCCACTTAATTCCGCTCTTAACTTAACTGTGCAACTAACTGCCATTGCTCTCTTGCAGTTGCAATTAAATGGATGCCATTGCGCCATATATTTCTCTTCTTTATTTCCATGGCTAATATATATATATATATCAAAGAAATATGCATATTCATCGCCAGCTCCATGACCATCAAAAGAACTACTTATTCTTTTCCGAGAGTAGGATCAACACTTACCTCCATGGCCATCAAACACACCAAAGAAACACGCGTCCTTGTCACCAGGGAGACTCAACAGATGACTGTGAGCATCTTCCATATCTAGGTCAAGGTCAAGGATCATAACTCTTCACTTGATTGATAGTATGAAAAATTTGACTACCTCTTCAACCTGCTCTCACCCAAGTTAAAAACAAGGTCAATTTTGAGAGAGAAAATGCACCGGAAAAGTGGTTTAGAATGTCAATGTTTTACATCCCATTCATAATACAACACAGAACAGTCTACATCACACATGTAAATAAAAACATAATATTACAAATGACACCCACAACAGAGTCATTGTTGGGCGTTGACGGTGCAGCATCCTGCTCTAAAAACACTCCTCTCAGCTCTAAAGCCAGGTGCTCATTTACACCTGGGTCGGGTGTGAAAATGAAAGTGAAGAGTCTTTCCCAAAGACACCACAACATAAACCACCAGGCCCAAGAGTTGAACGCACAAACCTCAGACCTGACAGTCTTCAGTTTCTGGGTACGACTCACAAAGCACATGGCAATTCTGCCTCCCAGAGCCACACAGATCACTTGCAAAACCTCCTACATAAGACATTTGAGAATGGCTGGTGACATAGCAGGATTTCATTGATTTTTTTCTGTAAAAGAAAACTTAACAAGTTTTGCAAGTGCATCGGTTTTATCTTTTATTTTCAGTGCATGAGATATGCTGACCAAGTGGGCTTTGAATGCCAAAATATTAGTAATAATAAAGGGAATGATTGATAGGAAAGCCAAAGGCAAACAGTGTTTTTTTTTAATCAAAACCTGACCAAGCACGTTTTGAAAATGACCCTCTCATTTTATAGCTATCTTTTCAATGTACTTACTTGGCCCACCAAACCTACGCTGCATAGGATTTGAGAGAAGCCACAATGATGTTATGTAGGACAATGTGCTGGCAAGCATGAAATGAATTGCCAGCCGTGACAAATAAATTTAGTGTTATTATGTACTACCCCTATACACTATTTTTAAACTTATTAACACACACACACACACACGTGTGTGTGTGTGTGTGTGTGTGTGTGTGTGTGTGTGTGTG
>JAWQUT010000659.1:118291-132641 GCA_033807755.1 Ellobium chinense
ACTCAGAAACGATGATTAAATAACAATAATATGAAATAATAAATCATAGAGCGCACATGGTTGATATGTTAAGTCTTAATATATTGCCAGTTTCATCAGTGAAATCACGGTGAAAAATCCAACGGATGATAGGGCTTAATATATTGCCATTCTCACCAGTCAACAAAAAATCCCACGGATGATATGGCCTAATATGTCAGTCTCACAGTGGGGAAAAAATCCCACGAATGATATGGCTTAATATATTGTCAGTCTCACAGTGGGGAAAAAATCGCACGAATGATAGGGCTTAATATATTGTCAGTCTCACAGTGGGGAAAAAATCCCACAAATGATAGGGCTTAATATATTGTCAGTCTCACCAGTGAAAAAAAAAATCCCACGGATGATAAGGCCTAATAATATATATAATATTGTCAGTCTCACCAGTGGGGCAAAAAAAAAAAAACTCACAGGAAAACAAATCCCGCGGATGATATGGCTTGATATATTGTCAGTTTTACCAGTGGGGGAAAAAATCATGGGGAAAAATCCCACGGAAAATAAGGCTTAATATATTGTCAGTCCCACCAGTGAAATCACAGGAAAGATCCCACGGGGCCGCGTTCCTTGTAATGTTTAGTCACAAAACTTGCAGATGTCAACAAAAGTGGTCAACGGACCGGCTTGACTGTTCCGTCACCATACAAAAATGCGGTGACGAGGCCTTGAGAGAAACAGACATAACTGCATGAAGTCGAGTGGAGCCCATAGCAAGACGGAGACCAAACTTACCGAGAAAGTAGAACAATTTGCGGAGTGGAACGTTGATGAGGATGATGACAACATTAACAAGCCGACTTGGTGGACATTAAACCGGAACAATAATCCAGGCAACGGAGCGAGAGTATGCAAGTGTGCACCAGTGAATATCCTTCTGTTTCTGACTTGCTCTGTGCCATAGCAATTAACACAGTGGCTGAACAAGTGGGTCGCATATTGCCACCTTACACACAACACAGCCACACACCCACGCGCCCCTCATTACCTTACTAATGATTCAGGCAAACGTCTATTATACAGGCTAGACCATATACATGTACTTTTCTATTGAATATGGTTTATTTTTAGGGAGGTTTGGGGAGGGGGGTATCCTTAATTGAACAAATACAATGGAACACTGTTAAGTGTAACATAACTATGGCTTAACATAATCCCCTGCGCCATAGTGTACACCCCTTCAAGACTCCAAACTGTTTAGTTTCCTAGAAAATGCACTCTGGAAGACACAAAAGTCTGATTAGATAAATGTGTAGCTTGATCTTGCGAGTAAGTGTGCTGTCACAGTTTCACTGTATATAATGGAACCAGGTATAACACGAATGAGAGGGTTAGTAAATGCAAGTAAATACAATCGTCACTTTATACTAAACTTTCACACGACTTTCTACCATTAATGTATATAAATCATTAGATGTGTATATGAGCTAATAAGGCTGTAGGGGAATCCCTCTTCACTCCAAGATGTATTGACTCTCTGCCCTGCATTCTTGCGAACAACCATTCGAAACAAGGAAGTCAGACAGTAGAAAATGCTAACACAAACGGCTCTGCACGCGATAGAACGCGGCACAGGCCAGTTCACCTTTAGGAATATGTCATGCTTTGTTCCAAAGCAATACGTCTATACCGAAGAGATAAGTGTGAATCATTTGAAAAGCTAGATTTTCGGACAGCGGAGCAGACACACATCTCCAGTCAGTCTGTCTTATGAGAGGATTCTGTAGTTTGTCAAATAAGCGGACTATCAATGTCACATCAGAGGGTGTGTGGCACAGAACAGCGACGTCTCTCAAACCACTCAGCATTATAGACAAAAAAAATCACTTCAGCGAAGATAATAATATATAGACGAGGTTGAAGATTGCAAATCAGCATTCAAAATCGACTTTCTGATTTGGAAAAGACTAGTGACCGAATACAAACTCTGTGCGTTAATGAACGCATGTGGTAACAACAACTCCCCCCCCCCCCNATCTCCCTCCCCGCACCGAAACATCAGTAGTTTCACCGGAATTTACGCAATGCGCAAATTAAGACAAGGACTATTAATTATATGTGGCCACAGAGTCGTGATAAATGTGGGAAAAAAATATGGGTAAGGAAGGGAAGGCAGAAAATGTAAGAGAGAAGAAGAAAACAATAAAAGAGGGCCAAAAGAAGGAAGAAAACAGCAGGCCTATCGCCGGAGATATACTTCCGGCCTACATACATTCAGTTCGTCTCCCGTTCATATGCAAACGAGTGGCAAAGCAGCGCGTTAGTTCACATAACTCGCGCTGTCTATGCACACACAGCTTTTCGTCACAGGATAACACTGCCGTTTTATGACCAAAGGAAGAAAGCGCCATCGGGAAAGTTTTGAGAAAATCGCAAAAATGTTTTTCAAACTTTAAGGACTCGCCTTTATAATTGTTTATAATTAACACTGCGGCTTAGTGTCTTTAAGATTCCCTAACTTCGTTATTTATTGAGATATCGTGATAGGACCCAGATAGAAATGTGCGTCATGTGGGATTTCAAAACTATAAATAACTCAATTTGACCTACTTTGGCGCTTTCGTCCTTTTGTCATAAAACGGCAGAATACATGGGTCATTCACGTCTCTTCCTCCCCCTCCTTCTGTTTCCCAGGCATCACTATAATCCAAAACCTTCTCTTACATTCCAAATATGTCATCTTACAATCCAAAACATTCAACCAATAACCCAAAATCTTCACCTTACAGCCCAAATCTTTCACCTTTCAGCCTAAAACCTTCACCTAATAGGTTTCTAACCTTTACCTTACAACCCAAAACCCTTCACTTTGCACTCCGAAACTTCGTATAACCTCAAAATGTTCACACTACAACCTAAAAAAAAACCCTTCACTTTTAAAAGCAAAACCTTCATATTACTACCCAAACCCTTCACTCTGATCTTCCCTTACAATCACAATCCCAAACTTTTACCTCACAAACCAGAACTTCACCATTACTTTAACCTTACAACCCTCAACCTTCAAAGCGCCATAGGCGGGTTATGCCAACATCCCTTCAACAGACACAAATAGATGGCTCATCTGAGTCATAGAATGAGCAAGTCCAGCACAGAGGGTCCCCAGTTCTCCCCAGTCATCTTTCCGGTAAGTCTGGAAGAAGTACTGACTGACACCAACAGCCCATGTCCAGCATGTCAGTAAAACTTACTGTGTGACTGTAACCAACACCAAGCACTACCAATCGGATATTGACTGCTTTTGCTATGAAGCGTACTTGAGCCGCAATGATGAAGGTTCACTGGGTCCATTCACGCCGCACCCACACCAACAGACAAGCTGGATAATCAAATCACAAGCCAGCTCATCAAAGCTGAAAGTACATGAGCGCGATTCGATGAGGGTGGACAGCAAACACCTGGGGCTTCGAGCTTTCGCTCATAACCATGTTGACACAGACATCAACACTGCAAGATTTTTCCGCCTTCATCTGTGTGTGGCTTTACTGAATGTCTGTTAGAGCGGTTAGTCTATATGGGGACCGCAAGTCTGTTCTGCAAGACCACGTGACATATCTATGATTTTGCTATAATAATAATTTTATTTAAAAGAAACTATCCATTTGCAACGGGGAAGGCAGGCCGGCGTACCCTGCCGTCGTCATAAATACAAAGAATATGTCACATATTAACTAGTCTGTGATTCCAAACGTCAACTGAACAATTGAAAAATTGATGAAAAAAAAAATCCTAGTTAAAATATCTATATTCTGGTTAAAAGTAATGGTAGAAAGGTCTGAATCTCAATCTAATACAAAAAAAAACCCAAAAGGTCCTTTAAAGGCTGCCGAGGCACCAAAGTATCACGTAGATCCAATCATGCAAGTCGCATACAGATTGTTCATGGAATGCATTTTGCCTCTTTCATAACGCGGAGAGAAAGCGTAGAGCGTCCTCTTTCACTTTACAATCGCATAAATAGCATTCTTCCCATTCTTTCATTCTCAGTTTCATTCTATACAAATATGCATATAAGGGGAGGCACTACCCTTTTCCAGAGGTTGCAAAACACATAATATGGTGTGCAACTTATCACCATGACCTCAGTAGATTTCTATGCAAACTTGCACACCAAAGTGCTGAATGGTGCATATTTCTCCTCCCCCAAGGGTGACAAGTTTAGGACAACTGTCATTTTCGGTGGCGCCAGTTGTTTGACTTAAGATTTCATCCATATATCTTAGACACTTTTCTCCGATTCTCTGTCTAGAAATAAACTTGTTTCCTTTAACATCAAAAGATGTTGCCAGTTTCTGATAATTCTGCGTCAAGACAGAAATTCCAAAAGCTCTCATATGGATCATGCATAAAGGTCTTCAAGAGATATGGGTGAAATCTGATGTCAAACAACTGGTGCTATCGCTAACCACACTTGTTCTAAGATCATCACCCTTGAGGAAGAAGAATGAACCATTCAGCACTTTGGTGTGCAATTTTACATAGAAACTTCATTGCATGTATGGTAATAAGTTGCACACCATGTTATCTACATTACAACCTATGGGAAAGGATAGCACCTAGCCTTTAACCAAGAGCGCCGGTCCTAGCTCTGAACTGTACCTGAACTGAGTAAAACTCATAACGGTCAAAACATGTAAGACTGAAATCTATTTTAGTTACAGTCAAATTTGCAAAAACCTCCACACTCTCGCTTAAAAAAAATTAATTGGAAACTCTCTTACTCGGAGAGCGAAGCAACAGAAGATCTTCAGAGGAAGATACCCCCGTCTAACAAATGTTTCGGCCCTTTGACTTCCTGACATTCTGAAGGGGCTGGGCCACACCTGGGTCATGATTTCCAAGCGTTCTTCTGTTTTTTTGTTTAATTTTTTTATGGGGCTCAGACTAAAGTGTTCTTCTGTTAATTTAACATCTTCTTCTTCTTGCCATGAACAAGGACTACCATACAGACTACCATATATCATATATCCTCTCTCAAGAATACTTCGCCCTCCGTCATTAGGAAATAGGGAGTCCAAAACATTTTGTTTGCAAGATTGATTAAATGTCATCCCAGAATCCCAGTAGCCTTTTTGTTGTGTGGCCTGAAAACTGGACAGGTAGTGCTTTCATCATACCGCGCAACTGAGCGACTCGCGCCTTAAATCTCAAAATACCCCTCAAAATACCTTGAAAGCGCGTAGACCTTTCCTTCTTTCCTGCAATCCAAAGCTTGCATTGCTTGTGGAAAAAAAAAAATTAAAATCCCTCTAAAAATTCACAAATCACTCTCCCTCCCTCTCCCCTTTCAAATTTATTACCACGAGGAAAATGTTTCCCCCAACCCACATGACCCGGAGAAAACGTTCGTTCTATAATCGTGAGTGGTTCATTTGAAATATGAACAGATCAACTAACCAAAAACACAGCAACTAATAACATTCAAACGACTCAGTGCAGAACTAAATGAACGGTCAAGTTTGTCAGCACAGTATTGAGCGACAGAGTGAAGATTTTTCCTGCCACTGGAGCCAGCATTTCACATCCACATTGATTACATTATCAGAAGACCTGCTTGATAAGATGTCCGTGGTTTGCCGGGTTGGCTCAGACATTTGGGGCAGCTGTACATCCCGACGGAGCTGTTGTTCTTCCAACTGGACAACTTAACCCATCTAAGCGAATGCCGTGGTTTTTGTGGGTTTTTTTTTCGTTTTCAGAGAACACATGTACGAAATGAGGTTACGAAGTACTGGAATACACGTGCATGAGCAACCAGGCCCCGCTGATGCTTTGCGCTCCACTAATTAACCAATACACTTATCCAAACTCTCCCGTGCCCTTTGCTTTTCATCGCCGATTAGCAAAGTATCTTAAGCGACAGTCAATAAAGACAACACAATATCAACGAGGCAAACAAAAAGACTTAAAGCTCTTTCGGCTTTCTTGACCAAATTCAGATATTTTACAACAGCAGTTAACAGTTTCTACACTTGGTAAAGTCTGGTTCACATCATTCTGTCTCTGGAAAGTTCGAAATACATGGTCAATAGTGATCAACTGGAAACAGTGGTCAGTGGTCAACTGGAAAAACTGAGGTATTTTCAACGTGAAGGTACAGCAACACAGTTTACTACAGTAAGTTTAATGAAGGTGATTCTCCACACAGGAATGGCGGCAGAAACTTTTACTGGTGATGTCAGTTTGTCGCCATTTGAGTGGAGGAAGTTATGTTATCTAATACGAATATTCTTTCAGAGAAATCCACGATAACGCTCTTCTTATATAATCTACGGATGGTCTGGAGACAAGGAATTTCTGTTACTCACCAGAGAGGACTGCTGATGATCCAGTTCTATACAACAACAAATTCTATTCCAAGTTCCTTCCACGAGAATCAAATTTCTGATTTCAGATATTACTCTGCTCTGTGGTATCCCTGTATCACATGGACTAGAGGACGTGCCATCTTCACTTTATCAACTTTCCTCAGCATCTCTTGATACTTCTGTGCCGAGAAATGCCAAGTTCCACTCAACAGGTTTCACTAATGCTTAGTTCTTTGATTGCATAACCACACTGCGATAAAGCGGATTCTACCGGATCAGTGTAAAACGGTCTATTCATAAGAAACTACAGGCCGCAGGCAATACCAACTCTTAGAATACACATTTCCACAAGCAGGAAAAACTGAAAAGCATTGGGTGGCGTAATCCCTACAGTGGTACCTCACCACCCTCAAACTCATTTGATCAATAACACTTTAAAAAAAAAAAAAGCCGCTTCTATTTTCGTGACCGTTTAAAAGCTCCAACTCACAAGCTCAAAGATCTCACAACTCGATATTATGATGAAATCTCTCCTAAAATTTGAGTTCTTCAGATCCCACTGTGATTTTTCTTTTCTCCGTTTGATGGCTCAGATTTTCTTAAAACATTACGCTATGTGCCGGAATTCAGATTCTACGCGTCGTTTAACACATCAGAGTTGAAGCATTGGAAACCATAATGTGTTGCAACTTTAATTAAGCAAACAGAAATCTGGACCGGCACCATCGCTGACATGCAGGCAAACAGGCACTAATTATTACACCATCGGCATCATGAAGAACATCAGGACCTTCTCTCAGAGCATACAAATATCGCAGACCACAGTTAGCTGCTAACCAAATTTGCTTATCTACAATATACAGTACATGTGCATATTACTATCCCGCCTCGACATCTATCATCTGGCCATTCTCTGTATCGATATTCAGGTCAGCTGTCCACCTCGACCTGCGATACTGTGGTCAGATTTCGTCAAGCATGTCCTTTTTCTTTTGTATTTTTCAAGAAATTCTGGCAGTAATATTTTCATTTTCATTATGTGCATTCTTCTGGACATTTACGTATCTTCTACATGCCATATATTCATCATAGTCAGTTATTAACGAGATCAATTAAAGAGAAAGAACACAAACAAAAAAAAAAAACAAACATAAAAACTATGACTGGTCGTTTTTAGACATTATATTTAGTGCTTGGGTTTAGTCATTATACCCGCGTCACTCGTGTTAAACAACCTGAAAGCCTTATTCGCAAAGATCTCCGAGGAGCGGCGGACGCCGAGCTACACTTCAACAGAAGTCTGTAGCCTGTCCATAGAGTAGCGGGTATGTGCCTCCTATGTAAGAGCATGTCTGTCTCGTGCAGGTAGCTTTCTCCCAAGACTGGACTCAGCTCAGCTGCGTGAAACGACCTTCGAATTACAGCCGGTCCATTAAGTGCACACTAAGGCCGTGCATGTTACCTCACTGGCTTTGGCACGGCCATTAGGAGGTCACGTCAAAACGACAAAGGCAAAGGAAAAACCTACTGACTTATGGGGCGGGTTAAGGGGATTAGGAATCAATGATATAAATATAATCTATATACAGTACATAATAGTATATTCTATCGACGATACAGGAATTAAAGAGAAGCACAACTGCAGAAATCCCTGCCGAGCTGCACTGGTGCAACAGCTGCTATAGAATTTCGCGATAACGTTGTTATGAAATAGTATAATGACCCAGGGACTATAAATTAAGCAAAATCCAAAGGAGGAGAAAATTTATGCAGACGTCTACATGCATCTCAAACATGCTCAGCTAATACAACCTGAACATGCAACATTTGTTCCTTATCACTGGTACTGACAGATCGAACACGGTCCTCGTTTGCCGTATATAGAGTCAAATTCTCATAATCGCAAAAGCACCTGAAAAGTTTCCGTCAAAAGGAGTTGCGATTATCCGATGATATTTTACACAGAACATCTCATGCAGAGGGCAGGACATATCTTCATAAACAAAGTAAAAGATTCGCTCACGCGGCTTGCATAAATGCTCAGTATAATCGTTTACCCTTCTGGTTATTACTGTAGAAGATGAAGAATAGTTTGCTACGACAGCACTGCAGGTCTGCACAACATGGCCGACTCAGCATCATTGAATCTGCTGGATATTATACCACAACAACACCGTCATAAAATCTAAATTGCGCCAGTTATTCTAGAGACACTAGGCATCAATGACCACCATCCGGCATTCCTAGTTTTGAGGCCAAATTCTTCAAATATGGCGGATTTTTAGAGAAGATGGTGTTGAGAAAAATCATTAATTTTAAGCGGTTTTTCTTTTTTAAAATATTTTCAGCCTAACCGATATATTACACACACTGTTACACACAATGACGTGTGTGAGCACATTAATTACAAAAAGAGGAGCGGTGTTAATGATGTAGATGAAGTTTGGTAGTTTCCTTCGCACGATAACGCCGCAAATTTTGCGGGTGCTTTGACTAGTTCCTATAGACAGCGGCTGTAAACTGTTGTCGACATTTGGAAGTTGACGGAGACACAAGTGCTTCATGCCAAACATCTGTGATAAGTTTTCAAAGTAAGACAAGCCCTGTGGTGATCCTAGGACTGGGTGGGGATTTGCAGTCATTCACTAAGCTGTGACTGGCAGTTACCTCTTCTTTCTTCTCCAACCAGCTTTACTCTCATGAACAGTAGCCAATCAACCAAGTTAACTGAAGCATCAAACCCAAACATTTTTTTCCAGGTCAGTAAAAGCAAAAAAAAAAAAAAANGGGGGGGGGGGGGGAGAGAGAGAGAGAGAGAGAGAAAGAGGAAGAATGACAGACAGACAAATCTTCCTCCGGAAAGCAGACCATCATTTCAGGTGGAAACGCTCACTAATTTCAAACCGAATCACTACCGATTTTTCTATTAAAAAAAACCTTTCTAATCGAATCGAAGTGGCAGGCACGAGACACTGACTGATGAAAAGTGGGTTAATTCAGATTCAAAATGGAGGTTTAGTGGCAGGGTTGTTTTCTTTACGGGGGAGGGGGAAGAGGAAGAGGATGGCAAAGTGCCAGAAGACTCGGTGGTGAACTGCAGAATGCATCTGGTTGCGTGTACTAGAGTTCAAAAAGAAACAAACAGGCAAAGGCTGTGGTTTGAGAGGTTTCTGGTAGTTTAAGTCATTGCGATTCTATATTGTTTCCTGCACACAATTTATTACTATAGTTTGAAAAATATTGTCTTATTTCGTACATTTTCAAATTGAAAAGTAATGTACCCATACATTATTAGTTCCTTCCTTTGGAAATATCGCTTTTACTAATATATATATATCAAAATACGTTACCTGAATCACACCTCAGCCAGCTATTTCTAGTGTAAGATACCCTCTCCTAATCCAAACACGAGAAACCAAGAAAGAATTTCAATTCTCAACCCAGCCAGCTATTTCTAGTGTAAGATACCCTCTCTTAATCCAAACACGAGAAACCAAGAAAGAATTTCAATTCTCAACTCAGCCAGCTATTTCGGTAGAGACCGAAGCACTCTTTGCTCGGCAAAACCTTGCAGTATTGCTTCGGTGTCTAAACTTTGTCTGAAATCAGTCTCTCAGAAAAAAAAAAAATGACAAGGAGTTCCTATGTCCATTATAACCATACGCTTGAGTTGTAACTTCGAAGTTTATCAATGACAAGGGTGCCACTAATTTTACTTTAAAATCTCTTAACTTTCTGCGATATCCGGTAGATTAAACAAGCTGTAACTTGCATGATGCAAAAGAAATAAAGCGGCGAAGTTCACAAAATGTAACAGAAAAAGAGAATATCCACCCCAAGCATTTGTGTCAAAAATCTTTAATAAAAAAACAAGAGAGGCAGGCATGAATAGAAAACTTTTGGATTATGGTTCTTCTACCTAGGCAGTTACTTAGACTGATGCCAAGTAGTTTTCTCTGATGAGGGAGAAAATTCTCTGATTTCAAGGTATTCTCTGAAAAAAACTGTCCACTTGCAGTACATTCATGCAGATGGGATTGGCACCGTGAAATAACAACATTTCTAAAGGCAGTATTTTCTCCACGTCTTATGAGTTGTGGGGAATATTCTTCCCCCCGCCCTCCTTTTTCACAAATTTGAGGGGAGATGAATAAATTTTAAAAAAGATTTTAAGGGGCTTTTCTTCTAAGTAATGCAGATTTGGAAATTTTGGGGTGCAGAATGAAGGGGAGATCAGCGCGCGTTCAATGTAGGCAGAAGTTTGAAATTTAGGGGAGAATCGCAAAAACACCCCGGTCATGAAAAAAACATTGAGACACAGCTTGCTCCCGTTTCGAGCTCCTGAAAACCTGAATTCTAAGGATGAGGCTTTGCTGAGGCCTGCATCTACGTAACAAACTTTTCATCAGGAACGGCGACGGTCATGGCAATAGACAGAAATGAACACTGCTATTCTAGTAAAGAGTGCGTGAGACACAGTTTGTCTGAACTTTAAACAGCTAACCTAATGATAACACCTCAAAGTGTTCCGGGAAAACGGGGATGGACGGAGTGAATGGGATAGACAGAGGACACAGTTTTGTCACGGCGTCATTAACTAAACGACTCAGGTATCGACACACGGACAAAGATCCGATACAATCATTTCAACACGAATTATGAGTGATAGAACTTCAGCCAGCCAGCTAAAAATTTACTTCTTTATAAATGGCACTTGGAAAACTGGAGACATAAAAAAAAAAAAAAAAGGGTGGAGGGGAACTGCTCGGAGTTGAAAGGAGGAATTCCAAAAGTCAAGTGCCGCCTATGCATATTACAGAAATGGGCAGTAAAAGGAAAAAAAAATGCAGTGAGTTCAATAATAGCTCACAGTTTGGGAAAATGCGCTGTGAAGAGCGGTCCAATCCAGAGCTGATTTCTTTTCGCCGGTGACCCCTGACCTGCAATCATTGCTCTGTGAAGCGTCTCACGCGGGCAAGCCATACTGTCAAAACGGCATCAGCGCCGCCAGAAATGGCATTTGTTCTGCATTACATCTCATTGCTTTGTAAAATACAGCTGAAGAGAAAAACAAATTCTATACAAAAGGAAGGAGCGTCGAGACTGCAAGAACATATGTTTTCTTCAGCTGAATTAAAAAGGGGGGGAGGTGCTGTTCATTAATGTGAGTGTGAAATTGAGAGAGAAAGAGAGAGAAAGAGAGAGAGAGAGAGAGAGAGCGAGAGAGAGAGAGAGAGAGAGAGAGAGAGAGNGAGAGAGAGAGAGAGAGGGGGGGGGAAGGGCAGAATGTGAATTGCTTGTTGAAATTATTGTTATTTTGCTCACTTACAGCAGATAGTTGTCTCAGCTCAATAAACATATTGTTATTGTTATTGTTATTGCTGTAATATTGCAGTGTGCCCAAACCTGTATCCGGCCGTGATCAGTGAGAGAATAATGGTGATAAAAGACAGGAGCACAGTATTACCACAATCAGCTGTTAACAAGACGTTTGCAGTGTTTATCTCAACAGACAAGAGCATGTCAAAGATTACACCATAGAGTCTTGGAAAAGGAGAGGGGGTGGGTATCTTTCACCATGTTTATGAACAAAATCCCTCATATTTCTAACGAATATTAAAGTAACCCGCTAAAACAACAACAACAAAAAAGTAACAACAACAACAAAACAACGGTTTGGGCTTTTTTTTGTGTGGTGGAGTGGGGTGGAAGAGAAGAGAAGAAGGTGAGAGGAAGAGCTATGTTACTAACATCTTGGCCTGTTTTAGCATGATTCATTCATGACTACAATTCAAGATTCTAAGATCACAGCTGTAAGTTCATTTGTCATCCACGACTTTTGCAATATGAAATACAATGCGAAGCTACATAATATGTTCAATATGAGCCCGCAGTGAAGGGTCGGATTTCCAGTCAATCAAAGATGGGTTTCCATTTCGCTTGTGATGAAGGCCATAAATTGTAGGCCATAGGAACTTCCGTACAGGGCCTCACGAATCGATACATCAAACTTTGGGATAGTTTTCTGTCAGGCCACTCGGAACATATGTGTGTGAGAGACAGAGAAAGCGAGAGAGAGAGAGAGAGAGAGAGAGAGAGAGAGAGAGAGAGAAGTGAGAGACAAGAGAGGGTGACAGACCGAACTAAATCGAAAACGACAGGGATAATGCGCCCGAGAAGATCTGGTTCCAATGTTAACGCCACACGTAATTATAATTGAGACCTGGATTTCTCCCAATGAACTCGAAATTCACTTGTTTTCAACCTGTTCACCCGTTTGGGGCGTGGAAACACCTCTGAAATTCAGTGACGACTACTAACACCGGTCAACAGGGGCAGCAGAAAAATGCTGAAATATAAGGATAGGATGAGGGTTGGGGGTAGGGGCGAGGGGATGGCACAGAGAGACACCAATCCACCGTTCAGCGACAGGCAAGCGGTGTCCGAATGTGACTTTATCATGGTCAAAGTCAGCTTTGTGCCATCCCTTCTTTCAAGGGCACATTAAGTTTGCTCATTTTTCTTTCTTTCTCTACCACTGTAGACTATAGTGTAGATTACATCAAACAGTCATAATATCCTGCATTATCTCAGCTTTTTATTACTCATCATTTCCTTTACCGTCAGCTTATCTTGACTATCAGTGTGCATTCTCAGGACTTTTATTATACATACATTGTAGATTATAGTGCATTGCGATAGTGCCCATAGCCTTTTCTTAATGCAACACATTCTGAATGCAAAACTGCACTTCAAATTGTAACCCAAGTTTTGCAAGGTGAGCTAGCGCAGTGTCTTGTGCATAATCCATCTCAAAAAGCCTTACATACAGCTGTCCCCCAGCCTAATACATAGCTCTCTCCCAGCCTAACACACAGCTCTCTCCCAGCCTAACACACAGCTCTCTCCCAGCCTAACACACAGCTTTCTCCCAGCCTAACCCCCAGCTACACACAGCTCTCTCCCAGCCTAACACACAGCTCTCTCCCAGCCTAACACACAGCTTTCTCCCAGCCTAACCCCCAGCTACACACAGCTCTCTCCCATATATATATATATATATATGCTAAATTTGTTATTCTATTTTACTACTATCGTAAGTATGCATTCTCAAAAGACCTGAAAAAAATACTGTGTCAAAAATATTTAATATTTCAAACGGCTAAAGATGCAACATTTTGAAAGAAAGAATGACAGCTTGGAATTAAACAAATGTATCTAAACAAGCAACTAAAAACCTGAAGACGTTTCAATGACCTCCATTATCCAATGATCTTCATTCACCAATAACCCCTCTGCTAGCTATCTTGAGGCAAAAAAAAAAACCCCAAAAAGCTCAAATTTGTGACACTGACAACATCTGGAAGAGGCCACAGAATGCAATCAAAACGTACCAGGGCGTGTTGCTATTTGTAGTTGTGCCTCTTGGATGTCTGGTGATTGACAGGACCAGAGTTTAGATGTAAAAAAAAATATTTAAAAATATATCATATGAAATGATCACTCCCCATCTTGTGGTTCTTGAAGGCCTCAGCTCTGCGTTCAGCACTGGTGCCAAAAGGAACACAGCCAGACAAAATCATCATTATAACGTGACTTGAGATACATGTATGTATGGAATAGGATGTGGCACCGCTCTTCAATTTGAAGATAAATTTGTTGATTTAATTCGTATTACCGCAAAGTTCATGAATTTAGTCACCCACAGTCCCGTTCAAAGAATGGGGCCCCCGTGTACGATACCTACTAGCGCACAGTGGGCCAGGCATGGACAAAAATTAAAAAATCATGAATTTTTTAATCTTGATTTTTCCATTTGAAAAGACAGTAAACACCCTCATGACTCGGGAAACACACATATTTTTATACCTTTCCACTTATTTATTCAGATGGACGTCCTATATCTGCAGGGTTTTTGATTATGGATTTCATTGTTTTGTTATTCCTGTTTTTATGCATGGCATTATTGCCTCTTGTGACACCGGCCATATTTTCAAAATCAT
>JAWQUT010000659.1:147949-158590 GCA_033807755.1 Ellobium chinense
CCAAGACATCTGAATAATTATGATGATCTTGGCAAGTTCTGAAACAATGCTGTCCTATTCATACGAGTACAACTTGTCACAATCTAACCATGGCAAAGACAGACTGACTTACAGATATTATAGGGACCACCATAATTAAGCTCTAATATGTTGGAGTCTCAAGATAGGCCTATGTTTTCGAACGTTCGGCTCTCTCTCCCCCACCCCAGCCTCCCCCTCCTATCCCTCTCCCTGCTAAATCAGTCCGAGCAAAACGCCATTGTTACAGCTGTTAGAGAAATATTTTCCACTAAAATGGTAGTACAGTGTAGATCTAAGTGAAACTGAAAATGGTTACCCCGTCTCCAGTCTTAAAGGATGAAACGCACGTCACAAATAATTTTCCGTTTTCCGGTACTTTCTACCTGTGAGAATTATCTATAGTCTAGTGCACACTGAACCAGTTTCTCGAAGAAAGAGCATCGTTCTGTTACTGTTACGCTATGGTGCGCTTGTGTTTTATGACGCAGTCAGGAGGCTGGAGTTACCGGATTGTGATCCTTGCGACAAGAATTATTATTCCCCTTCCCCAAGCAGCAGAGGAATGCAGTTGAGGCAAAAATGATAACGTCACTCAAGTTCCAGCAGCTGCACACAACTCTATCTGACAATGTATTATTCAGCTTCCAATTAAGATTCTGGTCATCCAAATTCAAAAGTTGGAGTCAATAGTGTAACCCAGATACTGTATTCTGCATTTTTATTTCCTCAGCATAAATTAGTTTGATACGTATATATATAGGCCTACTGCTTACGGTGAAATTAAAAAATCGTACCGATGTATTATCACCTGTCCGCAGAGTACTGGGCAGACAGCTTGGTTGTGCGGCTAAAACGTATCTGACGTAAACTTATGGCCTCCACGTGCGCAATGGGTGTAATAATTCTGACTTTGAATAATAATATACCGTGCTGGTTGTCTACGGCGAGCAGAGACGTTACATCATGTTGACAGACACTTGCAAGACTGTTTTATTAGAATAATAGGGTATCATAAAATTATATTTAACATTAACAAGGTCTGTAGGACAAGCCAATCTTTCTTTAAAGGAAGGCTGCACCGTCCTACAGTCCATATTAAATCATACGATAGCCTCATATTCCAATAAAACACTCTTCCAAGCGTCTGTCAAAATGATATAGATCCCTCTGCCGGCCCCAGGCAACCCACAGGGTTACGTTATCCAAAGTCCCAATTGTTACACCCACTGCGCATGTGGCGACCATAAACTTACGTCAAATACGTTCTAGCCACATTGCCAAGCTGTCTAGTCAATGCTCTGCGGACGGGTGATAGCATGTTGGTATGAATGTTCTAATTCCTCTGTGAACAGCAGATAATAATGTCAAACAAAATCATGCTGGGGCAATAAAAATGCAGAATACTTTATCTGGCTTACACTATCAAACTTTACGTTTGAATTTGGATGACCTGAACATTAATTAAAAGCTGAATTGTCAGATAGAGGTGTAATAAGCTGCTGGAACCTAAGTGACGTCATCGTTTTTGCCACAGGCCTCTGCTGATCGGGGAAGGGAAATAATTCTGGACGCAAAGGCCAAACCTGGAAATACTAGCTCTCCTTATTGCGTCATATTACATACGCGCACGGTAACAGAACGATGCTCTTTCTTCGCAAAATTGACTCGGAGAAAAAGTATAGAAAAACGGAAAATTATTTTTGATGTGCGTGTCTTCCTTTAAGAAAGACGTGATGGCCTAACTGGCCTTACCTCAAGTTTTCTTTGAATAAGTGGGTAAGAGGGAGGTGGACTGAGTACATCAGAAGTGCCAAGTTCCAGGCCAGCGGGCAATAATGTGAGATTTATACTGAGAATCGGTAAAGCATGGAAGACTTTCGATCAGTTCCCAGACTGTCTTTTCATTTTCAGGGGAAGTCGAATTATACTAACTAGTTAATTCATAAAAGTACATTTATCTGAAATTTATGAAGACCTGCCAAGTTTCCTGTTTATTCTTTGCAAGCTATGTAAAAGAAACAGTTCAAATACATTAATTTTAGACGAAATATTTCTGCGTTTATTAATGTGATACAGTGTATTTGCTCAACCTGACTTGATTCTTGTTGTTTTAAATGTCTGCTTGAGACAAAGTAGTGACTATCAATCACAAGAAAACCTTATGCTATTACGAAAGGTATTTTCTGAATGAAAAACCATAGTATACACACTGAGAGCCCCATTAAGCAGTCGACCTTTGTGAGGAGTTCAAACAATGCCATTGGTTCATGCAGGGGGAAGAAGACACTCAGTAGTAGGGTAATTTTTGGGCGCGCCAGACATGATGAGGAAAGGCGCACACACCTTCTAGAAGTTTGTTAGAAATGTAATGTCTTTTGCAAGCACCGGAAGAGAGGGCTCGGCAACATGGCGGCAACCATATACAATTTGAAATTTGTGAGTGGAACATTTTTTAACCGCCTTGTATCGAAAAATGTTGTGGCAAAAAGTCGAACGCCTATCCCCAAGTTGTTTTTTTTTTGAATAAGTGAGTAAGATGGAGGTGGGCTGGATACATCAGAAGTGCCAAGTTCCAGATCAGGGGGCGGTGATGTGAGATTTTTTTTGAGAATCGGTAAAACATGGAAGACTTTCGATCAATTGCTATTGAAGATAAAAGTATATCAAACACCACTCGCAAGTCACTGCATTATTTTCGTGCTCTCCTGCCTTAGTGGCAGCCATCTTGGCTTGCCTAGAGGCTGATACTGTACTTCCTTTGCTAAGGACTGCACACAGATGACAAGGACGGTCACTTTCGCGTCGTAGCAGGGACCAAACAAACGCAACTCTGCAAACACGTGAAATAGTCTGTTGATGTTGCTTTACTAAAATCTACTTTTCCACCCCCTCCCCCACAATAACCAATATAGATTACTGCTGCATTTTAGCCCTCAAGTGATATATTATCTAGTAGCCTGCATGTAGGCATGTCGTGTAGGCTATTTTAACTTACAGAATACACTACATTCTCATCTCTCTATCTATCTATCTATCTATCTATCTATCTATCTATCTATCTATCTATCTATCTGTCTGTCTGTCTGTCTGTCCGTCCGTCCGGCCGTCTGTCTGTCTGTCTGTCTGTTTGTATTGTTCATCATTGCTGCGATTGACGAAACGAGCACTCTTGTTAATCCAAAATAAGAATAATCTGAAACGATTTGTCCGGTTCCTTCGATTTCCACTGTATTTTGTTTTCTCACTCGTTTCGCTGGCTCTTTCCATCTTATTATCCTGTTCTTCTCCTACTGGCTTTTAACTCATAGGAATACCGAAGTCTGGAGAAGTGTGTGGGGTGCGTGTAGGGGAGGCAGGGATTGAGGGGCACATCAATTGACTGTCATGTTCCTGGAAGAATCAATTGACCGTCATAGCAATGTGTCGTGCGGTGGAAATGGAAAGTTTAAAGGTGCACTGAATCTATGGTACAGAGCCACCAAAGGGAAGGTACTCTGCCGAAAGGTCACACTTTCATGTTTACAAACACCGGTGCGAAAGTCTCGGCGAGATAGCTAAGAAAATGAGTGCCTGGAGACAGAACTTGAGATCAATCATTGTCATCGGTTCAGTGATTGGAGGCATAGTTGCAGCTTCGTATCCAGTTATTATTGCTCCGTACATGAACCCAGATCCATGGAGTAAGGACGACATTTTAGTATACCAGAGAGACTAAAATGATAAATGGAACTGGTGGGCAGCTGGAAGCTTCTAGTCTAGACTATCTAGACTAGACTAGACTAGATAGTAAAAATATCATACTCATACATCAAAATGAAGTATAAAGGACATCATTAGATCAATGAAAAGACAAGAACAGCCGAAGTCATAGCTAATTCACTAACCTACATAAAACCTACTGAGAAGTACTATTAAGAAAGTGTAGCAGAAGTAAAGTATTGGTTATGTAAGATTAAAAGACAATACTGTAGGCTAACACTTACCTAACTTTGATGAGTTACAAAGTATGGCTTAAAAGATGTATCTTAATATGAATTCAAGGTGTAACAGGAGAACTCCATTATAACTCCATTAGCATCCCTGTAGTGCAGTGGTAGCACATTCAGACTTGTAAGCTGAGAGACCCTGGGTTTGATTCCCAGTAAGGGCATGAAATTTTCTAGTGTTAGGTTTTTTTCATACCTTCTTATCAAATTGATCTTTTACAGAAATTTGGTAAAATCCCTGGGGACACACTTCTCTAAAATAATATGTACATCTGAAAATTTATCAGACTGGGCTCACATTCCTCTTCCTTAATAATTAATGAATAAGAGAACTATCTGCCTTGCCGCTCAGTTACACATGGCAAATGTTGGCATGATGTCTCTAACTTAAGATATATATATGCCTGTTCGTATGATTGCTGATTTATTTCATGGAAGGAACATTAGTTTGATCCAGCAAATGCATACTTTCATCTAACATTCTGATATTAAACCACAGAAAAGTGACACACAACATGCAAGACTTTGTTGGCAACAAGCTAAACAAAGAACGCATACCATGGAGGAATACAGAAATGCGTAAACAAGGTTCAAAACTGTGAGATTATAAGTTGGGACTGTGACATATAGCTTAGAAAGATTTTGCATACAGATTTTGCATAAAAAACTCACAAAACCCTCTCTCATCACAATGAAAATGTAGATATAGTTGTCCCAGGTGCACGATAGTGCACAGTACGGTAACATCACATAGTTCGTTGAAGATGCATAAAATAACAGAACACTGATAATTGCCAATTACTGATAATTTTTCCTGTCCCCTTCTTTCTTCAGGGCAAGTACAGAGTATTGGAAGGGAAGGAATTGACAGAGAGAAGATTCAGCCTGGAGGTAAAATGGTTTTATCACCAAAGAGCTGGGAAGATTTAACTTCATAATTAATTATGTAGAGGGGTCTTACAGTTGAGATGGCCATGAGGCTAGCACAGCCATTGTTTTGTTTTGCTTTGCTCATGAATGTGGTGAACATGTTCCTTGCTTATACACTAACAATCTAACATAACTAATCTGAAGGCCACATGATGTCAGTTTATTATTTCACATGGTGATGTGATTTTGGTTTTATGAGCAGCTAGTTATTATCATATCATATTAGCGACCTGTGAGGGCGACAAACCATAATCTATCAGGTTTTTGCTCCGCAGCAGATCATGAATGAGATAAACATCCTTACTGAGGCACGTTATTCAACTGGTGATATAACAACTTACCATAGGTTGATTTGTCTGCACATAGGATACATACGAAATTTGACGGCCTCACAAGGACTACATCCAAGGTGTTTTGGTCTAAGAGTTGTTTGTAACAAAGAGTCATATATATAAAGAAGAGGTTAATTTTGATATAGGAAAGCAAAATTCGTGCAGCACAGAGGTCACTCAACAAATTTATTTTGTGCAGTCCTCTGGACTTAAAGAGTCCAGAATTTGAATGATAGCTGCGAATATGCACTCGAACACACTTAATACAAAATTAAGGGAATCGACTTCATAATTTGCTTAAGGCATACTTTGCATTATCCATAATAAGAGAAAATAAGGGTTGCTCATCTCAGTCTAGGTCATAGCACAGCTAGTGCACCACAATAGATCACACTGCCATTGATTAAAAGTGAATAATAAACTTTTGTCTAACCTTGTGTTGAGTAAATCAGGGAGTTGGGAGTTTCTGGAACAGGGGGCTGATTTGTCTCAGGTGAGAAAGGCTATATTGGGGATCAAGAAATGCTTTGTAATAGGCATATTTTGTAGATTAAAGCTTGTCACAGTTTGTAATAGGCATAATAAAAGAAAATGTGGGATTTCGGAAGTATTTTGTAATATGGTTAATTTTGTATTAAGTATTTTTGTAATTAATGTTTGGTTGAGAATAAACCTGAACAGGTGAAAGCAGTCATTATTTCAGCTTTATGGCATGAGATCTGTATGAGTTACCTATATACAATCAACTCTACCGAATAGCAAACCAGACAATCTCATAGTTTGCCTAATCGCAGCATTATTTCTATGTAAAAAAGGCTATATTTCTATATATAATGTCATTGGATGATCACGTCTTTTAATGACAACATTTTTCCATGCTCCCAAGGGCTTACGATTAGACAGAGTAGACTTTAATCCTTCACTGCATGGGAGAGACAGTTTATTTCTGTGAGATGACCGCTGTCAGCAGTTCACTCAGACAGCAACAGTAAGAGGTATTGCTCAGTGTGAACACACATGCTCACATGGCCCTTTTGCAGTGGCCTGCCAATACCATTGTAAGCCTTGACTTGTTGGCGCAGAGAGATGGATGGAAGAGAATGTTATGCATGTCCATTGTTATGAGGCTGGACCTTGGCAGGTTAAAAAAAAAGAAGTGCCAGTGTTTTAAGAAATGGCAGCATTTACTTTAGAGCAATTCCAGCAGAATGCCATTTCAGTTAATCTCATTTCTGAAAAGGTGTCATTTTACAGCCATCAGTTTCAATTTACAGCAGAATAGTTTTAACATGACATTGAAAGGACTCACCAAGTCATGGCAGATTAAGCTAGTTTTGTATTAGCCATTTGCAGTATAAGGACAACAATAGTCTTAACCAGAGTTAAAAGGTTTTAATTTGATATGTTGCACTTTCAAGCTGTGTCTTGTTCGAGATTGCCGTATCTGGTAATCACCTTATATTGACTCAGTATCTAACATAATCTCCACACACCAGCCACTAGTGGAGGGAAAACTGGGACAACAGCAGAGCTTTCATTTTTTCCTCTCTCAGTCACTTTTTCTTCTTTATGCGGTGCAAACAACTGTCATGTTATTGAAGATTCCATGAAATTTGCTGCCAGGTTGCTGAAAGTATTTTATTTTGAATATGGAGGGCCTTTTGATGGAGATTTTCTTTTTAATAAGATTAACTGAGATTTCGGATAAAGCGATGTTATGTGACGTGAATTCCACAATACATATTTAACAAATAAATTGATTCTTGTTAGAAATAACCAAAACTAACTGGAGAAAGGTCAGAGCTGTTTAGAAATTTGCTTAATTGATGTGCTGGATTTGCTCTTTACTGGTATTAAACTATAAATCATGGTCAACTGCGTGTACATTATGCACTTTTTTCACTCTTGTCATTTCAGGTATGAAAGTCTGGACTGATCCCTTTGGCAGGAAGAAGGAGTAGAGTAGAACCAACAAGATTTTCAGGCAGTGATATTACTTCAGGAAGTTTGAAGTGTGTGAAGTGTTGACGATGGCAGAGTTCTATTACAAGAATGATCAACAGAGTCTCAAAGTGCCGAGCTCAAGCAATTGAGATGTACATACTGTGAAAATGCTTTGACATAATAAATGTGAACTGATAAACTCTTGTGTGTAAAAGTCAACCCACGTCTGCAGAGGGGAGATAGTTTCTGTGTGTCACAGAAAGGAAAATTGTCAGTGTAAAGGAGATAGTATAGAAAGAGACACATCCATGTGGAGACCACGACAAATTTATTTTGAAGTCGTAATACAGCATAAGCTGGAAAAGACACGGGGATTTTGGTTACTTGGACAGTGTAGAGAGTGAAAGAATTTGTTGAAGCTTAAAAAGTGTTGTGTGTACAGTGGTGGAAGAAAGAGAGAACTTTGAAAAAATGATGGAAGTGTGCAAGTGGCAGGTTGCAAGTGGCCGAGCAATTGAAAGAGTGGTACACTTTCAGGTGTCAGTAAATACTGATATGACTAATCGTTCTCTAAACCAGTTTTATGGCACTGTGATTTTAAATCATGAAGGGGAATAACTTTTCTCCAACATATCTCTTTTGTGTTTTCATATATTGCTGCCCTTGATTCTATGATTTCACTGCTTGATGCAGCAAAGCCTTACTTTTCTTTTCAGGCTAGGAATAGATCATTCCCCCTCTACTGGAGGAACCACTGTCTCTTCTGGAAGAGAGAGAATGATATAAAGAAGGAGTGAGAATTTGAAAGCTTTTGGGAGGAGAAGCATCAGTAATTCATGTGAGGGCAAACTGGTTAGGAAGGTGTGAGTCTGATGAAGAAAGTGCTCATCAGTTGTCAGTAGTCTGTTTATTGAGGATTTATGAAAGACACCGTCACTTTTGAATTTGTACTTTGTGTTTCAGTCTTGACTTGTTTGGTTTCCAAAGAATTAAAATCTGTAAACACTATGTGATATTATAGTTGTGAAAGTTTGTGTGATATTTTTAAGAGCCTGGTAAAATGTTCTCTGGCCAGACCAGCCATTGATTAGTGAAGACCACTATTTCAGTCCATTCACAGCCTTGTGTTGCCAAAGAGTTGAGTATGGGTCACACAGTCTATGGATAAAAATATGTTGCAGAATACAGAGACATCCTCAAACCATGTGATAGGAATTCTCTGAAATCTCTTAGCAAAGCTTCAGTCTTTTGCACTGTATCTCTGGCTTAATCATTATCTAAACTGGAAAGTGATGTGGTGGAAATCAAACCCGCGACCTCTGCGCGCCGTGTGTGATATTACTGCTAGTCTTCTGTTTGGCTTCGGGAAAGACCCTGGCCACTAAGCCACATTTTTTTGAATGGCGGCATGGTTGTGTATAAACGTCTACCCGATTTCAAAATAATGGCAAGGCGATGGGTGCCAATGCAGAGGTTGCGTGTTCGATTCCCACCACATCACTTTCTTTCCTTCTTCTATTTTCTCTCTGCATTTGTCTTCTTGAGCACTTTCCTTGTAACAATAATAATTAATTTCTATAGCGCACATAACCACTTGAGAAAAGTGCTCTATGGCGCTGCTTAACACACAAGATTTAGACATTAATTACATCCTTACACTTCTGTAAGCACCCCTTCCTCTCATACACATCACTTACTCACAATAGGCATTCACACCCAACCGCGCAAGGTTAATAAAAAACACATTCATTACTGCTTCATTACTGCTTTATCCTACTTTGTGTGAGCATCTGTTTGTATCTGCTCACTCCCCACTTGTGACAGTTCTACCAGTAGCACAACTGTCAGTTCTGCATGTCAAAAGAACAGTCGCAGTCTCCACTATAAGCTACTAATAGAGCTGGCATTTAAACAAATAATGACGTTGAGATATCTCATATCCGAGAGTGCAATGTAATAAAAGTATTTTATGTTCCAGTTGTATCTGTAATAAGAGAGTGATTATATGAAAGTTTTCCTCAGTCAGATTGATTTTAAGAACAGGAAAATAAAAAAGCAGAGTGATCTTATGAAAGTTTTGCTCAGTCGTGTTTATGTTGAGAATGAACACAGAATAGATTTGAATAGAACATCATTGTTCTGGAAAGATAGCTGCAGTGGCTTAAAATTGGAAGGGAAACAGAATATAAAAAGTTTTACAGACAATTTCTTATGTTAGGTGGAGTTATTTTCTGGGTTAACCATACAAATAACAAGAATACAGAATTTCTAAATTTAAAGTAATATGCTGGCTTCAGTGGCCTTGTCGTACGTTGCTCTGTCACAGATCCTGAGATCGCAGGTTTGATCCCCGACTCAGGCATTAATTTTTTGTTCATTTACCATGAAAAGATATTTAAACTTTGCCACCCACTTCTTGGCTTCTCGACTAGGGAAATTGAGCGCATTGTCTTCTCCGTGAAGGATAATAAATTCGAATGTCCCGTGCGCACGAGTTGCACGGCCAGCGTGGCTGGGGATACTGTGAGGGCAGGAAGCGTGTGCAAAACGCAGAAATCACTCCAGAAGACTGAGGATAAATGCTACTCCAATTTGGTAAAACCCTTGAACACGAGACGGCGAGAAGTAAAAGAAGAAGAAGAAGAAACACGTGTGATCTGCCGCCGATCAACTGACATCGGGCTGCAAAATTCGACCATGACATCACACGGTCGGTATAAGTTGCATCGAATAATTCTACCGTAGCACCCAGCGTAGTGGAGTGAAGGTGAGAGCTGGTTCTACAGTGGCATCACAAAGATCAAAATACGGAAATCCAATACGGAATAGTTGCCCCAAAACTTTGAAACATAAACTTGATTGGAATGTGAACTAGTACAAACTGCAGTTGGTCTTCTACACTAAGTAGAATTGTCAACTCAACCGGTAGAAACATCAGTTCTGTTTTCTACTTGTAGAAATTACAATTGCTCCCTCTGTCAGTGTCCAGTGTCAGTAGATTTGCCAGTTCTACAAATCGCTGTCTCGCTATCTGTATACCTTTTTTTTGGGCATGTGTATTTGAAAAATCCCTCAAACTGCTCATAAAAGCGGCAAAAGTCAACTAAAAGTTAAGGGATACCAAGCTCCCTTCATCAGAAACTTAAAAGAGTAAACTAAAATGAATAATAGACAGCGAAGTATAGAGAGGAGAAGAAAAGTTTGAAGTAGATCACAACATATTGTTGGAGATACAGTACGTAAAAACTGTTCACGTTCATCTTAAGCAAAATGTGAAGTAAAACAGTGAAGGATAATAGGGAGGCTAGTGTTATACCATAACAGTAGTGTAGGCCTATAGTCCGTGGTACATTCACAGACTCGCTTTCCTTCTTTTCCTCTCTCATTTGTTATCTATAAATCGATGTCTTCCATATCTGCCTCATTCA
>JAWQUT010000659.1:181199-188699 GCA_033807755.1 Ellobium chinense
GAAAGGGTCATGCGAGAAATGAAGCTCACTTGGAACGAGCTTGGAAAGATGGCCCAAGACAAGGAAAGATGGAATTCGCTTGTACGTGGCCTACACCCTGCTGGGAGTGAAAGGCATTGATGATGATGAAACAGTGAAATAGCATATAGGCTGCCAGCCATATTCTCAGAAAAGTACTGCAATAATAATAAAAGTGAAGATGCCACTCTGTCGCCGTTTTGTCAGAGATGCTGCTGAATAAGCAGGAAGAGGACATTACACATCTGATGACGGTATCTGGTTTGGAACTTAGAGATCAACCGGTGTTTATGTTTGTTTGTTTGTTTTTTGTTTTTTTTCCAAAAGGTGGAAAAAAAAAATAGAAGTGGGCGGGGGAGAGTGGTAGGGAGTGGTCCGAGTTTATTTCTTACCGCTTTGAAACAAATAATAATCACTGGGTTCTCCATTCCTTCACATCGCTGTAGATGTTTGCGTCTAATTCTTTACAGACAGGCCCACGACAGCCTCTCAAAGAAGGATGGTGATCTGACTGGTGAATTCCCTTCAACGAGGTACTCTGACTGTCCACGTAACAGCTACTACAGCCTCTGAGTTTGATTTGGATGGCGTCATCTCGTATCTACTCCGAAGAGTTGTCTGATATTTTCGCTCTTTCAGTATTTCATCAAAGTGTCGTCTTCAGTTTCTTTATGAAGTTTAGACCATCAGATGAGATCTATGAAGATACACACTAATTGTTATTGTAACAAGCCCTTAAGATACTGATCACGTTGTTCCCTTTGGCACTCACCAGTGTCTGAACATGCAGGCGTAGAAGAAAGGTGTGTTCCCATCCTCATCTTTCAGGTCCACAGTCGCTCCAGCTTCTATCAGGGCGGGGATCAACTCCGGAAGGTTAAGTCGGACGGCGTACATGAGGGCTGGAGATTAGGAGGGGGGGGGGGGGGGTGACATGAAAGAGTGAAAGTGATGATGTTGCTGGTGGTAATGAGATAATGTTTATATGATATTGTATTGACGGGGGGTGGGAGGGGGGTGGGAGAACAGTAAAATTTGTTATTGCTGTGGTATTGTGATGGACTCGGTGGTGACATGTTGAAGATGACGATGCAACATTATGACAAAAACATGATGAAGTTATAGGTCTGTTGTTGTTGTTGCTATTATTGTTGTTGTTGGTAATGCTGATGCTGCTATAGTATTACATTAGTAATAATGGGGTTAGTAATTATTACTAATGATGATGACTTTGATACAGTATTAGCAGTGAAGATGATGATGATGATGGCGATGATTTTGTATTTCATTGTATATTTCATTGCGTATTTAGGATGATGAAGAATCACTTCTTTGGTTCGAAAATTCGTAATTATTTTATATCTTTATACTGTATAAGTCCATTTAAAAATTTTAAATATCAAAGTGTATTTCTTAATTCTTCGCTGGTTTGGACAGAACTTTTTAATAATTTTTTAAAGTGTTCCAAATGATGATGACGATGATGATATTGATGGTGATGTGCATCCTATTTCTTTAGCTTCCAGAGTCTGACCTTATCTAACAACAACGATGATGGTTCTAACAATGATAATGATAATTCTGAACAAGATGATGCTACTAAAGACAAGAGGAGGGCGTGTTCCACAACTAAGACCTCCCACTGCCACTCACCCGTGAATCCATCCGTGTCATGTTCGTCCATGTCTGGATGTGACTGGATGGCTTTCTGAAGCCGCGCCCACCCTTTCTGTGGCTCCTCCTTCATCATGACCACAGCTGTGATGAGGGGCGTGGCATCTTCTCTGGAATAATATCTCCGCCTGCTTCTTCTCATGCCCGGCATGTTGGAGCTAGTTTAGTCTGTAAAGAGAAGAATTAAATGGGAGTCTCGACGGGAGGAATTCCATATATGTGCCAGAAAGATTTCGGCATGCAAAACACCGATCCAACAACATACCCTAACCCTAACCCTACTCTAACTGAGCCCAGGCTCAGGGTTAGGGTTAGGGTTAGAGTAGGGTTAGGGTTAGGGTTAGGGTTAGGGTATGTTGTTGGTTCGGTGTGTTGCCTGCGGAAGTCTTTCTGGCACACATATGGAATTCCTCCCGTCTCGAATATAGCTTTCATTGGTTCAGGTGGCAGCGATGTCAGTATTTAGATACACAAGTTCAGCTGTCTTCCGTCAGGGTTCGCTGATGTAATTAATTACATGTAAGATGATTTCGAATAGAGGAATAATCGAATATATCGCTTTATTACCAATCTCAAGCATTGTTTTGTTTCGGATCTTTACACGGTGAGATAAAAGCGGAAGTGTATGAAATTTTGAATGTACAATTGTGGACAGAGAAAAAAAAAGGATGAATTACGTGTAGATTTATTATGCTTCGTTTCTAATCAGTTTTGAGTGTATGACGTAGTTAAATGCTTTTCATGTTTACATAATAAATTCTATTTTCTTGTTTAATCAGGAAATTTCATACGATTGGAATCACAAATAGGCAATGTCAACAACTTTCACTATTTGGAACAAGTGACTTTCTAGAACGCAATATCAGAGAATGGCTGATCTCTGGTCTGAGGCGATAATACATGCTGGGGTTAATATTATAGTCTGTCCAACAATATACCGTTTTTTTTTTTCTTTGGAAAAACACCGATTTGCTTTGATCCATCTTGGTCATACTTTGCATAGCCTCTTCTTTCAATTTGCCTTAAGTAGAAAATATTTTCTGTCGATGGTAGAGTTTTCAATAAAAATAAGTCTTCTTCATAAAATTATACAAAAAACTCGGCCGAACTTAATGGTGAAAAAAGGACTGCTTACAGCTTCATAGAATATGACGTGTTGATATGAAGCTTTTGTTGACGCAAACATTCTTGATGTGGATAAACGCAATGTATGTTTCAAGCAAGGTGTAACATTGCACTTAAGAAAGAATTGTTTGTCATTTCGTGTTTTGTGTCAGTCAGTTAAGTTTTAATTTATTTATAGCGCTCAGAATTATTTTGTACCTATAATATTTGTATTTCAGTCCACCTTAAACGCGCTTAAAAAAATCTTTGAAAACAACAATAATCTCAATCGCTAAATTCCAGGATGGTCATGTAAGTTACAGTGCAAACAAGTGCAAGAGACGTGAGCATTGTATAATGGTGTACGCCATCTGTCAGTAGCTAAAAAAAAAAAGTTGCATTTATCATAACTATTTGGACTCGTTCTTGTGCGAACCTAGTTTACAGCTTCTTGGGGAATTTCGTAGACGCAAATAATCTTGATGTGGATAAATGCAATGCCTGTTTCAATTGGGGTGTTAAATGTTATACGTTTTAACAAAGGAAATATTCATGTGATCTAGTTCTCTTTAACCTACCTGACATGGCTGGCTGCATTATTCGGTCATTTGGCGATGTGAACCACAGGTATTGTCAAAAGTTTAAACCTGTGTTAGAACAGGCAACATCACTCCTCAACTGGGCCCCGAGAAATTCTCTGATTTAGGTCAGACTGGTACGGGGTGGGCCTACGGGCCTCGTAACCGTCCTCTTCAATGACGCAGTCAATTTCAAAGAACACGCATGTATTTATTATGAATCTATTCACTAAAGCATGCAATTCAGCATTCCTAAATCGCTTGAACAAGATAAGGAAATTTTCTACAACCAGTTTCTCTCACCAGCATTTGTGCTGGATGATGTTAGGACCTTGAAGTCAAAGTGTTTCTCAGAGTGGTAGGAACCATTGTTCATGATGACCGTTGGACTTTGAGACAGAGAGAGTAGCGGACACGGAACTAACTAGTCCACGATTATTTCAGCGTTCATTTCATGAATGTACTGGCCCCCAACATGACGTTAAAGACCTTGTCACAGACGTCCATAAAACCAATGGTTTTTACTTGAAATATGGAGATCAATGATTCTTTGGCCGATGCGATATCGCATTTTCCTGGCGGCACTTGCGTCTTGTGATGTCCAGCGCATGGGTTGGTGACTGGTTAAGACCTAGGATTATGTCCCACCGTTCTTCCAGTTTGTTACAATGATCAAAGTCATGATCATGATCAAGAAATAAGGTCATCAGTTGTTAGAAAGTCCTCTTTTGCGCCGTCATGTTTAGAGAAAAGATGGCATTGGAAGGAATCCATTGTCTTCGATAACTTATGATCACGATTCGCTTCGGTCTTCCAATTGGTCAGACTTTCGTTAAAACCTATGTAATATAACAACTCACTTGAAACATGCATTGCGTTTATCCATAACAAGCATGTTTGCATCTACGAAAGCTTTGTGTCCGAACGTCACGCTCCATAAAGCTGTAAATAAGCTAATGTTCACCGTTTTACTGCTGCCGAGTTTTTTATATAGCTTTATGAAGAAAACGTTTTTATTTCAAACTCCATCAATGTCAAAAAATATGATGCTTCTGCTCATGAAGAAGAAGAAGAAGATGATGACGATGATGATGATGATTATGATGATAAAATAGTGATGAAAATGATAACATTTCCATCAGTAGCTTCAAAAGCCACCTTAAAGCTAAAGAAACAAAGCAAGGGAGCAATAGCAAATCATAAAGGCAATTTACACTCAAAATTGAAACCTCATTATCAAGCAAGGAATTCGATTCATTTAACTGACAACCTGATTATGAAGTAGTACTCGGAGACCCAGCAGAATCCGTTTAAATTTATTATTAGTTAAAACGCAATTCTTTTACCATGCCCCCGTTCAGTGGGTTGGCAGTTTATCAGAAACTGGATATACAGTAATTTTTCGCATGTTTCTTGAAGAGGATTGCATTCATAATAGCCGAGGTCGATGACGTCATTAATGAGGGAGTCGCTGTGGTCGTCCAGAGGGATTGCGTGTTGATGATGTGAGTGACTTAACATAGTCTAATCTATCTTTCTGCTAGTAACCCCCCCCCCCNCCCCCCCCTACGCAAATTTGCCTTAAAAAATCTGTCGCCGGTTATGTGTTAAGTATTCCCCGTTCAAGTAATGTTATCTACCAGACCACTTCGACATGCAACGCAACCATCGTGCTCAGTGATACCCTCGAAGATGTAAATGAATTTGCGAGAGAGAGAGAGAGAGAGAGAGAGAGAGAGAGAGAGAGAGAGAGAGAGAGAGAGAGAGAGAGAGAGAGAGAGAGAGAGAGAGATTTGTCTGATATTTATTTTTTTATTATTCGTTATTATTTTTTACTGCAGAGGAAAGAGAAACAGATAGACTTACAGACAAGACAAAAAGGTCAGAGAGGTAGGTAGACAGAACAGACAGACAGACATACAGACAGACAGACAGATAGGTTGGTAGGTTGGTAGATAGGTAGGTAGATAGATAGGCAGGCAGGTAGATAGGCAGGCAGGCAGGTAGGTAGGTAGGTAATTAGGTAGGTAGGTAGGTAAGGAGGTAGGTAGGTAAGTAGGTAGGTAGGTAGGTAGAAAGAATTGTCTGAAAATAGTTCATGTTGATTTAAGCTGTTGCTACTTATGCCTCCTCTTCAGTTACATACCATCATTTCATATTATTATAAGCTTACTTCTAATGCCATTGATCTTTTCAGTTATAAGTTCCAAAATAATACACTTCTCATTAATGGCTTTATTAACATCATTTTATTCTGGGTTGTTTGTAATATGCTTTGAAACTTCTGTATCTTCTTCTCACGAGAGAATTATAACCATAAGATTAACACACAAAAATTACAGTCATGAACAAAACATTGTTGGATTCCTTGGCATAAACAAAAAAAGCTTTGCGAAATAATTTATATTTCAATCCCTAAGCAATAGACATTGACTTTGCGATATAAATCCTCATTTATTGTGATTATTTCCACAAGTTAGTAAACAAATCGTCAACGAAATCAAAAGACCGAACAGTAAATTAAACACTTATTGAACTCCTTCAAGCCTCCTACCTTGTCAGCGATCCCTAACTTGAGTGCTTGACAAGAAGGAAATGTTTGTTCCTGATCACACCCCACCTTCAATAATAATTATTGCACTGCTGCCAGCCCTGACGTCGTGCTAGGTTTGGCTTGGCACCACGGGCGTGTTTCTTAACCTTTAAAACATTTCTCTCTCACTCTATCCCTTCTGTTTTTATCTTTCCTCTGTTTTCTATTTCTCCGGCCTCATTCACCTTCTCCTATTCTTTCTAGCCGTTCTTACTTTTAAAGCCATAAAATGGGATGGGTATAATTTTGCTCTCTGCTAACTGCGAACATAAACAGACAGACGGAGATAAAGAATGTTGAACAGGCAGGCGGCAGGCACAATGATTTAAGATTTCTACACAAGATTAAGCCTGCCAGGTTCTGTTGGTGGTGTGTTTCATGTTCATATATAATCCTTATAACTTGAGTTTTTCTAATGTTTGTTTTTACCTAATTTCAGCTACCAGATGTGAATCTAGGCCCACTTTCACTGACACTGGGAGCCAACAACGTTTAACACTAGGCTTACAACATGGTAAAATTTATAACATCGCAGTTAGTAGTAGTTTGTAGTCTCACCTTGCGTTCACCTGAACAGATTGACTGTCCTAAGTCCTCAACACTTCCAGCCTCTGTTTGTCTCAGACAGATCCGTTCAGACGATTAAGAACGTCCAAAATGGACCCATGAAAGAATTTCTCACACATACGAGGGTCGTTGTCATGAAATAAACAACGACACTCTAGCCACGATGGAAGTCCGTCAGTGGCCAATCAAACACTCGGATTTAATATATCTCAGGAAACCTATTCAGCCAGGCAAGCAGCCCGTATGACTCAACTCCTTTAGTAAAAAAGAACCCAGTGGCCCACGTAATGTGCGTAGAACGGGCAGGTTTAACGTGGGCGACCATTTGTGTATAGACCGAGTTATGTAGATCTTCACGCCCCGGGTACTCGCGTGTTGGTTATGTGTGTTCGCGACCCGGTAAATCATAGGCGGAAACGTGTTGTAACCAGTAATATTTTTTTTAAAGGACGGGGCGGGGAATGGGTAAGAGTAGAGGGACATTGTAATAAAGAAAAGTGTACCTAATTTGCTGAGTTAAAACTGCGCCATCCAATCGTTACTGTCGGAAGGCAAGCCCTGTCCAATGGTCTGTAGACATAGCCTCGACATAGGTGGATTTGCTTCCATTTTTCAAATATTAGACTATATTCACTTTCTTTACCGTAACATTCGGAGGGACAATAAACGAGCGATCTGGAACATTTCTATGGAATATGAACTCCTGTACTCGTAAAATTAGGAAACTTCCATTGAGTGAAAGGTGCGATTGAATTCAAATTAGTCCAGTATCCCGTCATCCTTCCCCTCACCTTCTTTACCTAAGGCTGGTCTTTAAGTATCGTTCCAGGAGTTTACAAGCGTCGCGTCTTGTTTTGGTGGAATCATTGGAATCTTCTGTGATTCTCCGAAGTATATATTTATTGGTGTTAAAGTTAAGGGCAGGGTTAGTGTAAGAAACGAGACTGGGAAGGAGACAAGAGTCCC
>JAWQUT010000659.1:193699-205735 GCA_033807755.1 Ellobium chinense
ACAAATTTTTTACAAAAAGGCTTGGGCAGGATTTTCCTAAAGGTAACTGACCTTTCAAGGACATAATAAAATGTTACAGGTTCAGGAAAGGATTACAAAATCAAAGAGAACGGAAGAGGTTCTTATCAGTGTTGCACACGTTGAGCTATCAATGAGACTGGAGTCTGTACAGCCAAAATCGCTGACAACGCAAACTGCATTCGCCAGATCGCCGTTTTTGTAGGGCAAGAGAGAGAGAGAGAGAGAGAGAGAGAGAGAGAGAGAGAGAGAGAGAGGAGAGAGAGAGAGAGAGAGAGAGAGAGAGAGTGAGAGAGAGATAGATAGAGAGAGAGAGAAAGAAAGAGAAAGAGACAGACAAAGAGAGAGAGAGAAAGAGAGAGAGAGAGAGAGAGAGAGAGAGAGAGAGAGAGAGAGAGAGTATGAACAGCTCAAATACTGTTACCATGAAGTCTTTGGGAATAAATTTCTTAAGGGAATAGCACCATTCCATTATAGATTATTATAGCGCAAATCGGCTATTTTTAATTCAGAACATTTTGCATACAAAACTGGGCACCAAATTGCTAAACTGCGTTTTCGTTCAATTGTTGTATATAAGTATTAGGCCAACATATTTTAGCACCTACGTACAGAGTGTTTTCGATGTTTGTGTTTGAAGATGAAGTCACGTTAAACTGAGGCAAAAGGTCTGTCTCTATAAAGAGATATGATGACAATTAGAGTTTTAAAAAAATGTAATGCTTCTGTAACTATATGCATTAAATTGTTATAGATACACGCGTGAGATCTGGTGACGAAGTAACAACTGTATTTTGAAATAACGCTTTGCTTAAGATCAAGATCCACAGTGGTCAAAACAGTGCTCTATAGCCCTTTGGTGTAAACTTTTGCGATTTGCATGCGAAATGTACTGAATTAGAAAAGCACAGTGTACCATCTGCGATGGAAGAGTTGTCGTTCCCTTTAATTTTGCCCTGTTTGATGTTACCACCACGATGAGTGTTGCTTCTCTCTTTCATGCCCTACAAGAAATGCCATTCCGGTGAAGGTAAGGGCAGTCACGTAATATAGATCTCAGTGAAAGTTATTTTTAGCCATCTGGTGTTTCAATACTCGACAGTTCCTAACTCCAGTGTCACAAGAAGTCAGAGTGCCAAAAACGAGGCTTAGGAACTCATGCATTCACTGATGACTGGTGACATCCGTTTCTGGCACCACAGCGGCGTCGTGAACAGTCAGCATTTGGATGGGCCACTTTATAGACCATATACTTCAGGAGCATAAACAGTACAGAGTAGAATCTCATTAAGCTGACTTTCAGTGGACCAGCGTGTAATTTCTAGTTTGTGAAATATTTGAGTTTTGGGTGGGTGCAAAGGAATCAGAGTGTACTGTTACAATGAAAAGTCAGCATATATAATGTGGCTTTTTTGTAGTTGGCCTGCAGGAAGCCCAAGGTCATGAAATACCATTGTCTAGTATAATGATGTAGCTGTCATCCTTTTAATCACCTGGAAAATGAACTCTATGAAATGGCTNTTTTTGTAGTTGGCTTGCATGAAGCCCAAGGTCATGAAATACCATTGTTTAATACAATGATGTGGCTGTCATCCTTTTAATCACCTGGATAATGAACTCTATGAAGTGGCTGGAAATGCTTGGAGGGACACTTGGGGACGGGGGTGGAAGATTTACCCTGCCCTATCCTCAACTTCAACGCCTCTGAATCTGAAGTAAAGTGCACCAACCTTGGAGATAAGGAGGGTTTGGGTTTTTCCATGAATAAAGCAGAACAATTATTTAAATAGATTTAGTGACCAGCTCACCCTCTGCAACGAAACTGGGTTAAAGAGAGAAGAAGGTGTGTGATCTCTTCCCATCTTCCTTTCCCTCCCAATATTCTTCTCCTTCGACGGAGATCCAAGATGGCGAATATGATCACCCAGGCTATTTTCAGTGCCACTGTATAGCGAGTTTGTTTTTTTTTCTCAGTTCAAAGCAAAAGACGAAAACTTTCTGGAAGCAGACAGTAAGTTAGCATTTATTATTATGAAAAACGTTAAATTCAGGTTTATCTACTATTAGGGATGTAGTGTCCTCATTATGCTGAATAGTATGTAATACTTTATATATACCGTATTTCAAATTCGCCAGTAAATGATATGATAGACTGGTGCCTAATGTTAAACTTTATTTAGACTGCTATTATTTTGGATGCTCATATGTTCATATAACTTGTGCAGAATAAAGTTTCTGGTATCTTGTGTCCTGGGGCCGTATGCATAAACGACCAGCAATATTCGCAATGTAAACCTCACTATAAAACGGAAGCAGCTTACAAAATAAAACTTTGCATTAGCACACGACACGTTTTCACTCCGCCAATCAGGGGGCCTAAATCTTGGAGGTGTGTCATCAGTTTGCTTTTGTTTACGAAATTTGTTTGGGGTTCGATCACTACTGTTTACTATCAGCACAGGCCCAAGGAAGAATTATACCATGATGTTGTTGTCCTCAATTCATGCATAAACCTAAAGCTAAATCTTAACTTAAAGCTTAATTATGCTGCCTGACACCTGCCTGACAGCCTGAACATCTGGCTGTTTGACTTTCAACATAAACAATAGTCCAGGACTCCTCCATGCAGTGCTTGGTTTAGGGTTAGGGATAGGAGAAAGCACATATGAGGTAATGTCTAGGTTCTGTCTCAATATTGCATTTTTTCTTCCTTACACTTACCCTTACCCCTTCTCCTACACCTACCCTTGTCCCTGATCTTAAACCAAGCACCATAACATGAATGTCTCCCTGAATATTGCATACGAAATTTACCTGAGTTCCGGGTTCAACTAGAGTTCATTGCAGTGCTATGTGCGAAAATGCAACTCTCTTATAATTGCCTTACTTCCGACATAAGATTTGACGTCGCTACCACCGCTATTCGCCAAAGGTATGACGATGTCAAGAGAACCTGGCATTTTGGTATNCAGAAAGGTCTGATACTTTGAAGGTACCTATGGGCATTCCAAAGTCCTCGAGCACCCTATCAACTTCTTCAGGCAATGCACCCTCTTCCACCAGAAAGCTTGCCTAATCAAGGTGTACAATAGTACATAATGAAACTTCATGCTTAAACAGCTCTTAATCCTCTTACTTTCAATCAGCTTTTTCCTTATTGATCCAGCAATAAAGAAAGTGCTGACTGGAAGTAATAGGGCTAATGTTAAGAATCATGAAGTAGGTAACACGTCACTAGAAATCAATGCACACATTATATTTTTACATAAACTAGTAAAAACACCCATTCTTTATTCTTCTTTTGAAGAATGGGTTTACATGCCTGAACAGAAAATTTTTGATATAAGGCCTACATCTGCAAAGATGTGTATAAGAGACAGGCTATGGACTACTACAACTGTTTCAAAACACCATCTTAAAAAAAAAAAACAAAAAAAACCAGTCGAAATTGCCAACATTATCTTTCGCTGTTCTTTGAGCCAAAAAAAAAAACACCCCAAAAAATTGCAATGTCATCAAATTATTCTGAAGGAATATCAGGTGTTTGCCTAATATTACAGCTGCCAACAAATCTATCTGATTGATTACTTACCAGGCCAAAGTTGTACTGTCGTAGTCTAGGGTATCACTCATTCATCTACCTTTGCTCTAAAGAAATACGCCATACTAAGAAATTCAGTTCATAAGTTGTCCATGGTTATAATTTGTCTTGAGGTCATCATGAAAAGTTTAAAAAAAACAACAACTGAGAATTAAAGCAACTTTTCGATGTCGGTCTAGGCAAGAGTGCATTACCCTCCCATGTTTTTTAAAATTGTGAACAATTTTGTTCTTGGCATGAAACTATTTATCCTCACGCAATTTAATCTGTCAGCTAGACGCAATGTTGTCACCCTGGTCATTGGATTCCCCTAGAAACGGGGTGATTTTTTCCCCCTATATTTCCTTACGCAAAATGTTGAAGCAAATTCAGTGGGAAAACTCCTCTAATTCTACAGTTTAACAAAAAAAAAAAGTCCGGGCATTTTACCACTTTACCCTACTTTTCATGATTTTCTCAACAACTTATGAAAAATGATTTTCCCCTACAATTCCCTCCCTCCCCGTCCCTCTCCATTTCCGCCGAGAAAAGCCATTGTAACAGACTATAACAGTGTTAGTCATGGTCCTCCGACAAAGGTACAGTTAAAAGCGAAAGTAAGGATTGTGAGAGTTATGACTCGCGATGCCCGGACGACTCTGCCTACATAATAATTCAGAGTGGTCTCTCCTGACACCATTATAGCCGATTGTTGTTATCGCGGCCTGATTAAACGTCTTCGTTGACATTCAGGATCGGCTTAATGATTGTCTTTAGAGTCACGGATAAACACTTACACCATAAATATTTCAGCTGTATTGTTGATTAGTAGTGACGGTAACAGCCTGTGCAACTTCCGTTTCCCCGCCATGCTTCACATCTTCTGGCGGAAGAGCTCATGATGACGTCAGAGTGTGCAAGAAAAATGGCCGGTGAGAGGTACTCTATGGTATGTTCAAAGGGAGGGAATTCTCGAGTGGGTAACAAACAGAGATGTTTTACAGCCTTTGACGCGATTTCGTGGTGGAACAATAAAGGGATTAGCTCGGATCATAGATCATGAGTGTTTCAGGACCGTAGATACCACTCCCACTGTTGTCGATACATAACTGAAAATGGCTGTGGGGCTTAAGATCGCCACGCACAGGAAGCAGTAAATAATAATCAAGATGGCCGCCTTGCCTGCAGATATCATCATACTAAACAGTAGGAACACTTTTAGAAATTTATTGTGGTAGTAGTAGATCTAAGAGTGACAAAAGAAAGTCTGCAAGTGTAGATATTAGACTGGTATGGTAAGGAGCGATATGAGAAAAAAGTAGGCGACAGTAATGAATGAGGGCGGGGCGGGACGGGGGTGGGTGGGAAATGGTAGCAACAGTCTTATCACACTTTTGCTCTATGGTATGGCTGAGAAAATAGCTAGACTCTGTCTAAACTACAGTTTCAGAACGGCTTGTTTGTTGTTACTTGTTGCTGGGAACATCATTGCTGCACTCCGGACATGTCTGTACGTAGGCGCTCCGATCCTTACGCCAAAAAGCCGTTTCAAAGAAAACAAGCTAATCGTGGAGGTTGACATCAGATTCTGTTTGAGGACAGTTCTATTCCTTCCAGCGAGGGCGAAAATAAAGCTTTAGTATCCATCACTTTATTTGACTCCCCAGTACTTNGATGGTGGACATCACGCATATCCGGATAGTACCAGATATGTGTAGCCAACATGCCAGGTTTCTTTGTAAATAAAAGGAGAGTGTGTGCCGATATGAAATAGTGTGAAGGTGTTCGCAAATCGATGAGACTACTCTAATTGTGGAGGTTGACATCAGATTCTGTTTGAGGACAGTTCTATTCCTTCCAGCGAGTGTGCAAATAAAGCTTTAGTATCCATCACTTTATTTGACTCACAAGTACTTTGAAACCCGCGGTGTCGCGAGGATCATTAAAATACCTCGGATATAATAATTATTTGTGTGTATAAAATATACTCTGTTATACCCGTTATTCTAAAAAAAGGATTGTTTTGAAGGAATTGACTTCTCGCTGCTCGCCATTTTGTCAGAGAAATGTGTAAATGAGTATGAAGATTTGATGAGACTTCCGTGATGTCGTCACTTTAATTCAAACTACCAGTAAAGAATCTACATGCATTTTAACTTCCGGTTTATTTTGTTCTGTTCACGACAGATTCAACAAACAAAAAAGAAGGCACCGTCTACGGCCCTGGCAGTTTCGTATATTTTGTATAGGATGTCAGAAGGGGGGTGGGGTGGGGATAAATGTGACCAGAACTGCGTGGGTTTCCGTAGGTCCCAGATACGGCACAGGTGAGAAGAGGTCAAGGCGAGATTGGATCTTATCTTCATCTAAACCTGTGACTGAACGTCAGGCAGTGCCACATTAGAACAGTCGAAGAAAGCGGACGTGAAGACGCACACACGTACACACGAACACACGGACAGACAGCCACGATGAACACTGCTGGACTCGTAGTTTTCCTGACTATCCTGGTCTGTATAAATGGTAAGTAAAACATCTCGACCGTTCTTCCTGTGACTTTCCAAAATTCGAGTTTCTGGGTACTGCGACAGAGGATTTCATTTAGAACCGCGAGAACACTAGGCGGAAATACATTAAGGCTGAAAATAAATCCGTGAGTAAGTGTGACAAATTTATTTGAATCGATGACAGGCAAGCAAATAACAACATATTTGAATTCCACGGTCATTCTCATGAGATAACAATATATTGAAATAAGATCTTCATTATTTGCAGAACATTTTATCCGAACTGGATGTAAATAAGTAAAGCAAGAAAACTATAACAATTTAACAAATTTAATACACAATACATTGAAGACCAGATTTGATACTATGGTATGAACAAAATAACTTCTTATGTTTTGGCGTTGGTAAAATAAAAACTTCAGTTTGTAGAAATCCTGACGCTAATAGTAATAAATTTAAATATGTTGTAATATCACGATATTTCGGAATAATTTCTTTCCACTGAGGTGACAAACAAACAGCCGTGTTACAGTACCTCTGTTGTAGATCTACTTGCATTTTACATGATGGAAGAATAGGATCTACAGTAAATCTTCCCACAGCTGAATGGAATGAATACCCTAACAATTTTTTTGTGTTTTCAAATTCAGGCTGTTGAAAATAAACCTACGGATGCAATGCAAAAACTAAAAAAAAAAAAAGTTTTCTTCCAAGAGCTTTCTCTCTTAAATAGATTAGATCTACAGGAAGTTGTGACGATATTTCTGAAAATGTCATACGTTTCTTCCCATAGAACAAAAACTTATGTTTAGTGTACGAGGTGCAAATTATTGCAAGAGATATGAGAGAACAATTATGATTATGATTAATTATTATCAAAGTACTTGACTAAAAACCGTGGCTGGCTCAGGAATATATTATTCTAGGACATTTAGTATTTTCTGTTTCTTGGGATGCTTCTGTGCGCGCAGATAAGAAGCGATTGTTAAATGGTTGCAGATTTGGGATCGTTCTTTGATGCTTGTTCATAGGGCCAGTTATGACAGAGGCAATATCAAATAATTTTAGAACTATGGAAGTGTTTGGTCGTGTATAGACGTGTACCTGATTCCATACTGACGACGAGGCGATGAGTGCCGACGCAGAGGTCGCGGGTTCGATTCCCACCACATGACTTTCTTTCCTTCTTTCATTTTCTCTCTGCATTTGTCTTCTTGAGCACTTCCCCCTTTATCCTGTTTGACTCCTATTACTTAGTGCTCCGTACACCTATGGAGGTGTTTTTTGTACAGGAGATCGGTCAGTTTTGACTTTAAGTCCGATGGAGCCAAGAATAGAGTCAAAGAGCCAATCAGATAAGTATGTGGTTAGAAAATCTGGATGTCTACTTCTGTGAAGACTGGAGTTTTAATTCATATTCTATCATTTTCAAGCCTTACTTCCCTTGGTCAGAGGCTCGTGCTTAAATAGTGTATGGCGCACGGAGAATGACGCACGGTTATGATCTTGGAAAATTGTGAAGATGAGACAATATAACGGAACCACGATGTTAAGTATTCATTTAATAAGTATAACGTAATATTGTTTAAATTTTACATGGAAGAATTTATTATTATTAATGTTATATCATTATAATATCATTATTATTATATCATGTAAGTCTTGATGCTAGGTAAACTTCAATAGTAAGTGAACTTTTTTGCAAGCATTAGTGTATACATATTAATAAGGTTCTACTGAGTTCGTTGAAAAGCAGCCTGTTAGGAAGAAATGTGAACATTTTGGTTACCTGCGCTCTCTCGTATCATCATCATGTTGCCAGTGTGTAGTACGACAATGTCACGAATGGGAAAAAAAATTTAAAAGATGATTTGCTTATTGTGCAATGATTGTGCTAATTTCTTCTCCACACTGATCTCATCCAGGAGCGGCCATAGACACTTCGAAATGCTCCACCACCATCACTTGTGCATCTGATCCCTGCGCTGATGTGAAATGTTCCATTGGATTCGTTTGTTTGTAAGTAAACGTAATAAATCTATGGAGACATGCCATATTTTTGTGCTTTTGTGACCTTTCTGACAAACTTTACAGGTCCGCAGGCATTTTTTAAAATTTCATATATAGAGCAAGAAGACTGATACTTTTCCCCCTTTCTGTTTAAAACAAAAGTGGAAAAAAGGGGGTAGGATGGGGAATATTTCTTGTTGGTAATGTTCGCCCTAGTGCCTGCTCGTTGTTGGTGTAGAGAGTAGAAGCAAGGCCAAATTTCGTATTGTCACGTGAGAGGAACTGAATTTGTACACACGGGTAAAGAAAGGATGACAAGTGGGCGGTTCTATCACGCCGTACTCTTACATATAATATTATACCACATAATCCATACACTGAAGAACGATTCTCCAAAACTCTGTAAGTGCACTTTCGTTGCCAGAAGGAGTTAATAGTTTATTGAGAAATGCAGTTCTCTTTAAATTCATTTAAAACTAACCTGGGCTTGATATATAAAGTTGCTTACGAGTCCATGACATTATAGGGAAAAAGAAGAAGAAGAGAGTGATCGCCCCTACATCGTTTTCCTTTGTTTGGAGAGTATTCCGAGTCGACTTCCTGAGGAATGGAAAAGCCCTTTTCAGTGGGTCATTTTCCTCCAATGTAGAGAACGGTAACTGTCGAGCCACATTCTGGGCGAATAGACCTAATGACCATTTTCTGCTATCTGGATTTATAAATCTGAAAACTGCAGTGAATAAACGATCAGCTGCAAAGGCCTGTGTTTGCACATGAATATTCTCTAGAATATCATCAACAATTTTGTAACCAGACTCTAACATCGGAAACGTCTTGATGTTAACTAAGATAAAGAACAAAATACTTCATACGTAAGTTACGGCCGCCAGCCAATGGTGGCATTTATTGGTCTTTATGCATACTAATTTCAGAGGGTTCATCTGCATTCCTCTGTCAGATGTAGGGTATCAAATTTCACTTGACAAGGTTCAGTACCTCTGTGAACCTTAGTGTGGAATCCTGTTGCATCAAATTGTGAAAACTAGACATGTTGTTAATATGTAAAATTACAATGGGTATGGAAGGAAGAACATGAAATGTACCAGAACATCTGATCTGGAGGACCATCGAGCAGATTTAAGGGAGTTAATTTCAGGAAGATGACCTATCAACTCACTAGATGACTTTCGCAATTGGCAAGCCATTATCCCTGGGAAATATTGCTTAATATAAAGTCAAGTTTCAGCATCATATATGTCGGGTGTGTGTGTGGGGCGATGATGAGGCGATGTCATATCTAAGTGATATACATCATATCTGGCTATGCTGTAAAACTTGTGTCATTTCAGTCGTAAGGACTGGAGCTTAGGTACCCATCCTGTAGCGTCTAAATGACCTACTTACAAACACCGGACACAACCCAATTTTTTAGTTCTATAAAGACAACTCAGTGTCACCTCACATGCACATTTTAAAAAAATTCGTCAAGAAACAAATTTAATATTGCCAAAAAACTCTGTTTTTTTTTTCCCGAGAGACGAACTATAGTTCGGATTATGCAACACGATCGCAAGACCAGGAAGTGCCATACGCGCACACCTACCTCTGTCATAATGGTCGGATAGAGTTTCTAACTTGAAAATGGAAGCTCTCTAATCAAAGCAAATGTAAAATCCATTTCTCACAAACTATACAAAAGAAAGGGTTTTTCAATTGATGTCTGAGAGACCCCAGTAATACATGGAATAATACAGTAACACATACAATTAAGTACGGTAAGCATTCCCAGTGTAAATATAATGTACCTCACAGGGAAAGAGTTATCTGCACTTTATGACTCATTCGTTTTATTTACCTTATTAGTGATGCCGCTTTGTTGGGGGNGGGGGGGGGGGGGGGGGGGAAAGTCAGTAAATGGGCAGGAGAGAAATTCGATTGCAGAACCGAGTTTCCTGGCAGTCAGAAGGCAAATATCCATATTTATTTAACTTTGTCGTTGCTGTGTGTTCATCGAACTGTGAGCAAGTAGTGACCAATGGCCGTGTGTGTATAAATCTTGTGTTAATGAGTGCATTGCGTTGACTTCAGTGAACACTTCTAATATTTTGGGAGTTCCCATGGTTACCGCAAAACTTTGTTTAACGCAAGGATCATGCGTACAGTCACAGGAACGCGAAGTTTGATTAGGAAACTTTTATCATTGCTTGCTTGATAGAGAGCAGAGAAAACGTAGTTTGAAACATTCGTTATAAACATAAAACAAAGGCCAGAAAGGGGAATGGAAGAGAAAATTACGAGAGAGCGAGTAAAACAGCACATGCAATAAATCATTGGCTCTATCCCCCCTCTCCCCTCCCTATCCAACTCTCCTCCATTATTCTTCTGGTCTATGAGCTATTCTTTTTATGGGTTGTTATATGGTCACACTCATTCTATATTCGCCCTCGGTTTTTTTTAATGAGGTTTTGAGAAATTTAGCGCTCTCAACTTGTTGCACACAGCAAAGAAATGGAGCAGATGTGGTTTAGTTTGTAAAATTGGGATATAATAACAAGTCAAAACTCTAAATTTATTTTAAAAGAAAATAAATGGAAGATCATAATGACACAAGCGACGCAAACCTTAGATAAATGTTCTAGGCGAATGTGGAATGAGCACGACGATATGTGACCCATATGGGCCACATTTGTCAGCAAAACTGTGTATCATAATAGGTGGATATATAGGAAAAAACCATACAGTTAACATGTGGTGTTAACAACAGCACTTCGCTGATACACCGACAAATCCTCGATTTGCTTTCGACGCACACTCCATTCTGATATGAAAAGGCTGTTTTGCTGGCTAAACAGTTTCTTGAGAACGATAGTCTAACTGGGGATCATATATAGGGCTTATGAGAGTCCCAGTTACAAGTAAGCTACTGCCGGTCAGAAATATGGAGTTTGAAACTACACACATGGTCTTTGCTAATTTCATAATTATTCCAGTTCACCCATCTGTAAATGGGTACCTGACTATATAAGGAGCATAAATATATTGGAGAGTTTTTACTTTCAAGTTCGGATCTGTTACGGGCTGTCATGGCAGAGGCAGACATGAGCATAATATGGGATTTTAATATGGGTTATGGATGTGGAGCAACGCGGCTGAACGGTTGGGGCGTTGGATTCAAGATCTAAAGGTCGTGGGTTCGAGTCCCGACTACGGTCATGTTGTAGGTGCCTTGGGAAAGCATTTCATTCACATTCTCCTCAGTCCACCCGTCTGTAAAATGGATACCTGGCTATAGGCAGGGGAAGATATGGTCAGAATGCTAGTGATCAGCACATGTAAATGGCAGCGGCAGTGTATGCTTTTCAGGGAGTTGAGAAAGTCCTAGAGTGATCAGACCTGCTGGGGCAATAATAATGTAAAATCGCTTGGAGACTTATCAACCGCAAGATTATTATTGTTATTATTTCTTGATGTTACGGTACTGTTGCATTTTACCAGTTAGAATTAGATGTGAATTTCACATAGTTCGTTATAGTTCGTTACATGGTGCGCATTCGTGCCTCTGTGACAAAGATCGGTAACAGATCTGACTGTAACTTGTAGCGGCACTGTATGTTCTTGTAGTTTTGACCTGTAGGGGTAATAAACCTATTCAGTCCCGTGAACCCGCCTTGGCCTGGATACTAGACAAATTGCATCAACAGCATTATATTTTCATTCATTAATATTTATTATTACACTGTATTATAACAATGGTGGCTAGTTATTTAGTGCAACTTGAGCAGCACCAGGTAAAATTAAGCTCAAAATATAAAGAAATGTAACTGATTCCAAAAAGACAGGGATCCATTTTGTTCCATGCATTAGTTTTGTCATTCAGCGTGGTCTTTTTAATACAACCACATATCTTTGTTATAACTATTC
>JAWQUT010000659.1:237431-247458 GCA_033807755.1 Ellobium chinense
ATGGAAGCTCTTATTTTCTCGAAAAAATCGGAAATGGGTTTTTACAAAAAAATCGAATTATCTCGAAAAAAAAAACAACAACAGAAAAAAAGCTTTCGACGATATTAATTTTCACGTCTCCTGTATGATTCTTTTCTCAAGTATGAGAGCAAAAGTCTAGAATAACTCGTTGACAAAATTTGGCGATGACGTCACCAAAACAGCTATAAACGATAATGTTCTAACAAAGAGGAATAAAAGTTAGCAATAACACCATTTGCTTTTTCAGTGATAGTAGTATGCTTTTCGAAAAAAACAACAATAAAACAGTGGAAGTAATTTTCGTGAGTAAAAGAAAAATCAACTTCCACGGTATGTTCAACAGCACTGTATTTTAGTACTATAGTTGTAAGAAAAATAATGATGTCGTCATGTCTCCATATATAAAAAATTATCATATAAACAGGGCCCGTTTCCGGTGACATAAAAGTGTGTAATAATTTTTTGGTATGTCACATTTGAACTTTGACCTGCTTACGAATGCTTTGCTTGGAAGTCTTGGTAACCTCCAGGGGTATGAATGTGACGTCATTTCTTTTTGTGACGTCTTGATTATGTGACGTCATTTCTTTTGCAACTATTTTCACTGCCGTGGAGTTTCCCTCTGTCTAGATTATTTTAAAAAAAAAAAATTTAGTCTGCCTTTCTTTTTGCTTGTCATCGTTCTCTTCACAATTCAGCTTCGGTTCAGTTAAACATTTGAATAAAATTACTTGAAATGTCACAGTGTTTCTGTGGGCTAAAGTTTCACCGATGATTGTTAGCTGTTTGGATCGACTTTGTGTCGCGTAAATCCGTGGTTCATTCAGTTCAGTTGTGAGTGATATGTCTCAGACAGGGTGGGGGCCACTTCAGGGTCCTGTTCACAATTAAAAGTTCATTTTTTTATCAGTTAGAATTTTTATGATTAAAAGGATCTTAAACTCGTGTTTGTTTGATATCAGATTTATGAAATTCGTTATACATGATTGTATCATATTCGCTCGCCAGATCCTCTATTTATTACGATCTGTGATGTCCTGGCGCTGCCAGGAAAGTGGAGGGGTTGAGAAAAGGGAGGATACCAGAAGTCTAATTACCAGTTGTTTTTTTTTAATTTGTGTGTGTCTCTCAACCTCCTCTCCCTCTCCCCTATTAGCCTCCCCCCCCCCCCNCCCCCGCCCCCTCCCCCCCACACACACCCTGAGCCATTCCAACAGCGCTGTAGTTCCCGACAATGAACATTTCCGCTTAGGCAAATTTTGATGCGTCATCCGCTAACGAAACTTTGTTTCGTTTCCAGATCGGGATTACGAATAGCCGTAGAAGGACCGGAAATTGTTGTACTTTTTTTTTTTTTAAATACTTAATTCAGAGATTCTTATTAACAAAATTCGAAAGCCGTCATGATGACCCATGTATCTTTCTTTACTCTCCCGCCAAGTTTGAAGTCTACCACTGTGAAGTTCGCCCGGAAAAATGACGTGTTTCCAAGCTGCCAAATATAATAGACCGAACTATAAACGAACAGCTGTGATTCCATGAAAACGTTTGACTTCGGCTAGCTACAGGAATCACAGCATCTAGAAATAATTAAAGGTTGAAAAAAAAAATAAGGCAAGTGCTATTTTACCGACTTCATCCCGACTAAAACACAGGCAGGAATATTAATATTCTTAACCCGTCATGAATGTCTGGCCTGTCTACGATCCACACCAATGGAGGAATAGAGAAACGGAGCGTCCCATGTCCATCTTTATAAGATGTTGCAAGGGATGGGAACTTATCCACACTTTGTGTGTTTGTGAGGTCGAATTCAGTGTGGCTAGAATAATATATCTGGAATAATGCCTTTAAAAACTATTAGCTTCGTAGGACACATAGATAATTGTTCAGTTGAAATCTCAAAAGGGGATGGATGAGGAGGAACAGGGGTAAAGGGGAGGGAGGGGGGAGAAGGGCAATTCACTCTGAACAATAGCTCAGCTGGATTGCTCGATTCACTGGATCTTGGGTACCTACAGCATAGATTGGTCCCTTTAGGTCTGGATTGGCAAAGACGGACACTCTTTCCATATATCTGGGAATCTATCAGGTTTTAAAGGCTAGCATATTCGTGCAGTGTCTATTAATCGCACATTTTCCTAACACTTTTGATGCCATTGTATAAATGCGTCTTATCTGACGTCACAAGCCCACCGAAGCTAGAGACAGCGATTGAAGCAAATGGAGGAAAAAATCAGTTTATCCGTTTTAGCTTTGGATTAAGTGCGTATTTAAAGAACAGGTGAGTGAGGCACTTTGAGCTACCAAGCGTCAAAATCGCGGAAATCTGGCCTTCCTTCTTCTTTGTAGATTCTAAAGTAGAAACAAGTTAATTTGAAGACAGTCTCCCAGAATCTGCTGGGAAGAGTTTACTATCAAAAGGATCTGTCTCTATGAAGTGAAAATTGTGACTTCTCTTGCAGGAGTTGCAACTGCCAGTCTTCATGTGTTCCCAACGAGTGACCTGAAACGTTAAACGAAGCCAGAGGGCGCTCGGACCTGGGTGTCACGTGGTGTGATGTCATATGACGGNTCGGGATTAAGAATAGCCGTAGAAAGACCGGATATTGTTGTACTTTTTTTTTTTTTTTACTTAATTCAGAGATTCCTAATAACAAAATTCGAAGGCCGTCATGATGATCCATGTGTCTTTCTTTAGCCTCCCGCCAAGTTTGAAGTCTGTCACTGTGAAGTTAGCCTGGAAAAATGACGTGTTTCCAAGTTGCCAAATATAATAGACCGACACGCACTATAAACGAACACCCGTGACTCCATGAAAACATTTGACTTTGGCTGGCTCCATCACATCATCTCGAAATAATTAAAGGTTGAAAAAAAGAAGGGAGGTGCTAATTTGCCAATTTTACCCGACTAAAACAGGCAGGAACATCCTTAGATCCTCATGAATGTCTGGCCTATTTACGATCCACACCAATGGAGGAATAAGGAAACGGAGCGTGTCATGTCCATCTTTATAAGATGTTGCATGGGATAGGAACTAATCCACACTTTGTGTGTTTGTGAGATCGAATTCAGTAGGGCTAGAATAATATATCTGGAATAATGCCTTTAAAAACTATGTTTAGCTTCGTAGGACACATAGATAATTGTTCAGTTGAAATCTCATAAGGGGATGGATGAGGGGGAACAGGGGTAAAGGGGAGGGAGGGGGGAGAAGGGCAATTCACTCTGAACAATAGACCAGCTGGATTGCTCGATTTCACTGGATCTTGGGTACCTACAGCATAGCTTGGTCCCTTTAGGTCTGGATTGGCATAGGTGGACACTCTTTCCATTTATCTGGGAATCTATCATGTTTTAAAGGCTAGCATATTCGTGCAGTGTCTATTAATCGCACATTTTCCTAACACTTTTGATGTCTTTGTATAAATGCGTCTTATCTGACGTCACAAGCCCACCGAAGCTAGAGACAGCGATTGAAGCAAATGGGGGAAAAATCAGTTTATCCGTTTTAGCTTTGGATTAAGTGCGTATTTAAAGAACAGGTGAGTGAGGCACTTTGAGCTACCAAGCGTCAAAATCGCGGAAATCTGGCCTTCCTTCTTCTTTGTAGATTCTAAAGTAGAAACAAGTTAATTTGAAGACAGTCTCCCAGAATCTGCTGGGAAGAGTTTACTATCAAAAGGATCTGTCTCTATGAAGTGAAAATTGTGACTTCTCTTGCAGGAGTTGCAACTGCCAGTCTTCATGTGTTCCCAACGAGTGACCTGAAACGTTAAACGAAGCCAGAGGGCGCTCGGACCTGGGTGTCACGTGGTGTGATGTCATATGACGGCAACTTTAATGGATTAGTATTCGTATCTTTATTAAATTCGAATCGTTGATTCTGTAATCAGGCCTTCTAAGTCTTCTATTTATCTCTCACTTAGTTAAGAGGCATAGAGAGGTTTGGTAATAAATATTTGATTATTTGTTTGTAAAGGTAGATCTTCACAGTCATGAAATAAAATCAAATGTTTTCGCTGTAACTTTTATATGACGTAAATAGGGAACTCTCTTACTCGAAGAGCGAGGCAACAGAAAATCTTTAGAGGAGGAGGATTCCCCAGTTTGACAAGTGTTTCCCCTACGGGGTAAATAAAGTCTCATTTTCATTTTCATTTTTTTTTTCATAAACCACGTACAAGCCTCAAAAGACTAATAATACGGACAACAAAATCACCAGGTACTCTGTATACAAGAAAGGTCAAATTTTATTAGAAAACAATCGGTTTTTTTTTCCAAGTGAGTGACGTTTTAGTGTTGTGGTACAATCATTATATGGCTAAATATGACATAGACTACATGTATTTGGAGTAACTGTTATATACTGACATTTTAGAGTACATAGTCATTATCTCTCATTGTTCTTCACAGTGTAAACGTACTATTTCACCTACATGGTTTACATTCTTACCAGTTCTAAATATAGTACATTTCTGTTGACATCAGTCCAGCCTCCCTCTGACATAAACACTCAGGTAAAATCAGATGAAACCAGGTTATTTTTGGAACATTTTATGATTCACTATGAGAATATCTTGTGCCATAATCTCATAAGGAAATTCACCGTAAATCATGATAAAATAATCTGAGGCATACTCCTCATGTGCACTTAAGTTTCGGCCAGGAGAAGACCCCAAAAAAAATAATGACAATCTCCAAACAGTCTTGACCACAGTGGAGTGTTTATATTAGAGGAGACCAGAGTCGATATTATTGTTTTTCAGGTACAGCACTACAAAAAAAATGTATGGAAACAACTCAAACATATCACAATGATACAGAAAGCTTTCATAGAATTGTTTCCATTGATCTGTCTCATAATTACTTACAATACAATCTCTCAACAGCAACATAAAACGGAACAATCTTCAAAGCAACAATTACTATAGCTGAAATAATTGCAACAAACAGTCGACTTCGCTTAATCGTAACTCTGTGGAAACATGGAATAAGTTGCCAGTAAACGGAGCTGCTGTTCTTGTTACACTACCATCATTTTTCATTGCTGTCAGAAAACGGTCAATTTTAGTCAACGTAAAATATAAGTACTTAAATCTATTTTTGGTCTCTCCAACAATATCACTGATTGGGATTTCAGGTTTTCTATAAAATTTCATAAAGACTTTTACCAAATTTCCAATTTTGACACTACTTTTCGTAATCTGACAACATTTTGTGCAAGTCCTCTGTAGACTTAGCCAGCAGAACACATTCATCAGCAAACATCACCCATAACAGTGAAAAAAAAAGTCATTAATATTGAACTCTATGTGCACTCCTTGATTACCACTCTTGAATAGATATTTGTATAATCGTTCAAATAAATTGAACACAGGATCGGTTTTAAAATTTCGCCCTCGCGTAAGCCAAGCTGGTAACTTAATAACTGGGAAACCTATTCTCTCAGGGTGACACAAGATTTACTATTCTTAAACACTGACTAATGATTCGGCATACACAGAGTATTTGCCTACAGCAGACACTGCCAGTTTTTGAAACAACGGTGGTCGAAAAACACGTGCTCGTTTAACATAACAATTAAAGATGAGGTCTTCATATAAATTTTATAAAGCCGGACTTTATTGGTCTTCAACTCTTCAATCCTTTTATGTAATGGGTTATCCATAGCGTCAGTATCATTTACTAATAAATCAATGTCATTGTTCAGATCTTTAAAGAATGAATGTAAAATGTATCACGTTAATAGTCTTATTATATTTGTTTTGGTTATTTTTATGAACAAATTTTCAAATATAAACAAATATCTGTGGTGTTCCCCGTCAATTCTTTCTTGTATTCTTTAAACTTTCATTCTTTCCAGGTCTCTTAAGAGAATAAAACAAGGAAGGTTATACTGCTTCTTAGATTAGCTAAACAGTGTGCATTTCAAACTGCTTGCCTCAGTGAAATAGAGCTTATTTTTATCATTTTTATTTCTGCTAGTTTCAGTTTTCTTTTTCCCAATGGTTTCAATCCCTGCATTCGAAAATAAATATTTTATTTACCACATACATCATTTTTGATGCTTCTTATGCCAGGTATGTCATTCACTACTTTGTCGAGTAAGATGCTGAGATTCTGGATCTCATCTACTATATGTGATCACATGACATCATCGCAATGGAGCTTCAAAGCTGTATTATACCACAGAAAACATGTGCTGGATTAATAGTTACAACAATTTTAGTCATGCTAAAAGTTTTCTGATCATGTCCAATGATACTATACACCACCCATTTCAAAACTACCACCACCATCACCAACACAAATATTACTACCGCCACTCTACTTTCACGACCACTGTTAGTGCCATTGCATTCACTGCTGCTTCTACAACAACAAAGTAACAACATTAACAAATACCACTACTACTACCATTACTTCTGCTACAACTTCTACTGTCACTGAAAGCATTACCATAATATTCACAACTACTGCAGCTGTTTCTGTTGTAAAAATTTAACGATTTTTACCAGATTTAATAGATGTGACCCCCGTTGTTGATTCTGCATTTACAGTTGGTTTCTCGTACAAGAGACAAACCTGCTTTTGCAATATTCGATTTTATATCATCATGAGTAACATCTATCTCAATAAAGTGCAGTAAATCATCAAACATTCCATGGTACACAAAACCAGACTTGTCCTAGACGTATGTAATAAACTCACCCATTAACAGCCAGTATTTCATCTCAAACAAAACAAAAAAATTAACACAATCATGAACTAAGTCTTTACATGACTGTCCGATTGAGGGAGGTGATCCCTCGATAGATATGTAAGTTACCCCAATCAAGACAGCTTATAATTTGCCTCACAGTATATCAGGACAAGCTGAGTCAATGAATGAAGCTTTTGCTTTTGAGGTACTTCTCACTGGCAAGGCCGGACCTTCAAAAACTCTTCCATTCATACTTTAAACTTGGCAAGTCTACTCAGGAATATTCTCAATAGCTTCATTGTATTCTTTTAAACTGATATCACGCTCTCCCATGTCTGTCTCAACAACTCAGACAATTTCATAACCCTGTATAGAGTTATGGGAATCTGGACAGATCAAGTTAGCTGGTAAGCCCACAAGACACTCCACTCTAAAATGTGTATTTAGTGAGATTAAATAAAATAATATCATCACAGAATACTCTTGACATTTTGCTGTCTGGCTTGTCAAACTAGGGGTATAAAATTTTGAAACAAAGGTTTCTTACATAACCTAGAATTGTCCTTTTGCAAATTCTTCAAAATATTCGGGTTTATTAAGCATCATGGTTATCAATAATTATATCTCCCCATCCAAATTTGTATTACAGACAACATTACCATTTAATCGACTCTTCACTATGCGTGAGACAAACTGAGTGAACAACTCTAAATATTTTACAACATGACAGGAACAGCATTGGACTCAATAGCTCGTGGGTTCAATTCCCGACCACGGTCATGTTGTAAAAACCTTAGGGAAGGATTTCATTTACATTTTCGTCAGTCCACCCCTCCGTGAAATGGGTACCTGGCTATAGGCAACAGAAGATATTGTCAGAAAGCTAGTGATCAGCATATGTAAATGGTATCGGTATTGTATGCTCCTAAGGGAGCTGAGAAAGTCCTAGAGTGATTAGGCCTACTGAAGTTATTATAATGTGGAGTCGCGTGAGCAGGCATTAGCATGGATATAAAACTTATAAACTGCATTTCTATTCTTCTTCTTATTATTATTATTATTAATACCCTGGTAACTTTCCCTATGTCACACAGGCATACAGCACAGTGGTACGTATTTTATTATCTTTATATCATATATTAGTTCGCCTTGATAAATGTCACTGGAGTGATAAATGTCACTGGAGTGATAAATGTCACTGGACCAATAAATGTCACTGGAGAAATAAATGTCACTAGAGTGATAAATGTCACTGGTGCTGAATTCCGAGTGAAAACTGGCTTGAGGTGTCTCTTTATGTGTATTACACTGTGAGATTTCTTGAAATGTATACGGTAGCAGTTTATATTCGGTACATTCGTATACATTTTTTTGTGTGTTCCAATTATCCACGCCCTGATTTTGTTAACATTTTGTCCAAATACTACCATGTTAAAAAACTTATTAAATTTCGAGCCCCATTTATATGAAAAATAGGCACTGACTTATAACATGTTCTTAACGTCTTCTTCAGTCCGTTATCAGCGCGATGGCACCCACAATAAAAGTAAAGATGGAATTTGATGGAAACACACATGTGAGCCTATAGCGAGTCTTTTGTAATACATTCGCTCAGTTCAAATCTTTCATCAGAATGAAACATGTAACAGTGGGTGAGAGATAAAGGGCATCCTCGCTACGGACCAAATTCTTGAGAGCATCAGTCTGTTTCTAGGTCTATTAATTTACATTAATTTAAGTGTTCACTGCATGAACTTTGTTTTCTATATACATTTCGTGAAAGTCTCCAGACATTTCAACAACAGACCTGTAGTTTTTCTTTCCGGACTTGATGATGGATACTATTTTTAATAATATAAAATTTTGGTCGTGATACGTTTGTCTTTCATAAAAAATGCGTCCTGATCTTCTGCCAGTAGGTTATAATCCTCCAAGTATTCCATTTTATACAAACTGATTACCAGCATTCACACATTACTTTCCACTGCCTATAGCCAAGTACTCAATACACAAGGGTAGGCTGAGAAAAATATGAGAGCAATATTGTCCCAACAGTACATTTATAACACATCCATGTCAGGAATTGAACCCACGACCTTTTGATCCTGAGCCCAATGCCTAAGTCATAGCTGATTAACACAAGTCTTGATTGTACATGTGATACTGTTCACCATCTTTTATCTCACACACAACGTCAAACACAAACAGGTACAGTAGAACCTCTATATTAAGTACTCATTTAATAAAATATTTTGTTATTAAGTAAAAATTTTACATGCACGGATTCACTATTATTTCTATCATTTCATTATTCAGGTGGTTCTCGATATTAGTATAAACCTAAATGAAAAGTATACTTTTTCCGAGCACCAAGGCATATTTCAAATAGAGGTTCTACTGTACATATTATATTTCTCATGAGATATGTAAATAGCCGACATTGATATCATAAAGATAAACAAGAAAAAAGTTATTACTGTTACTACAGCAGTCAAGACCAGCTATTACTGATCGGTACACAATAAGAAGAATGAACTACATGTAATCCACTTCTCTCAAACAATACACGATTTGCATGGTCAGTAAACGAACAAGCTGCTGTCTGGTAAACAATATTCTATATGACTGTGTTATTGTGTATCAGCTATTTTACATTAATCAACAGCAACAACAACAAGAACAAGAACAACAACCGCAACAACAACATTACTTACTTGTAGTCTTGTTGCCACAAATTCATCTTCATTATCAAAGACTGTCTACTTTGGGTCCACCCTCTGTGTCCCCTCCTTCCCCACCCCCTACACACACAAAGGAATCTATCTACCGAAACCTTAATGACAGTTATCTTTCCTTATCTTTACAAACATGTCTCTTTCTCTCTCTCTATCTCTCTTTCTCTCTCTCTCTCTGCACTACTGACCAGTCACCCTATCTTTATTTAGTCTCTCAGTGTCAACCCCCCGTACCCTCTCCCTCCCTCTCCCCTCTCTGAGAATAAATGTCCCATACCTTTACCCGCCTAACTGAAATGTCAGTTTCTTTATAAACAAATCGTTTCTCCTTTAAATGTCTCTATCACTCTCTCTCCATGTCAAACAGAGTTATTCAACTGTGGGTTAAATTATCCTTATTTGCGCACACCCCATCCCCTCCACCCACGCCGCTGACCGCTTGTTCCCAAATCCTTGTTTCATTAAAAATTTACACCCCTCTGCCCCCGACCTTTTCTTGGTTTGCTCTACATCGACTTTGCCGTTTTTCCTTCCCTTCATTTTAACCTCCTGTTCCCCCCCC
>JAWQUT010000659.1:287243-304371 GCA_033807755.1 Ellobium chinense
CCACCCACCCATCCATCCATCCATCCATCCATCCATCCATCCAGCCAGCCGTTTGTCCGTCGCCTATCCTTACGTCCGTTCCTCTTCCTCTCCATCCATTCACATCTGTCTTTGAAATTATTCTATTGGAGGAGAATTACAATACAGGTGGCTTCATAAAATCCATGATAAAATTACTCTGTCTGTCTGTCTGTCTGTCTGTCTGTCTGTCTGTCTGTCTGTCTGTCTGTCTATATACAGTATTAAAGCCGAGATTTTAGGACAGGAATATGTGCCTTTTTGTCGAGGTTTAGCAACATCTGTCAACCACATACTTATGTGGAAGATATTGTAATATATACAAATTAGTTAATCTGATCACTTGTAAATCACTATTGTATGAGATCGAATGTCACTAGCCAGTAGACAGATGACAGTCCACACAATAATCAGAGGGAAGGGACAAATACGATCTTAATGTACTGAATGTCCAGTAGATCCCATATAAAGCATTCCTTGACATACAGCCTTCACAATTAGAAGCACAAAGTCCACTGACGCAGTTAAAGGGGGGAGGGGGAGGTGGAGATTGTGGGTTGTAGCATAATGTGCATTTCTGTCTTGCGCAATGGCCTTCTCTTCTCTGATCCAGTACATTTTGCATGCACAATAAGGCACCATATGTATAGTACTAAATAGTGCGTATTTTTCTGTTACCTTTAAGGCATAGGCTTCCCCTAAGTTCCAGGCAACATATTATTATTGAGACACCAATATTGATAACTCTTCTGGATGTGTCTGAGACACATGTGTGAACTATGATGGTGAAATAATAATTGTGATTTGAGGGGAAAAATTATAACATTAAAATCCATAACAGAAAATGTGCACGAATCAGCTGTTTGGTATCCAGTTTTGTATTCATAATGTACTGAATTTAAAAAAAAAAATTGTCGTGTGCACCTCACTGTGAATTAAAATACAAGCGTAACTGTCCCTTTAAAGGTAGGTTATTCTTAATATCTAAAAAACCTGAAAAAGGAGTGTTGGAATAATTTAGAATTGTTTCATATTGTCGTTATGTTATATTATGTTTTTTACGACTTTACACAGGACATTATCAAGGCTACCACCCTTGCTGAAGGCAACTATGAAGGAGCAAACCTTCTCCTTGAGCGACTCAGCTCATACGAGGGCTGGTTCCAAGTTCTGATTTTTGTTTTACAGTAAGTTGATCCCGACTCTGTTCAAAAATTCAAGGACATTGAATGTTAAGTTATATATTAGTATTGTTGGTTTTATGTTCTGAATCCTTTACAGTTGGCATACATCCGACAGTACGATAGAATAACAAACTCATCATAATCAACGGCAGCAACAATGACAACAATAGCAGCAACAGCAAAACCAACAACAGAACAACAGCCTGTTTTAAGATATCATCAGTTGTCGTGACAGATTAATAATAATATCATTCCAAAGAAAAGTCAGTTCAGATCAAGTACAATTCGTTCAGGGCTAAAAAGCTCTAAGCAAGTTTAGCACAGATCCATGAACATCCAGTAGTTTTGGTATCAGATCAGCTTCTCTTGCTTTTTGCAACTGGCATTTGATTTCTTTCATGATTTGCACAGTAGATTTGAAATGAACTGAAATTAAGGTCGAAAATTAAAGTTCAGATCAAGCACCAAACAAAAAAACCAAAAAAACTACAGTTCAGAGCCAAATGAGTTCGTCCAAAATAGCTGTTAAGTTCATTCAAGTTCAAGCGAACTGAATTTCAGTTCACGTCCGCGCACAAACCTGGTTAGAATCAATTTTAGTGACATGACCGTCTGTGTGTCCAGTCTCAGTTGTATGACTGCTTTGTGTCCATACCTTGCTTAGGATAGGTCAGTCCTACCATGAGAGTCCTGTGTTTATTTACTGCCTGGGGCTGTGAGAAAGGCCCTGTTCTTTTAGTCTGTGGGCGGTTCTAAGCAAAGGAAGTATTAGTCTGTAGGTAAGCTAAGATGGCTACTACTGGTGCGGAACAGCAAGAAAATGAAGCACTGACTTACGAGTGGTGTTTACTATATTTATATATAGCGATGTTTTGTTACATTCATTAGGATGTATAATGTCGTTGATTCTTGCCTCATCCTCCTCCGGCACAAGACTGTTGATAAAACGTTCCACAAACAAATTGGAAACGATAGATGGTTGCCGCCATTTTACCAAGCTCTCATTTTCGGTCTTCGAAAAAGACGTCACATTTCTAACAAACTTCTAGTCTGTGAGCACACACCCTCAGTCCTCACCGTGTCTAGCGCTCACCAACTGAAAACATACCCTGGATGCTGTGTCTGGGAACCGAGAGAGTATCTCATCACTTTCTGTCGTTATCATATAAAAAAAAAAAAAGAGAGACCGTCGCTCCTTGCTCCCCTCCCCCCTACCTCCTTTTTATCAACATAGGAAGGACGAGAGAGACGAAAGATAGAAACCAATTGAAAAAAAGCGTTTGGACGCAGTCTTATTAAAAAAAACAAAACTAAGACATCGTCATACCAAGAGATTTAGGAAAGATAAAAAAGGTAAGTTGGTGACAGTTTCAGATTGTCGGGCGTTTTCATTTTTTTTCCCCTGTTTATCAACGCATATTTCTTTACTTCTTTGTCCATCCCAAAATTCCTCTGCTGGGTAGTCCTCTGAGACTGAGTACTATTTCGCGAGGTTGACCTTGGACCTCCGTACTTTCTCTCTATCTTGGACGTTCAGGAATGCAGCTATTATTGGACGGGGTTTTCCCTGCTTTCTCCCGACAACGTTGTTGCCAGGTTTTCTGCCAATCCTGTGTGCCCGTTGAACGACTATCTGGTCCTCTTCACCGACCTTCATTTCTTCTGAGATTCTTTACGCAGTCTTCCTCGCCTGCCCCTTCACTTTCTGGAATCCCAAAGAACAGAAGATTATTCCTTCTGCCTCTAGCCTCCTGCTCGATGGCCTTCCTCTCTACCTCTTCCATTCTCCTCCTCATACTTTCCATCTCTGATGAGACTATCGCCAGCTTGTCGCCAGTATGGCGCAGTTTTTCCGTTTGTGAGTCTATCTTCTTGCTTAGCCCCTCGAGACCTTTCTCCTGCTTATCAAGTCTAACCACTATCTCTTTCTCCAGCCTACTGACTATGTTACTCATTGATTGACCAAATTCCTGTCACCTCTTTACTCAGGCTTTGCATAAGGTTCATCATGGTTTGCATCTGGTCTTTCACATCATTGATATGCTCAAACAAAATTCACAGTCAGTGATACCACTACTTTCTCTCTCTCTCTTTGTTCTTTTATTTTCTCTGCTGTCTTTTCCACCTTTTTCGCCTGCCGAACTTTCTGCTTTAAACACAACGTCCTGTTCGCTATCCATGATCAGCCCCTCGGCTATATAGGCTCTTTCAACTTTAGATCTTGGACAGCAAGCTCACTAGCCTTTCGAGGTCAGTCAGCTCTGTAGCTTCTACACACTGCACTGTGTTTATTATTGTTTATGTATTCTACTTCCGCTGGTACATCTACTTCCGTTAACCCAATAAGCGAAAATGGCCTATTTAGCTCTGACTGTGCGAGCTCGTGATCTGGCTCAATTCGTATCACAGGTTTTTTTCTTTACCTCACTTTTCAATACTGAGATTGTCCTCAAATTTCCTCAAATTCCAGGCCAATTTGAAATTCACAAGAGCAAAAAAGTCCACCAAAAGAGGCACCGTATCTTCTCAAGTCCGTAGGTATGAAATTTTCACCACAAAACTATGAAATTACCACTGAATTACAACAAATTCATGGAGCGAACGCAGCTTGTACTTGAGCCGATTTACGATTTATCTACGATTTACGTTTTGCTTGAACCGGAAGTGAGCTTTGTCAGACATGAGAAGGATGAAGTGATGATCTCAATGTCTAATGTTGTAATAACAACAGTTATCATCAAAGTAGACAGAGCGCCATGCAAGGATGTTCAAAATAATATTCACTACAGTCTGCTAATGTTCTGGTCTTGTTACGTTAAGTTGAGAAAGACAGGAAATGAAGGGACATAACCACTATTATCTGTTACCTGCAATTAATTAAAAGAGTTGTATCCCTTACATTTCCTATCTTCGAAATCATCGATCCGTTCGTCCCATCCCATTCCATCGCATACTGTTCTGTTCCATCCATCCATCCATCTATCCATCCATCCATCCATCCATCCATCCATCATACTAATCAGCTGGTTTACATGTTTAGTGACTTTCTGGGACGTGCACATTTTTCAACATTTCTTAGCTACATACAAGTTCCTTACATTATTGAAAACTTGTATCCTCCCCATGAGCACATGTCAATGGTGGTTCCTAGTTTTTTAAATTTAAATTTGCGATTTTTTTTTTCAAATGAATTGCGAATAGACGTCGCTGAAATTTATAAGTCCGGAAATTCAGTTTATAAGATCCGGTGCTATGACGTCTGTCAATGCCATTTACTCTAGTCTTTTTTTTTTATTATTTGATCTTGAGCACTAGTAAGTTAATCATCTTTGAAGTTGTTGAAAGTCAGTCTTAAGGAATCTTCATGAAAATCATGTCCATTTCCATAAGCAAATGTCGTTGTCATCGCAAAATTAGAAGTAGTCCAGTATACGCAATCAGAAAGTGCAGTTTTGTCCCCCAATGTTGATGATCTTAGAGCAACTGTCATTTGTACTGGCACCAAACCAGTTTTTTGGACCCTGATTTCATCCAGGTCTCTTAGACACGTTTATGCATGATCCTATGGAGACTTTTTTTCTGATTTTCTGTCTGGATATAAAGTTATTTCATTTATCATCAAGGGGATTGCTAGTTTCTGATAATTCTGCGTCAAGACAGGAAATCCAAAAAAAGTCTTCATAGGATCATGCGTAAGAGTATTTAACTGAAATGGGTGAAATCTGCTGTCAGGCAATTGTTGCCATCGCTAAGGACACTTGTTTTAAGATCACCACCCTTGAGGAAGAAGAATGCACCATTCAGCACTGTGGTGTGTAATTTTGCATAGAAATCCGGTGCACTCATGGGGATAAGTTGCACACCATGTTATAGGTATCACAATCTCTGGAAAAGGGTAGTGCCTCCCCTTTAGCGTTATCTAATGTAACTATTTTCAGTCTATCCTCACTACCATTTTACACATCACCAACAGACCACTACCATCAGCAGATACCATCATACCACTTTTACTACCACCACTAGAAACAACAGCAACAGCAACAAAAACAACACAATTACTCAATAAACAACGATAACAAACAACGGTAAAAACAATATTAACGAGATCACACACACAAGCTTGAAAAGACTAATAGACCGGACAAACAAGAATTCAACGATGAAGATCAGATACACTGTATACAAGGAAGGTGCAAATTTTATTATGAAAGTAGCGGTTCTTCTAGCAAGTGAAGTTTTCATGTTGTGATACAATCATTATAAGGCTAAATATGACATACATGTATCTGGAGTAACTGTTATATACTGACATTTTACAGTACATGGTCATTATCTCTCATTGTTCTTCACAGTGTAAACTACTATTTCACTCACATCGTTTACATTCTCACCAGTTCTAAATATAGTACATTTCTGTTGACATCAGTCCAGCCTCTCTCTGACATAAACACTCAGGTGAAACCAAGTTATTTTCAGAAGATGTTATGAATCATGATGAGTAAATCACATACCAACATTTCATGATGTAGTCCAGTGTAAATATAAAAAAATACTGTGAGACATTTTCTTTATGTGCAATTACGTTTTCGCCAAGAAAAGAAGGAGAAATAAAAAAAAACCACCATTCTCCTAACAGTCTTAGCTGCTGTGGAGTGTGTGTATCAGAGGAGACCAGCGTCATATTGTCAAGTTCAGTATAAAAATTTTAAAAAAGATGAGGGGAGGGGGCGGGTGGATTGGGGAAATCTTCAAACATATCACAATGATACAGAAAGTTTTCATAGAATTGTTTCCCTTGATCTGTTTCATAACTACATATAATACAATCTCTCAACAGCAACATAAAATGGAAAAATTCACAAAGCAACAATTACTAAAGCTGAAATAAATCCAACAATCAGTCGACTCCGCTTAATCGTAATTCAGTGTGAGCCTGAATTAAGTTGCCATTAAACGGAGCTACTTTTCTTCCTACACTACCATGATTTTTCACTGCTGTCAGAAAAAGGCCAATCTTAGTAAATGTAATCTGTAAGTATTTGAATTTATTTTTAGTCTCTAGAACAACATTACTGACTGAGGTTTTATGTTTTCTGTAAGATTTCCCAAAGACTATTACCAAGTTTCCAATTTTCACATTACTTGTCGTAATCTGACAACATTTTTTGCAAGTCCTCTATTGATTCAGCCAGCAGAACACAGTCATCAGCAAACATCACTAACAACAGAGAGAAATAAAATACGAGGTCATCAATATTGAACTATCTACAGCTCAACTGCTCCTCCTCTATATAGAGGATCTGTAATGAGTGATTGTTTAATATCAGATTAATGAAATGAGTAATACATTTATTGTACTCGCGAGCCTCTGGCGAGCAAAGACGATAAATGTATAACGAATTTCATAAATCTGATATCAAATTAACACTCAATAGAGATCCTTTTTATCATAATATAAACTCCAACTATTTTTTTTTTAAAAATGAAGTATTAATCGTGAAAAGGACCCTGAAATGTCCCTCACCCTGTTTAAGACACACCAATCACAACTGAACTGAATGAACCACAGAGTTACGCGACACAAAGTCGATCCAAACAGCTGACTATCATCGATGAAACTTTAGACCACAGAAACACTGTGACTCATTTCAAGTACTTTAATTCAAATGTTTAACTGAATTGAAACCGAAACGTGAAGAGAATGATGACAAGCGATAATAAAGTCAGACTGAAATAGTTTTTTTCTTAAATTTAAACTGAGAGAAACCGCACGGCAATGAAAATAATTACAAAGAAATGACGTCACATATTCATGGTGTCACAAAAGAAATGACGTGACATATATTCATGGTGTCACAAAAGAAATGACGTCACGTATTTATACGCGTAGATATTTCCAATTCTTCCAATCAAAGAAAATTTGAAGCAGGTCAAAGGTCAAATTTATGTAACGTGTGACATACCAACAAATTAATACAGACTTTTATGTCACCGGAAATTGGCCTTGTTTCTATGATACAATATTGTTCTTATTCAGGAATTTTCCCCATGCGGGCATTCAGATGAAATGTAAATAACTTGGCCAAGCAACTAAGAATTGTTATTGTCCTGTTACTGTCCTATCCCTTTTTGTTTTTAATGTATGTATTGGTTTAATAACGTCCACTGTCCAATAACTGGGTACAACTCCCCAGGAATAAGTCACATTGAATAATCTCTATTATAAGAATGGACCTAAGGCGTGACGCGCTATTTTCGAACATGATGAACTCCTAAACCGCTGTAAGTAACATTCTTTCGGAACCGTCGATCTGCATGAAATTCGACAGAAATGGTTTAGTGCAAGATTCCATTAATATGATTTGGGTAAGTTTGTGCCTCCTCTCCCAATGCGCCCATTTTGTAAAAATATAGATGAAGTTAACATTTCCATATCCACTTTCCATTCATTGATGATGCCAAGCTGCGTTAAGCGTTGAGCACCGTATCACAGGTGTAATTACAGGTAAACCAGTCAATGTAGTCATCCAGTAATGTTCTCTTCACTGAACGGGAGTGCACGCTGGTTCACTTTTACTGTTACTGCACCACAATGATGATGTAAGGATCTACACGTCACAGACAATCATATTTTAGTCACTTAATGTCCCATTCCTAGCTTGGGTGTCCATGCTCGTTTAACATAACATTTAATCATGAGATCTTCATATACATTTTATAAATTCTGACTTTAATGGTCTTCAACTGTTTTACTACAATCTTTACTTTCCTTTTCTGTAAATGGACTATCCATAACGTTATTATCATTTATTATTAAATCAATATCAGGCGGGGGACTGTATCATATTTGTTCAAATCTTTAGGGAATGAATGTAGGATTTACCACGTGAACAATATCATCATAATATGTACACTAGATTTACAAACAATTTTTCAAAAATGATCAACTCGCGTAATTAGAACGGAAATTTCTCTGGTGTTTTATATGAACTTTACCTCCTTGTATTCTTCACCTGATATTTTCATTCTCTCGAGGTCTCCTATGACAATAAGGAGAGTAAGGCTATATAACATCTTAGATTTGTTAAATAAACTACCACCATCACCAGCACCACCATCAACAAAACAACTATTACCACCACCATTCTACTTTCACGACAACTGCTACTGCCATTGCATTCGCTGCTGCTACTATAGCTACAAAGTAACGACAACAATAATACCACTACTACTGCTTTTACTACTGCTACCACGTCTACTGTCACTGAATGCACTGCCACTACCATAATATATTCTCTACTGCTACAGCTGTTTCTGTTGTTAAGACAAAAATCAACAACAAGAAGATCTCTTTCTATCCCCATTGAATAACATACAGGATTTTTTTAGGGGCAGGCAGGGGAGAAACGAAAAGGAAAAGATGAACTCTCTTCAGCAGAAACTGTTGTAGTTGTTGTTGTTGTTGTTGTTGTTGTTGTTGTTATTGATTGTAGCAGCAATATCATCAGCAATAGTAGTAGTGCATGTGATAGTAGAAATGGTAGTAGTAATAGCACTAGTGATAGTGCATAGAGCAACAGAAGTAATTGTAGTAGTTGTTGCTGTTGTTGAAGCAGCAGTAGTAAAATTAGCAGCAAAAGCTGAATAGTATTAGTAGCAGCAGCAGTAGTAATTGTAATAGTAGTAGTGGCTGAAGGAGTGGTAGTAGTAATTGTAGTAGTAGATGAAAGAGAGGTTAAAGTATTCAGTTAATAATAGCAGTGGTAGTGATGGTAGTGGTAATGGTGGAGGTGGTGGGTGGGGTAATAATGTCTTTTATGATGATCAGTAAACGTTTATTGTGACTAAGAAGGTTGCAACTATTAACGGAACATATTTTCTTCGTTTATAGGGAACAGCTTTCTAGTCCCCATTCAAGGGTAGTTGATCTGGTGAAAACGCCATTTGAGCAGATCTAATATTTATGGCCGAGACAAAATCAATTGATCTATCTGAGTCCCATGCGCCCACCTTGGAACACTAATGTTTACCATCACGCCGTTTAAGGGAACAATATGCATTATTTCTAAAGGTACATGTACGTCTGATAAAGACAGGATTAAATTCAGTCACATTGCAGCTCAAAACAATATCAAGCATATCTTCTCTAGCAATGAAAAAAATCAATCATAGAAATATGAAATGTGCTGCAACCACCAGATGACCTGCCCTACAAGATTTAAAAGAAGATAATATCCACTTTTATTTATCCTGTAGGGAATTCCTTTTACTCAGCCATGCAGTGTAAAACATTCATTTCAGTCATGTAATAATCAAACAACAGCACATATAATACATATAACAGTAATAACATATAATAAACAAAATTTGTTTTACAAATTAGTGTTAGTCGCCGCAGTGCAGCGCTCTGGTCTCCCCTGGCTCAAAAGCCAGGTATGCAAACACATCGAAATCGAGTAGGAAAATAGGTGTAAAGGATCTTTCATAATGACATCACATTACAATTTGTACAGCCAGCGAATTGAACCCACAAACTTTGACTTGACAGACTTCAGTTTCTGAGAAGAACTCACGAGCCGCACGATCACGCTGTCTCCCAATCAACGTCCATTACATATTGTAGAAATTTAACGTATAGATATAATCCCAAGCTGTTGACCCTGTGTTTATAGTTGGTTTCTCATACAAGATGCAAATCTGCTTTTTCCATAAGTGATTTCATGTTAGTACTTTCCACTTTACTAAAGTGCATTATATCATCAAACATGTCATGGTGTACAAAATCACACTAGTTATAAATGTAGACAGTAAGAATCACCTATTTACAAGCAGTATTCCATTTCTAAAAACCTATAAACACAATCTTGTTGTAAGTGGATAAATAACTGTCTACTTGAGTGAGGTGATCCCTAGGGAGAGATACAAGTCACCCCAGTAAGGAGTGGCTCAGTGGCATTCGGCAGGATACCTTATAATTTGCACCACAGAATATCAGAACAAGCTGTGTCAATAAGCGAACTGTTGCCTTTAAAAGTACTCCTAACTTCCAAAGCTATACCTCTAGAGACTCTTCCATTCATATTGCTCCTGAACTTGTGATAACAAGAATACCCAGGCATGCTCTCAACATATTCATTATGTTCTTTTAAACTGACATCACGCTCTCCCAGTTTGTCTCAACAACTCAAACAATATCATAGCCCTGTATAAATGACTAAACAATTCTAAACAACCACTCTTCAATATGCTTGAGACACACTGACTGAACAGTTCTAAACAACCACCCTTCAATATGCTTGAGGCACACTGACTGAACGATTCTAAACAACCACTCTTCAATATGCTTGAGACACACTGACTGAACAATTCTAAACAACCACTCTTCAATATGCTTGAGACACACTGACTGAACGATTCTAAACAACCACTCTTCAACATGCTTGAGACACACTGACTGAACAATTCTAAACAACCACTCTTCAATATGCTTGAGACACACCGACTGAACAATATTTTACAACATGACAGGAGCAACGTGGCCGAATGGTTATAGCTTTGGACTCAAAAGGTCATGGGTTCGATTCCCTATCACAGTTATGTTGCAAGTGCTTTAAGAAATCATTTCTATTACGTTTCCTTCAGGCCATTTGTCTGTGAAAAGAGTAACTGGTTATAGGAAATGGAAGATGATCAAACTGTAGTGATCAATATTTATAAATGGCAGCGGAACGGTATGGTCGCTGGGGAATTAAGAAATTTCTAGAGTGATAAGGCCTGCTGGACTAATAAAAGTGTGAAGTCCTGTTTTTTTCATGTGATAATTCACTGTTAAGTTTCTTGACAGGTACAAATCAAGGTTTATATATTCATTACATTTGTAGATTTTTTGTGTGTTCCAAGTATCCATGCCAGGGTCACTCCCCCCCCCTTAAAACCATCGCTTATGGGCCCCCTTTCCCGGGACTCCCTCCCCTCCCGACCACCTTCATGTCAGGTATCAATNCAGGGAGCATGCATCACCAGAAAAGGTTCAAAGGTAAAAAAAAAAGATGATGGGATTTTATGGGAACACACATGTGAGCCTATAGCTAGTATATTCTAACATATCTTTCAGTTAAGATCTTTGATCAGAATGGAACAGAGGGTGAGAGACAAAGGACATCCTTGCTTCAGGCCAAATTCTTGATGCACCACTCTGTTTCTAGGTATGCTCATCTGCATAAGTTATGTCTGCGAATAGAACTTTGTTTTCTCTCATATTTCCAAACAATCTCAAGCTATTTCAGCAGATGTCTAATTTTGAAAACGGACAGAACTGACCGTCTCTCCAGATTCCATTGAAGCACTCTGGTTACATCAAAGAAGGCACAGTTTTCTTTCTTTAAAAACTGGTGGATGGATAACTTATTCAGTGAGTTAAACATTTTGATCTTGACTCGTTTGTCTTTCAGAAATGGGTTTAAACTTCTGCCAATAGGTTATAATCTTCCAGGTATTCCATTGTGAGTTTTTCTGTAATTTTCGCAAGTAGTTTGTAGACTTTGATGTCAGTGTAAGTTCTCTATAATTTGATCTAACTGAGAAGTTTTCTAGTTTGGGTATAGAACTTTATCAACTCCATGAGGAGGATACTGTGGTGCTGCTACCATTATACAATCGCCGATCGCCAGGATTTACACAATATCTTTCACTGCCTACAGCCAAGTACTCATTACACAGATGGGAAGACTGAGGAAAATGTGAATGCAGTGCTGTTCCAACAATCCATGTACAGTATCTCCATGGTAGGACTGGAACCCACAACATCAAGGCTGATCAACACTTGAATGTACATGTGATACTGTTCACCATCTTCTCTCACACACAACGTCAAACACATACACGTACAGTGGAACCTCTTTATTAAGTACTCATTTGATCTTTATACTCTGTTATTAGATATGAATTTCACATGCACAGAATTATCTTTATTTCTATCATTTCATCATTCAGGTGGACCTCGATATTAGTATTATATACTTCAATTCCTTTCTCGAGAGACAAACGTTATATCGAGGTTCCACTGTACATGTGAGATATGCAAACAATCGATATTTATATCATAAAGATAAAAAAGAAAAAAAACTGTTACTACAGCAGTCAAGATCAGATGTTACTAATTGGTAACACAATGGGAAGAATGAACTACATGTAATCCACTTCTATCATACAATCCATGGTCAGTAAACGAACAAGCTGCTGTCTGGTAAACAATATTCTGTATGACTGTGTTATTGTGTGTCACTTACTTAACATTATTAACTACAACAACAAGAAGACCAACAACAACAACAACATTACTCACCTGCAGTCTTGTCGCCACAAATTCTTCTTCATTATCAAAGCACTGTCCACTTTAGGTTCACCCTCTACGCTCCTCCCCCCCCNNNTTCTATGCCCCTCTCTCCCCACACACAAAGGAATCTATCTACTCAATCTCCACTGATATTATTTTTCCTTATTCTACAAACCGTTCTCATTCTCTCTCTGTGTCTCTCTGTCTCTCTGTCTCTCTCTCTCCCCCTACACTACTGTACCCAGCCACCTTCTGTTTATTTAGTCCCTCATTGTGAACCCCATCATCTCCGACTCCCTCCCCGCCCGCCCCAACACTCCACTGATAATTAAGATTTCATATCTTTCCCGTCTAAATAAATAAACCAAACCTTTGTCCTTGCATTTTCTTTAGAGTATCCCTCTCTCCATCTCAGAGTTATTCAGCGGAATGTTCTACTAACTCAATCTCTGCCCACCCCACCCGCACTCGTAACTTTTCCGTTTTTGGTCTAGTCTTTCTTTTCCTTCCTCGTGCATCCTTCCACCCCCTTCTCCTCTCAAAGCTTTTTTCTCGATACAATCTTTACCGTTCTTTCAATCCTTCATTTCCACCTCTCCCTCACCCACTCCACCTTCTCCAATCTCCAATCCCCACAGCCGGNCCTTCTTGTGACAGTCAGAGCCACAATTAGAATAAACAGATCAAGATCTACAGCATCTACTACAGAAATAATGTTTCCTTAGTAATTGTATTTTTACCCCCATCCCCAAATCACCTCTCCACCCCTCCTCTCCCCACCCAACCCCTCTTTCCAACCGGATCCCACTACGTGCCCTAATAGATTTATACCCAGACTAAATACATTAGTATGTACTACGGTGGGAATGTTTCCTTGCATTCTCATAATAATAGGAATTCTGATCCTACATCTACCCAACCCTACACACAACCCTATCTCTACCTTTCTCTTCCCTCTCCCCCCTCTCGCAGCACTCAGTCACAAAATGTATTGAAACAAAATAATAAAGGAAATAAAAACTTTCATTTCACCAACTTACCTGATAGTGAATCCTTAACATTTCACAGTTTACACACACAACTTCTTGTTATTGTTGTTGTTGTTGTTATTATTATTATTGTTGTTGTTGTTATTATTAAATGGTGCTAGTGTAGATAACTGAGTCAACTGATGATGTTAAACATGACAGAGAGAGAAAGATGGGAAACATTTTCTCCTGTTGTTGTTGTGGTGATGATGGTGATGTTGCAGGCGTTGTTGTTGATTGTTGATAATTTAAACCCATTTAAATCAACTTAGAGGATGTCACTGAAGTTGATGCTGTCGAAAAAACACATCGAAAATCATGGTGTTGTTCGTGGTGAAAGTGTTGGCGTCGATGGTGGTGATGCAGACTTGTTGTCGAATAAAAAAAAAAAAATTAAAACTTACCAAACTTTACTCACTTGATAAAGCTGAGATTGATGATCGCCAAAAAAATGCATGACAAAAAATTGTTGTTGTTCTTGTTGGTGGTGGTGGTGGTGGTGGTGGTGATGATGATGAGGAGGAGGAAGAGGTGGATGATGATGATGTGGATGATGTAAAGTTGTTGAGAGAGTCTATCAGTATGGTGTAGAATGTTGTGTATCAGACAGCAGGTTGTTTGTTTACCTATACAGAGATCAGTCGGGGATTGAGAAACGCTCCACCATAACAGCACTCATGTTCTTATTATCAGGATATCCTTCACTGTGGACGTGCTTTAAACCTGGAGTCACGAAGGAAACAGAATAACCCTCAGTACATCCCGGTATGAAGACATGAGCCCCGCTAGACCCGTGACATGTAGGAGTGTTGTATGTGTACTTGGTAAACTCTCTAGTCCATCCGTCCTTATCTTTCACACTGTGTAATTTCTGTCTGCGTATGACCTGCCCTAGTGATATTTGTTTAGCACACCCGTGAGGGTGTGACACACAGACAGACAGTCTGTCGAGGAAATATGAATCACGTGATGTAAACATCTCACCGTTATTCCAGTTGTACCTTTCATACAGTTTTTTCTGTAGATCCACACTGCGACTCAACATCTTGTCCAGTTTCTCTACCAGTTCCACGTCATGTGCTTCAAAGCTCATCTCACAGTAATCTCCCTTGATGTCACAGTACACAATTTCCCCCCCCAGTGAGTTTGGGAACTTTGCTCACATCTGTGTTACCGTCATCGTAGAAAAACTCACAGCTCGTGTGTGCAGCCTCTATGTTATCACATACAACATGAGCTGCTGTCTGTATGAACACTTCACCCCTCGCCTTCTTTCGTGTGTGTGGATCTAGTTCAACACATTCCACACATTTACAGTTTATGTTATTCTTCTCTGTGTACTTCCCCACATCACTAACCCATCCAGTTCCTGTCATCAACACGTCGCTCTTTCCTCTGTCTTGGTAGAAGGGAAAACGTTTGTCAGTACCAGTAAAGAATTCAGGTCTATTCTCACTTATCTTGTTTACTGACACACGACAAGTCAGGTCTGCCCAAGCTCTGATGAAGTCCACAGTGTCCTTGTTACGGTATTCAGGGGGTAGGTGCTCTATGTTGAACTTTCTCACCGGTATGAAGTTAGTGTGGTTTGGGTTCTTCATACATATAATTGCAGATTTCTGAAGATCAGTTTCACCTCCAAAACTCACCTCTGTCTCGTGATACCCTGGTAGGGAGATAAAAATTACCATCATCGCTTTCATTATCATTGTCACATTTATAGTTATTCAAATTAATAAACATCTACCACTGACTACTTTCTACATTTCATCATTACAATGAAATATCTCAATAGACTATAAACACAACACATAACAACAACAACATAAACAAGATACTGAAAGAAGATAAATCATTTGTTAATATGTAATATCTACAACAGAGACAGATAGAACAAGAGAAAGAAAAGGAGAGAAGTTAATTTAGTAAGAATGAATATTTCTGAAAGTAAATTATGTTATGCATAGACTAGTGTGACTGTTTTTTGGCCTAGATCTAATAAATTTGTGAAACTTACACCAGCATACAGCAGCAGATTTTATGGACATAGCACAGCAAATAATAATATGACAAATATCAACAACATATTTCATCAGAACAAGACATAATAAAATCCAACTATTTACCAACCTTGGTGTTTCTTCATTAAGGCAGCCATCTTCAGTGTGTCTGTCATCTCACTGGTTGAATCGTGTGGTGTGGCTGGTAATAATTAATACAAAGGTTCTCTATCACATATACTAGACCACCACCGGAAGTACCACCATCTCCACATCATCACCAATGACAACCCGGATCACCAACACCATCACTGTCATCATTATCATCATTTTCAATATAATGTCTAAGCTGATCTTCTTTTTATTACATTTTATTCATGTTCATCATTTGAATTATTATCGTCAGATGACAAGAAACGTCTTTTGTGTTCAGTTTGGCTGCATCATGAACACATTTTGAAACTCAGATTTAAAACATTATCTTCACCAGGAAAGACACATAACCACCTTTTTCAATATATTAAACAAATCGTCATCGTTATCATCGTCATCATCATCATCATCATCATCATCATCATCAAAACTGGCAGGAAATATTTCTTGCGTTTTCAGTTAAGTCTAGAGCAATAAGTAAGTTGACTTGTCTAGCCTAGTTTAATTATTAGATTTAACAGGCCATACAGCTAGTGAAGATTAGTCAGGTCTTTTGTAATTTAGATCTAGATCTACAACACCTACCCATGTTTCCTTTAAGCTGGTCTAAATCTTGTATCTGCGGATGAAAGAGAACAAATCACTTTCAAAGAAACATATAAAATGTATCGAAGGTCTATATTCTAGCCAGGTCTTGTTCAGGCTTAAACTAAGTCTTGTTATTTCTTGAAAACAATGAGAGGAAATGAAAATATCCAAAAAACCCTGCTAGCCCATGATATTATTTCTAAGTATAGTCTAGTCTACATCCAGATTCTGTATATCTAGTCTAGGCCTACTGCTTTTCAACATGACTAGATCTAGATTTAGAGCTAAATCTGGACACTAAATCAAGGCTAGACTGGATCTAGTTAAAGGTTTCTTTAGACTCAGTCTAGTCTAGATCTATAACAGTACAGCCTAGCTTAATGTAGACCAGATCTAGTCTACTAGATCTCGGTTTGCCTTAGAGACAAAAACAGAATTATTGACCTAGTCTAGACTATGTTTTGACATGTTGATTTGGCAAAAGAATGTTACAAACTGTAATGAGATTTAGATCATTTAATATAGCCAGACCCCATGGGTCTTGCGTATTTAAATCTACTAAAACTGAACATTTCGCCGGAGGCCTTGCAGTCTTGCCCTTATTTCTGTGTTGCTTCTCTTCATGTGTAGACTAGTCTAGCTAGACTAGCAACAGATCTAATGACGACCTGCAAGAAAAACACTTGAAGTTTGGCAAAATCCTGCAACATTCCTCCTTGTAGACAATGCAGATCTAGATCTACATATAGAGTTATTTTCGATCTATTGGGAATAGGGATCAGGTTGAGAAAGAGGAGGACGTCCCAGGATTTTGCCCTTGTT
>JAWQUT010000660.1:20993-38559 GCA_033807755.1 Ellobium chinense
CTAAAATACATTTATACGCTTAATATTTCAATTAAACCTTGCAAATTAATGTGAAAAAAAAAAAACTTGTCCGAAAAAAAAAGGGTGCGTCTTTGCCCATGAGTGTATGCGTGTGTATGCTTGTCTGTTTGTATGTTCTTGTGTGTTTATATTGTGTGCGAGAGCGCGAGTGCGCATGGGTGAGTATCATGTGTAACTTCGTAACATAAACTTTAGATTTTACCCGATCAAAATAGAGCGGATCGATTGTCATGTCTTGATGGCCATATCAGAGACTTGCTTCAACTGATGCTCTAGTCTCGATGAGCATTACCATTAGGGTTAATAGGTAGAGTTAGGGTAACGGGATTGGGTTTGGGTTGTATACTAATACTATAAGTTTGTTTGAGTTTCTGTTAGAGGTGAGAATCTCATTCGGATTTCTTTCCTTTCGTAGTAGAGTGATCACTATGCCCATTAAAATATCTTTTCTTCGCTACTTTACTTCAACAGCCCCTCCGGTGAAACAATAGACATAAAATATGACGTCTTTCCGCTTCCTTTCTTTCACAATCTGGCAGATAAAGAGATGGGTATCTTTTGCTTCAGATATTATAGGTAATGATTATTATTTTGGAATTACAATGTCTCAGTGATACATGAATGGGAATAATCAAGGAATAAGACTGATTTTGTGGCTTATCTATGACTAAATGAACTGTATTGATGCAAGAGTGGTCCTGTCCCTGTTGAGAGCCAGGTCTTGGTCTTGATTTGATGAAATAGTAGCGTTAGGCCCGAGAAATAGGTAGTCTAGACTATCTCTGTTCACCAAATGCTCGAACTTGCTTGCAGTTTATAGAACGTGTAAAGGGAAGGGATTCCGCAGGGGACTCACACTTGATGCTCCTGTCTGGTTGGGCATTAGCTTAGGGTTTAGCAGTTTAGGTTATCAGGTTATGGGTAGGGTTAGAATTCAGGATAGAGATGGATGGAGTTTTGTTAATATGCATCTTTTTATTCATGAGCTTCAGTTGGGGGTATGGACCTCATTCGGAATTCCTTCTTGTAGAAGACCAGACCAGACTAGTATTGATTTAGATCCAAGTCTCTTGGTGCGAGGCATCTAGAGTCCAGACTTCTGCTGGCTGTGTGGTCATTGTTTAAATGGATAATGGCTGTTGCATGTGTTGTCTGCCAATCCATCACGGCATCAGCTGACATCAGAACTCCTGGATACTATTGGTTTATTGTGGTAACATATTATATGTGTGGACATTTTTCAGTTTGAAAATAATAAACACAGTCTGTAACTTGTGTGAACTTTCTTTTTGCAGTGTCCTTTAGAACAGTTTCCTATTCACAGAAACATGGTTACCCTTTCTTATATTACAGAAACATTTTTCTTTGGGAGAATCTTATTTTATAGAAGGGTCAGAAGTGGCTGTTTATGAGAATCTAATTCTTGTGAGCCTGTATGATGATTTACTTGTGTGTGCATGAGATCAAAAGACTAGTGGAAACTGGAGTGATGGAATTTAACACTATAATTGCAAAACTTGCAGCCCTGATTTGTACTGATAGGAACATATATTATGATTTAAGTGTCCTAAACTGAAAAAATACAGATTTGTATTTCCTTGCCAGATTTCAGTGAGGGAGTCCTTTCTAAAAAAAAATTTTAACAGACATTTTTTTTGTTAATGGGAAGTATTTATCCTTAACCGTAAGTCAAGCTCAGCTTGTGAAATTGGTAAAAAGTAGATGCATGCAACAGGAAAAAAGAGAACTAATATGATTTCAGCAGTAGTTTGGAATGGCCTTTTTCTTTCTCTTTGTTACCACAGGTTGGATGGGTTTTCATTTTGATGTGAATGTACCCTTTCTCTCTTGATTGTTTTAGAGTCAGTTCTTTATTCATGTTCCTGTGTGGTGAAGGCCTCATGTGTCTTCCTCTTGCATCACATGTTGGGTAAGTTTATTCTGTGGAGTATAGGCCCTATAGTGGGTGTAAAATATGTTTGGTGTCGTAGTTATGCTGTGTGTAGATCTTTTCTTGTCCCATAGTTGATATATCTGCAGGTAACTGCTCACCGTCACTGTGCTGCTGAAATGGCCTATGTCATTTTTAACACTTTTGTGAGAATGTGGGGTTAACTTTTATGTCAGTCAGTATGTATCTTTGCGGCTGCAGTTTTGGTGGGAAAATATTGAATGCATTTTAAAGTCTAAAGGGGGTATTACATGTACAGTCGGTACGGAAGGAATTCTGAACTTCGGTTGAGCTTCAGTCCGTCCTTAACGTGTAATAAAAAAACTGGCTGAAATCGTCAGTCCGTCCTGCAGTCCGTCCTCACAGCCAGAAAATCAGGCGCTGCCTGATTTTTTGGCGTCCGGACTGCCTGCCGGAAGGAGGGAGCAGCATGTCTTTGAAGTTTTCCCCGCCGGCGAGAAAACACCTGTTTACAAACTGATCAAAAATGACATCCTAGCGTAAAAATAATATCAAATTCGGAATCAGCATATCAAAATTAACAAAATGACTCGCGAGTAACTCGTTTTATTGCCTTATTTCAAAGTTTTAAAAAGTGTCTATTTCTTTCATAGCGTGCAATAGGCTAGTGTGTTTTGTTGTTCTTGTGTTGACATTGATGACCTGTGTCATTGTCTCGGTACACGTCTAGCGAAGATTTGTGCACGTGTTGTCTTTGTATTGTAGGCCTTTCTATTCTACTGTATTATGGCGACGTGGTGCAAAGAATCATAGCGGCTCGCATCACTGTTGATTGCTTAGCGAGACGAGAGACAACAAATTAATGTAAATAAGTCTCTTTGTCCATCCTCATGAAAGTGTTGAAATCCTCGGGAAATGCTCTAATTTCCTCCAAAATATTTGTGTGTGAGAGCTCACCCCTCTTTAAAAGCCATTTTTTGTACCACATACCACGTTGTTTTCGTGTTCTTTTATTTTTTAAAATAACATTAATTGCTAGACTATCAGGATCCCGAAATGTTGTCTCAGCCATGGTGGCTTCATTTGGCGGGAAATTATTTGTGTGCTTGTGTGATCCGGATGGCCTTCATTTTGATCGTTGCGTCTAATACATGTTAAATTTTTACGATGGCCTGCAGGCTGACTGCAGTCAAAAAGTTCTTCCGTACCGACTGTACGTGTAATACCCCCTTAACTTAAACTGACCTAGGCCATTTTCAGAGCACAATGGCAATGTGAATATTTTCCAAGCTTGCTTTACTTTTCATTCTCAGATGATGAATGACTAAAAGCTGTGTTTCTGCATTCAGGAAGAAATAACAAGACGTAACCAGTTTGTTGTTACATTCCTGAAGACTATGATGGAGGATAAAGCATATCAAGACCTACATTCAGACAGTCATTCTGAACTGTATTTAGAGGTAAAGACTGAGACCACAAATGAAACAGTGGATGATGTTTCAGAACAGATAGAAGAAACCAATGAGGATGAAATCTACACAGAGATAAAAAACATTCGGTGCAGATGTCAAGTGAAGACAGAAATGGGTGAACCGAACACCTCTACAAGTGAACTAAATACCAGCCATGATTATGATGCTCGAGTATACGAGGCAGATATGACTTTGAATATGGCAGATGATTTAAGAACTTCTGTAAACAGCTCACGGTCAGCTTATGTAACTCAGGAAGAGTGCAGAGGACAAGAGGTGCTATTGGATATAAAACAAGAACCTGATGATTTCTATGAGGACTCGACTTATGTGAAGCAAGAACCAGATGTAAATGGTGAGGCACTGTCAAATGAAGTGCAAGATCCTATCTCAGACATTGAGCAGAATGTTGAAATAAAACACGAACTTGCCACATATGATGAGCAGTCATGTGGTTGTAAACCAGAAATTCTTTCAAGTGATGATAATGATTGCTCTGGAATATCGGATAATTCAAACAGGCTGCAAACAGACTCTCTTCATCTATCACCAAATGATGTTTGTAGCACTGAACTCAGAACAGCACAAATAGAACAGAAAGCACAAAAAACACAGGCTTACAGGCAGGCCAATTCACTAAAAGTTCACACAAATGCTCATAGCAGTAATCCTGATGTGTCTTCCTACTCATGTAGCAATGGATTAGTTATGGAAAGGCAAAGAGGGACGAATTCAGGGGAAAAATCTTCCCCTAATGATGATTGTGAAACAGTGGCCCTGGAAAGTCACAAACAGAGTCCTAATGTTGAAAAGCCATTCTCATGTGAGATTTGTTCATTTACATGTGCACAAAAAAGATATTTGAAAAGTCACAAAAGAGTTCATTTCCAGGAAAAGCCATACTCCTGTGACATATGTGAACAAACATTTAGGCATTTAGTAACCCTGAAAAGGCATAAAGTGACACATTTAGCCAAAAAGCCATACTCATGTGACATGTGTCATTATACATGTCGAGACGCAACATCTTTATCCACTCACAAAATGAAACATACAGGTGAAAAGCCATACTCTTGTGATGTATGTCAGTATACATGTAGAGAGGCAAGAATATTAAACTTGCACAAATTGAAACACACCGGTGAAAAGCCATACTCATGTGATATGTGTGAGTATAAATGTCGAGATTCATCATCTTTAAGTAAGCACAAAAAGACACATGCAGGTGAAAAACCATTCTCATGTAATTTGTGTCAGTATACATGTAGAGAAGCAAGAACATTAATCTTACACAAAATGACACACACTGGTGAAAAGCCATACTCATGTGATGTGTGTCAGTATACATGCCACGATACATCATCCTTAGATAAACATAAAATGACACATACTGTTGGAAAGCCATACTCATGTGATATGTGCCAGTATACATGCAGAGATACATCATCTTTGAAAAAGCACAAAATGATTCATACAGGTGAAAAACCTTATTCATGTGATTTGTGTCAGTATACATGTAGGCATTCTGGACACTTAAAGAGGCACAAAATGAAACATACAGGTGAAAGGCCATATTCATGTGATATTTGTGCATTTTCATGTAGACAGTTAGGAGATTTAAAAAGACATAAAATTATGCATACAGGTGAAAAGGTGTACTCATGTGATTTGTGTCAGTACAGATGTAGAGAAGCAGGACAATTAAATTTACACAAAATGACACATTCTGATGAAAAGTTGCTCTCTTGTGATATGTGTCATTATTCATGTGAGCAACTTGAGGATTTAAAAAAGCATATAATGTTACATACAGGTGAATAGAGATACTCATGTGATATGTGTCAGTGTACGTGTAGAGAAACTGAAAACTTGGAAAGACATAAACTGATATGATAATACTTAATACAAGTAAAAAACATTCTAATATGATGTACTTGTAGAATAGCAAAACATTTTAAATATCACAAAAATGAAACACTGTGTTGAAAAGCCATACCTTTGTGGTATATGTGTCATTAACTGCAATTTTCAGACTTAAGAAGGTAGAAAATGGTGCATACTAGTGATAAGCCACACTCAGATGGTATGTTACATGATACAGTAGAACTCACGCAACACAACAGCTCTTTTTCGTAATCAGAAGTCCTGTAATTTTAGTTTGGATTACTCCAGACTTCCTTGCTCATACTCTGATAAGATAACCATTTGGTGGGGCTTGCTAAAATTAGATCCTTGCGGAAAGTTGTTTCAGAATTTTTAATGAAAATGAAAGCCACACAAAGGAAAAGCATTTCCACAGTGCTAACCTGGTAGACCATCATTTATACAAATGCTGATCAGCTTGTGGCGAAGTTGACAGGAGACGAGTGATCAGAAACAAATGCTCTCTAGAGATGGAATAAGTCCCCATCACCCATTTTGTTGATTATATGGTAAATTGTCACACTGCAGAAATGAGATTTTAACCCCTTGTATGTTTGTGGTGATTTGGCATGCTAACATTGAACTCGAAGGATGAGGAATTGTCAGGGGAACGGCAGACTTCAAGGTGAAGTACAGAGAAAGCGTTGCGTGGACAGCAGGTGCCTATTGCAATTTGATTGCTTTTGACTAATTTGAAGTTAAACACCCTGTATATAAATGCACTACAGCTGTATTTTGATTGTACTTATTTGTACTTGATTGTACTTCTCATTTGTTGTTAGTGACTAAAGACAGCAGGATGGCTGGAATATTATTTATTGTTTGAATAAATATTGTTTCTATTAATTTAATACTCCCTCCCCCACCCCTCTATCCCTCCCTGCCTTTTGCCATGGTGGAATGTTAAAATCATTATACAGCCAGGCCCAAATGCTTAGCTTAGAACCTATGAAAGGTCCTTACTTTTTATCACATCTCTTCCATTTTTTGGTTGTGTCGATAAAACAGAAGGCAATCTGGGTAAACAGGAAAAATCTTGTGGCTCTTGAACAGGAAACATTTTATGACTGTCTATCTTTACCATACAATTCAACATCTTTTTTATCTTTGCTATGTACTTTCCTTACACTTTGTAAGTTCTGCATTATACATGTTCATGTGTAAATATTTTGGTAACACAGTACTGTATTCAGAAAGGTGTTCTATAGCAGTCTAGACAAGGTCTTCAGTGTGTGCTGGTATTGTAATTTCATAATGAACTGTTCTAGTGTATCATCATATTGTTTTGATAACATTCCCCATAGGACATACATGATATTATTTTTAAAGATCCTGAATAAAGTATTTGTCATCTCTACATGTGACTTTTATGCTGTTTTAGGTGGATTGTGTTTAAGCAGTACATCTATCTCTGTTGCTATTTTCCTCCTAAGATGTATCCTTTTGCAGTTCCTACTCCTTTGTATTGATTCTCAGACACTTGCTGCTTGTGTTAGTACAGTACAGTCAAGTCCACTTAATGGCAAACCAAGGAATCACAAATTCCTCTTAATCACAACATTTTCGAAGAAACAAAGTGCTGCTGTAATGTCCGTTTAAAGCAATAGGATAATCGCAATTCCTTTTAATCACAATTTTTTCCATGCTCCTGAGAAGTCGTGATTGAGCAAAGTTGACTCTGTCATTATTAGTGACAAGGATAACAGTGGAGATGTGTTTTGGGGGGCTAATGTAATCAAGGTTACGATTTTGGTTACTCTTGATGAAGAAATATGTTCACACTCTAGAAATATGTTTTTGTTTGTGCAGACCAGAAGCTTGGCAAAATGGCGATAACTATCTACAGTTTCAAATTTGTTAGTGGAACTTTATCAACAGCCGTGTATTGGAGATGGTTGTGGTGAGAATCAACGGTGGTATAGATTAGATACTAATGAATAAGACAAAAATATAATAAGTAGAGCAAACCCCATTCGCAAGTCAGTGTTTTATTTTCTTGCTCTTTTGCATAAGCTGCAGAAATTTTGTCTAGTCTGGAGACTGATAATTCCTTTGCGAAGAACTGCCCATAGCTTAAAAGGATGACCCTTTGTGNACCAAACAAATGCAGCCCCATATCATCATATAATAATAATAATAATTATAATAATAAATTGTATTTGTATAGCGCCCAATCCCTGAGGTGGGCTCTAGGCGTTTTGACATTTTATTAACATTCTCTCAGATATGCACGCAAGCTCACTTCAGTACAATAAGTATGAGAAAACACTTGTACCTGAACACATACACACACATACACACACGCGCGTGCGCGCGCGCACACACACACACACACACACATACACGCGCACACGCATACACCCACATATATGCATGCACACACACATACACACACAGACACACACACACACACACACACACAGAGGCAAACACACGCACGCATACACACACGCACGCATACCTACTCACACATATTCATATACAATAATATAGATATATTCAAAATGTAGTTGTGACAGAGTCAGCAATGTTTAACTAACAATCAAAATGTTTACTGAATAGATGTGTTTTAAGTAATGCAGCAATGAGTCGGAATTTTTAATATTACGGGGCAGGTTATTATACAGAGATGGCAGGTTATTATACAGAGATGGCAGGTTATTATACAGAGATGGCAGGTTATTATACAGAGATGGCAGGTTATTATACAGAGATGGCAGGTTATTATACCGAGATGGCAGGTTATTATACAGAGATGGCAGGTTATTATACAGAGATGGCAGGTTATTATACAGAGATGGCAGGTTATTATACAGAGATGGTCCTATGAAACTAAATGCTCGTTCCCCGAATTTCTTCAAGTTTGTCCTAAGCTTTACAAGAATAAGAGAATTTTCAGGACGTAAGGATCTAACTGGCTTGCGTTTTTCCAATAACTCTAATAGGTAGGAAGGGGAAATACCATTTAGAGTCTTATAACAAAGCAGAAGAATTTTGTATTCAATTCTTGCTCTCACTGGCAACCAATGTAGGGTTTTTAGAAGAGGTTCACTACGTTTGATCCTTCGTTTTTTTGAGGATTACACGGGCCGCATTATATTGTACCCTTTGCAATTTATCTAATTATAATTATATTATAGAAAGAACCTTTTCTCGACTTTATGAGTGGCCAAAAAAAAACCCCAATAAATTACTCTATGAGATTTCTCACTGGCCAACTGACAGTTGCCTCATGCATTGTTTCCTTTTTGTTTTATACTACATATATTTATTGCATGAGCTTAAGCTTAGGCAATCTGTTTACTTTACATATACAATAACGTGTTTGAGCACAATAATTACTGACAGAGGAATGGTGTAAATGTTGTAGATTATGTAGTTCAGTCGTATGATTCGCACAATAACTCTGCAAATTTGCGGGTGCTTTGAGTAGTCTGTAAAGATTTCTTGATTCATGACCTTGTCCCTCCCCTTCCCGCCAGTCCGCACGAGGGAACTTAGCAACAATCAAACAAAATTCAAACAATAGGCTACATTGTTATCTGAGGCTTGGAGTGTGCACTATATAGTTAGCTTATGATACATCTTTAATAAATTTCGACCTATAATCCAGCAGTGGCAAATATCGAAACCTAATAATTATAATGCCTTGATCTTAGGACAGATATCGAGATACTCGAGTACACATAGGAGATAGTATCGATGTCCAGAGATGTAATAAAAAGAGTAGGTCCTTTTGAATGAGGTGAAAAATATTTCGTACTATCCATACTGGAATCGAGTACTACTTTTACTCCGGATCTCAGGTATCGTCCATCACTATTTCTAACCTAATCCTCTTTCCTTAAGCACTCATGACTGTATGAGATCAAAGCTCCCTGGACGCTATTGATTATATCAACAGCACATGGCCGGATATACATCTCGGCACATATTATAATTTCTCCCTCGTTCAATTATTAATTGGCACATAAGCTACGTGCATTTTCTTTCTTTTTTTTTTTGTTTGGGGCTTTTTGAAAATGTAAGAGCTCTGAATTTACTGATGTGGCATTCAAATCCACAATATTCGAATGGATGAGCTCAGTGTTGGCTCGTGGCTTCCAAACTATGAGAGTGAGAAAAAAATCGTCGCCTGCCTCACGAAGGGGCGTATGCGACATTTTGGGTGTTTTGAGCTGAGACTACTTTCCGAAAGCCGAGAGCGAGGTCTATGTGCTTATGAAGAAGAATTTCGATAGCTATAATAGTTTCGAAGATATTAAACATTTACTGATTGGGTGTACCTTATCAATTCTAAATCTCACTGAGACTTTATAACCATCTCCTAAAAACCTAGCAAATGTTGCATATTATGCCCTTTCGTGTGATGGACGACGAAGCTATCCCCCCCTCCCCCTTCCCCCACTCTTCGGCCACCTCGGCCATTCTCCACCATATATTCAGATCACAAGATAAATCTATCTGGATTGATGTGGATAGTATTAAATCCATTGCGCTTTCTCTAAATAGCTCTTCAAAATGATACAATATTAGTGTTTCGATTAAAATTATTTCAAATCTGAAATGAGAGGATGAAACGGAGAAGAAGAAAGTTCGAGCCAGATACCATTATTTGTAACACACCAGAATCTAGAGATCTCAGCTGACTCAGGAACCAAATATGGCAGCCCTTAGTCTACTGACACAACTACGAGTTAACATAATAATATTATGTCACTCATGATATCACTGCGCATGCGTGCTGCTGCCTTATCATCATGGATAGACCACGTAGTAGCACTTCAAACAATATAAGGAGGAATGAAATTTTATCCTCGGCTTGCTTTTATAGTTGCATACGATCTTTTGAATCCATGGCGGTAATTTTTATAGTGATTGTGATTACGTTAAGGCATATTATTTCCTTTCATTTTTCATGCGAATATTTAAAGAGGATAGGCTGAAGTGCTGTAAACCGTATTGTTTTGTTTCTCACCCTTTGGTGCTAGAAAACATTTCAGGAGGTCATGCGAAAAAATGGATAAAGTGAAAATGGATAAAGTGAAAATGNAAATGAAATACGTATCAAAGTCATTGCTGGTCGCCAGCGGTGCAGCGCCCTATGCCGTATGCATAATCGTTACGTTAACTAACGCAATGCCGTAAGCACGGGAAACTCTCAAAACAGTAGTGTTCACAGTAGTTAACGCAATACTTTAATTAACCTCGGGATTATGCATACAGCCACTGTATCCCCCAGATCTAAAGCCAGGCTTTCATTTACACCTGAGTCGAATGGGGAAAGGGAAGTGAAGTGTCTTTTCCAAGTACAATACAATGTTATCCGTGACCTAACCTGAACAATGAATAATATTCAATACAACAGTAATGAATCTGTTCTGCGAAATACGTACTGGATTACAGGGTATACATAGTGGGTGGAACGCTCAGTATCGAGGTTCTATTGTATTCAACAGTATAAAACAGATGCCTGATTGATTGTTGCTAGTGCGATGTTAGGTATGTGAGAAGACTTATGATCTAAGCTGATGCAGGCGTTTGAATATTCTAGTAGAATTAGCGTGGATTTGTACATGGCCCGGAGAAACTATAGGGCTAATCGTCACTGGCATTGACAGAGTGTTTTATCACAGGGACAGGCAATTAACTGTGCGAATTGGGCTTCGTTTGTTTGGTTTCTGCGGCTGCGCAGAGATATGGGCGGTGCTTTTATTTTGTGGGTGGTCTTAAGGAATTGAAAAATCAGTAAGTAGGGAAGCCAAAATGGCTGCGAGTGTTGCGGGAGTGCTAGAAAAATTTAATAATGTACTGACTTGCAAGTAGTGATTGCTATATTTATATCTTTGCCTCATCAATCACACACACCTCCATTGTTGATTCTTGCCATATCCTCCTCTGACACAAGACCGTTGGTCCGCGCTCGACAAGTGGGGAAGTGTGCGCACTTGCTAGAGTTTTTTTTTTTTTTTTTTTTAAATTCTTGCTACAGTTTAATACACCAATCAAATTATCAAAGACAAAGCAAGTCAGGAAGTCACTAGTTAAGGTGTTCAATAACTCTTCTTTTTTAGATTTTAGTGCATTACTGTAGTGCTTACTGCACTTTTCTAATTTGCTGCCTTTTGCATGAAAATGGCACATCAAAGTGCTAAACGGTATATTTTTTTTTGTTTGTCTGTTGTGGTTAATGATCTTAGGCAAACTTTATTTCATAATACAGTTGTTACTTCACCACCAGATTTCACACATGTAATTTAAGATAGTATTAATGCGCACTGTGACAAATGGATTTTTATTTGGTAAGTTTTAATTATCATTGTATTTCTTTGAGAAACAGTCCTTTCTCTTATTTCCACGGAGCTTATTCTCTAGACAAAAAATATTAAATACCTCTCTGTCATTATGGACATTATCGTGTTTAAAACATATATGTGAAATCTTGTGATGAAAGAACGTTTGCATTTTGAGATACAATTTTCCTAAGACCCACAATAATAAAAAGGATATTTTTTAACACTTGGGTGCGCATTTTTGCATACCAAATGTACTAAATTTAAAAAAAAAATGGATAGTGCGCATCACAATCATGCAGTGTAACCTACTACAACCAAAAGATCGTCTGCCGTCTTAGAAAAAAAAACAGTACTCAAAATAGTTCTCTAGCTTATCAAACTTCCACTGTAATGACCCTATTCTTAAACGTTGCGTAACTGCATGAGCCATCGATTCCATTTAATTGCAGCCTTTAGGGCGGGCGTGTAAAGACCATTCCATTTAGAAAAGGAAGCACTTTAACTGGCGATGCTTGGTCACCGGCTTCCATATGGCTGCCCGGAAATAAAATTGCCAGAAGTCGTAAAAGTCGTTTTTGGACTAATCAAATTATTGATAACGAACTGTGAGTATAGACTGAGCAGATTAAGGCGCAACGTGTTCAAGATCGCCGTAATGCGGAGTCAATCAGTAACCATAACTCTAAGTGACATCTCTGTTATGGATAACACAGACACCGAAGGGATAATCGAGGCATAACGATATACTACTACTACTACTACTACTACTACTACTACTACTACTGCTACTACTGCTACTACTATAACTACTACTAATACTCCCCCTTCTCCTCCTCCTCCTACTACTACTAATACTAAATAATAATAACAACAACAGCAGCAGCAGCAATAATAATACCCATACAGTTCTACTACTACTACTACTACTACTACTACTACTAATGATAATAATAGCAACATTAATTCTGCGGTTAATATGTCTCGTATCCAGGCTTACAACAGATCACCCGACTGCACACTATTATTACCCCAACAGGTCTGATCACTCTAGAACATCTTGAATCTCTACGGAGAATAACTTGCCGCTGCCATTTACGGGCACTGATCACCAGCATTCTAACAATAAATTCTTCCCATGTCTATCGCCACGTACCCTCTTTACAAACAGGTGGACTGAGGAAAAAATGTGAATAAAATGCTTTCCCAAAGTATTTACAACATGACCATGGTCAGAAATTGAATCCTTTAGATCTTGAGTCCAACACAGTATGCAAAAAAAGTGTAGAGACTGCAGACGGGTGTAAATAGTAGAAGTGTAAATAGTGGAAACTGATCCCGTCATAGAAATCTTATGGTACACTGCCTAAGACCTGTTGGTTTGAAAGCTTGGGGACTGTACCATAAGATTTTTAGTGATTATTTAATTAAACTGTTTTATTTCATTTCTATGACGGGATCAGTTTCCACTATTTACACTCCAACACAGTAACCAAATTTGGTCACGCTGCTCCACAGAATCCAGCGAATTTGAGTTTGAGGAGACCAGAACTACTTGCGTTTGATTCCGGAGGGAGGGGTGGTGAACACGAGGACATGTTCTTTATTATTATGTGTTATATTTGGACAAGAGGAGGGGCTGGAGAGACACATATAGATCGAGAGACTTGCATACAAACAATAAGACACTGCTCACGTATGTTTGGTCATTTTCTTCCTCAGAAATAAAGAGAATAAAATTATGAGTTTTTAAGCAGGTCAAGATGGCTGCCACTGGTGCGGAAAAGATAGAAAAGAATGCACTGACTTGCGAGTGATGATTTTTATACTTATATCTTTGCCTTATTTATTAGCAGTCACACTATCGTTGATTCTTGTCATATCCTATTTCGATTCAAGGTTGTTGATAAAAAAATCTACAAAAATGTCTGAAACCGAAGAGAATAGTCCCCATTTTTGCCCAGCAATTACTTTCGGTGGAACCAAAAACAACAACAACAACAACAACAACAACAACAACAACAACAACAACAACAACAACAATAACAACAACATATCCATATAATATTCAAACCTCTAGGCTCTGCCCACTTCCCAGAGAGCTAACGGAAGTAATTTTTCAAACTTCTGAAAGATCTCGGAGGAGACATTTTTATGACACAGCAGAAACAAACAAACAGACAAAACAAAAAAAAAACCAACCCAGCGTGTATCTTTGCAACTGCAAGTTTGGCGGGAAAATATTGCAGCACTACATTTGTTTTCTTAACATTTCAACATATATACCTTGATCTTATGAACAATATAGTACCCTAACTCAATAATGCTCCCAATTTTGGCATAGACCATTCTTGCAGCACAGCGACGAACTTCATCCCTTCCAGCAGCTCCTCTTATCCCTCAAGTCATCAATGATGGATGGGGCATATGTCATGTTCAGCCAGCCATATTATAGTGTCGCCTCTGCCTGATTGACCCGTCCCCATCAAATACAATAGCCACGACAATGACTGTCATGCTTGGCTAGATGTAAAAGGGACTATGGAAGTAAATATTTCATTAGGTAGGAATACTCGGTTAAAAGCGATACATTCATTGACCAATTCGAAAGGGATGTATTATGTGATGGATTCCGATTAATTACATTGGAAATATTGTGACTAAAAGGAGTTGCTATTATCACGTGACTGTTTTTTTGTCAGGTAAACATTTGCGTAACTCATACTAAAATAAGCGTTTGGGCTACTTTTTTTTATTACAGTTAAAGTCGAATTTGTAGACATATTTTAACTATTAATACTGATGATGATAATATATGATAATATGATAAAAAAGAATGTTCCGATTACACGGATATTCCTTTTAAGAGGTTTACTAATATGTGAGCTAGGTGGCCTGTATATAATGTCACTTTTAGTGCGTGTGTTCGTCAATCACGTACCAGCTAGCAGCCACATCTTAGTGTAGCGTGTATTACTCGGTGCTGTGGGTCAAGCAAAGATAAAATTCAAAAATTGGCAACCAGCTGGAGTTAAAATAAAAGGTAATAAACACATTCTAATTTTGATGTACAATGTGATTAAGTTTATGCATCAAGCTGTAGGCCTAGTGTTTTACGTATTGGAATGTACTGTTACTGATATCAGTGGAAATGATTGAGCTTGCTAAAAGTTATGCGAATAGGCCGAGCGGTCAATAAGTTAATGGCGTGTAAAATTGTATAAACAGGTCCGTATATCACGTTCACCAGTCTGTCTATGCGCTAGGTACCCTTTCTGCAACACGCTTTCCTCACATTGTGTACAACTCGGGGTATTGTCGAGTGGGTCCAGGAAAGGGGACATAACTCCTTTAAGTGTTAACTTTCAGGAGTTCCCTCCCGCAATCGGATTTCCGGATAACGTCTATTGGCTACGAACTGAATAAAATGACAAGAAACAGATTCTAGATTTGACAACCTACTGGATGAGAAGAAAAAACAAGGTTTTTACGGTATTCTGGAACATTGTGATGGAGAAAAAAAACAACATTACCTTAATCTGAAGGAGTTGAATGACGTAGGCATTCGTGAGATTGTCAGGTAAGGTAAGATAAGATAAGATAAATAATTATGAAAAGATAGGATAAGATGGACAAGATAAAGTAAGATGGAAAGATAAAATAATGCAGGGAGAAACAAGATGCAAGGATAAAGCGAGTTAAATCAATAGAAGATAAAATAGTTTTTTAAAAAAAAAGTAACACAAGGCAAAAGAAGAGAAGATGATTTATATGGGATAAATAAAGTAAGGCGAAATAAATTAAGGTGAAGGAAGATAGACAGGGCTTCATTTTTGTTGAAGAGGGAATTTTCCCCGTATGTTTGATGATTTTTTTTTTCCAAAACAAACTGACATACTGCGCGCTTTGGTGTTTATTGGTGTAGTCTACAAGAGCAAAATTCGTTTGCAGCATTTAAAGGGTTTCACCAACCTTCTATTGTGCGAGGTGCAAGATTGTGGTGCACACTGTTTTTTTCTAATCCAGTGCATTTGCCAAGCCAAAATACGCACCAAAGTACTAAATAGTGCGCTTTTTTTTCATTAGTATGGGTATACTGACAGAAGCAATTTATTTTTCAAGTTTAATTTTCATTACATCTTTTTACGAGACAGTCATTTCTTCTAGTCGCACCTAACTTCTTTTTGAAATACAAATAATGAAACATTCCATTGTCACTATGCAATTTAATATGTCTCACATACTTGTTTGAAATTTGGTTGTGAAGCAACAACTATATTTTTTAAAATAAAAATTCTTCCTAAGATCAACATTTACAACAGACAAAAGTGCACCATTTAAAGTGGTCCACTTTGTTTGACACCAGATTTCACCCATGTTTCTGAAACACAGGCAAAATCCCAAGCGGATATTTTTGGATTTTTTACCTTGACGCAGAATTACAAGGAATTAACACCAGGCTTTTAAAATCCAAAATTGCTTATGATAATTCAAAATATTATATATTTAAGAGACATGGATGAACTCTAGTGTCCAAAACTGGTGCTCTCGGAAATTCTAATTATTTTTTAAGATCACCACTCCTAAAGGAAAACTGTTTTAACTAAATTCAGAACACGAACTGCCGATTACACGAAAATTCACAAAGAGGAATTCTTTTTTTTTTTCAAATGTATAAAAAGGATCTATAAATGGACGAACTAGGATCACCACTCGACTCTGCATCGACGAAACTGATGGCATGTCGGAATTCCAGGGCGTAGGTGGTTTTGTAATGAAATGTATAAGCGTTACATGAACACGTCTCTTTAGCTTTATTTGCGATACCAATGCATTTACCCGTCCAAAGAACGGGGAGGAAAAGTGTGTAACAAAATGCAGTTGAAGATACATCATAATAGTATATTAAGCAGGTCTGCTCTGTGGCCGCCATGACTTTAAAAGCCATCATACTGCGTACAAGTAGCGGCACTGTAAACTCTCCAGGGATTTGAGAAAGTCCTAGAGTAATCTGGCCTGCTGGGGTAATGATAGTGTGAAATTGGGTGAGAAGGCATTAGCCTTAATACGAGACATAAACTGCATTATTATTACTATTATTATTATTATTATTACCGCGTAACACGATATACACACTAACCCATTCATTTACATCGCATCGAGCCAGCCAATGAGAGATTTTTGTCATTTGACTCGGGTAGCTAGACAGCAGGTGAACCACACAGAGATCGCATCATGGGAGAGATCATTTAAAATTCTTGTTGCTTTCTTTGAATTTTCACATCTAAAGCATTATCCAGTCATTCGCTAAACACCTAAAAGGCACAACTACAAATAACAACAAGTCTTAAGTGAATTTTTGATTGTATTCCGAGGTTTCTTCGCTGCCTTCTCGATGTCACAAATTTGAGCTTGTGATTTTTTTTTTTCTTCAAAACAGATTTTTTTGCGCTAGTTTTGGCTACTGTACCAAAATCGTCTGAAAGATGGAGAAACATACAGAAGTTCAGATGGAGAAAAAGCACGATCTCCTTAACCTTTTCATAAAGTTTGGTGAAGGTACCACAATGCACGGGATGGGCAGAGCCGTAGGCAGCCAGCAGCTGTGGAAACGACTCGTCTGGAGTCTACTGGTGATCGGTGGAGCGGGATGGGGCACGTACCAACTCATCAGGTAAGTAATAATTGTGACTTACTATTGACAGAGGTCCTTACATAACGCCTTTTAAGATAGCATTATCTTATCTTATCTCATCTCATCTCATCTCATCTCATCTCATCTCATCTTATAGTATAGTATAGTATAGTATAGTATAGTATAGTATAGTATAGTATAGTATAGTATAGTATGATACAGTATGGTACAGTATGGTATAGTATGGTATAGTATGGTATAGTATAGTATAGTATAGTATAGTATAGTATAGTATAGTATAGTATAGTAT
>JAWQUT010000660.1:38579-58107 GCA_033807755.1 Ellobium chinense
TTATATTATATTATATTATATTATATTATATTATATTATATTATATTATATTATATTATTTTTTGCCAAACAGAAACCACAATGACTGGTATGGCTTGGAAACCTTTATTTTTTTGTTGCTTCCCTATTTATTCCATGTGGGGGAAGTCTGAGCAGCTTCTCAAAATTGGTTGCCAAATTTGGAATCGTTTGCAAAACATCGGAAGTGGACGGTGGATGAAATGGCTGCCACCATCTACATTTCAAATTTCTTAGTGGAACATTTTATCATGACCTTGTGTCGGGAGGAGATGTGACAAGATAAAATGGTGTACCTATATAAAGACCGAATCACTTAATGTGAGCCTCCGCTGAGCAATAAGTGCTTCGGTCTAAACCTCGCTTGGTATCCGTCTATCAAACAGAAACACTGACACGAAATCACCGTTTCTTATCTGACGTCATCGGCGTCCTCCTTGCCTCATGGAACTTTGGTGTATATGAGTATCTGGTATTAGAGCTTGGGGGAAGTGGATTTTGNNGGGGGGGGGGGGCACTGATTGCGGTCGAAAAGCAATGACTTTGTTATGTGCTTATTCATTATTATATATTTACATGTATGATAATGTTCTATTCGATGTGTTGGTATTTATGAATGAGATGTATAAACATTGTAATGCATTGACACTGTAAGCCAATTTCCCCACGGGGTTGATAAAAGCCCTTTTTTCATATATTTTTGTTTTTCAGTATTGTTCAAGAGTACTACACTTTCCCGGTGTCCACCACAGTGTCCTTGGCCTACAGTCCAAGCCTAACGTTCCCTGCCGTCACTGTCTGTAACCTTAACAGAATACGATATTCCAAGACACCTCAGTCGCTCAGAGATATTTCTGATAGTTTCCAAAATGACGTGAGCAGCAACAATACTAGTAATACATAATCATAGTAAAAAAAAAGGTAGTAGTAGTAGTAGTAGTAGTAGTAGTAGTAGTAGTAGAAATAGTAGTGGTAGTGGTAGTAGTAGTAGTAGTAGTAGTAGTAGTAGTAGTAGTGGTAGTAGTAGTAGAAGTATTAATAGTAGTAGTAAGATATTGGTAATGATAATAATCATAAAAATAATAAAAATTATCAATCTAGATAACACTCATTCCCATAACAGGCTCTGAGAGCTGAAACTTTCATAGACTTACAAATTATTCCGTCCATTCGGCAACCATCCTCATATTCATCTCTCTCTAACTCTCTCTTTCTCTCCTTCATTAAGACAAGCGCGTGCACCCATCTATCGAAATATTCATTACTGTAATCCTACCAGAGTTCTCATCTGACAGACTATTCAAAACAAACTGCTGGTGACAAACTATGACAGTTTTGTCCTATATCTAAGCCCAGAAGTGGGGAACAGGTCTGCAGTAGGTTTACAGTATGGGTTCCCCCATACAACAACAACAACAACAACAACAACAACAACAACAACAACAACAACAACAACAGAAGAGTCATTCCCTATAAGTGACATCACTTCAGACCTCCCAATTCTTGTAAGTGAACTACACTGTTTCTCTCTGGGTGTCTATGGCAGCTGTGTTTGTTGACTTTGTATTGCAATGTGCTAATTGCTACGGTTTAAATCTTTATGGTGAGGTGCTACTCATTCCCAAAGGTTGTAAAGCAGATTACTTGGTGTACAACTTGACAACATAAATGCATTGAAGTTTCAACTTAAAACTGCACATATAAACAATTAACAGTTGAAAAATTTCACGTGCATATTGTGAAAACTGCAAAAAGTGCTGCAGTTGGCTACTCCAACCTGCGCTCTTAAGACCTTTTCTGTAGCGTGTCTCTAACACTTTTAGCCGAAGGTAAGTTCTGATTAATTACAATCTTGATTCTACTAAGGAAATTCCATTCTGAATCATCTCTCACATGACTTTGGCAGATCGCAACATGGCTATAGAGCATTTGCAAGCTGGTATTCCAGTGGCTGAGGTTAAAAGAAGAATGAGGGTCACCTGGAGCACTAAAGATAAACTGTGGCAGCGATTTTATCAGTTTGAAACTGCTGCTGACCGTCCCAGAGAAGTTAGACCAAAGGCGACAACTGCCATTCAAGACCACCATATCTTGCGCAGTCATGAAAGAAATCCGCAACAAACAATTAATATTCTCAACAGTTCCATGGTCAAAGGGAGCCAGGCAGTGATCTATGTAGATGACATGTACAGCCGGTACTAGACCAATAACTGGGGGCACCTTTGCAGACTATTGAAGCAATTTGAATGGTCCAAATGTTAGTCTTTAGTGTGCAAGAGACAGGTCTAGTCGTCTAAAAAAAATATTGCTCATTATACGTTTCAAACCAGAGATATAAGTAGGAGAAAAACTTTGTATCGTGTAACTTTTTTGAAGGAGTATATTAATGAATTGTTCCTGTAAAACCCAGGTTATGGAAAAGCAGCTATTGTATTGCATTGTCTATAGTGATTGTTTATATTCCCAAATTCTGCTTTCAGAGTTCAGTGATATTGCAAGACAAGTTAAACGAGTTTTCCCGTATACTAAGACAGTATGACTGGCAGCAGTACAGCCACACTATGAGTGACATGCTCTTGAGATGTCGTTTTGACACGGTGAGTTGCTTATAGTCAAACATGTTTATGCCAGCCAGCCAAACCACCTTTGGAAGCAAGTCAGAGAATCGATTGTATTCTTTTAGCACGGGAAATTGTGCGTAGACAATACAGCACCATTTTTTTTTATGATAACCATCCAGATCTCTTTATGACTACCATCCGGCTACCCACAACAACTTTATGACTTCAGAGTCATGCTGTGAACGTCCGAGCCATACTGAAATCTTCAGCGTCAACAGGTTCATAATTAGCTATTGCACTTTGTGGATGCGTCCGAATTCTTCACAAAGAGACACTAGCTATATTTTAATTTTATCGAAGCATATCGTAAATGAAGTTGCACTTTAGATGCATAGCAAAGGGCCTTGCACGCAATAATGGACACCCACCTCCCCTCCCCCCTCCCCGAAAAAAAGGACGATTTTAATTGCATTGTTAAGAATAATAACATTGGTAAATGTTCTGTCATGTGAGCTCATATTATCATCATGGCTTGCAAGAACACTTCAGCGATATATTGTTTTTAGTCCGGCGCGGGACCTCTGTAGACAGTGCAATTGAGGTTAAAGAGGCAGTCTATTTAATTTATGTACTATTCTCCAGTAAAGGAAATGAAATTCTATGCAAAAGATGTCTGAGTCTCTAAACATGCAACAATGGCTGACTGCGACTGATGTGGAAGAGGTAGAAAAGAGTGTGCTGACGTGTGGCCGGTGTTTGCTATGTTTTCGTCTCTGTCCCTTTTATAACCAAACATATATACAACCTCGATTCTTGCCACATCCTCCTCCGACACCGATGCATGGAGTAAAAATGGGCCACGTACAAAAATTTGAAACTGTAATGGTGGCGTTCACTGTTTCCCAACTTCCTCTCCCTATGTAACGCACTAACGTGTAAGCTCCACCCACTTCTCTGAAGGGATCCCACGAGAGAGAAAAACACATATTCTAGAATTTTCTGGACCACCCTCGGATGCATGCAATGCTGCTGTGGCAATCTGTTTAAATTCCAAGTCCAATTACTTTTATGGAGTAAATTCGGCTTAGACCAGTTTTACACCAAAGTGAGCTCAGCAGAGATAGTATGAACTTGCTGAAGTCCTGGCCCTACGGGGAGAGGATGACCAAACATAAGTGAACAGTTTCTTCAGTTTGTATGCAGGTCTCTCCATCTATATGTGTCTCTCCATCCCCTCCTCTCGTCCAAGTATAACACACCTGCCGTTCTCGCCAATGAATACTTTCAAATGTGTACATTTTGATGACGTCTACCCCAAGTTTCGTTCCCAGAATGGGATTGTCAATAACCGTAGATGGATCGGGATAATTTGTAAAATAATTTTGTCGTAATTCCAAAAGGCAAAAATGGAAGTCCCTTATGATGACCGATATATCTCTCCGTACCGTCATGCCAGATTTGGAGTCTACCGCTGTGGTAGTTTGTCCGGAAAAGTGATACATGTGTTTCCAAGGTGCCAAATATACAGTATAATAGATCACCTAGGGTACGTGTTTGGCTGGTGCGCGCTAAATGCAGAGGGGAAGAATGCTTACCTACTAGATGTTTGTTAGAAATGTAACATCCTTTGCGAAAATCGGATGTAAGTGCTCGGTAAAATGTCGCCAACGACCTACGGTTTCAAATTTGTTAGTGGAACGTTTTATCAAAGGCCTTGGGTCGGTAAAGGCTGTGATAAAAATCAGCGATGTATGTCTGTTAATGAATAAATCAAAAGTGCTCGGCAAAATGTCGGCAATGACCTACGGTTTCAAATTTGTTAGTGGAACGTTTAACCAAAGGCCTTCGATCGGTAAAGGGTGTGATAAAAATCAGAGATGGTATGTCTGTTAATGAATTAGTCAAATATATAAGTTTAGCAAACACCGCTCGAAAGTCAGAGTATTATTTTCTTGCTCCTCCTCGTTAATTGCAGGAATTTTGGCTTGTTTAGAGAGTGATACTGCCTTTGCTTAGACCGCCCACAGAATAAAGGGAACGCCCCTTTCTCGTAGCCGCAGGGGCAAAACAAACACAGCCCCGTTAAACCTCTTTCATTTATTAGGCGGTGCCGATTCTAAGTAAAAGAAGCAATAGCTATTTTGTCAGAGTTGTAAGCAATTTTAAAGCATTCCTCTGCTCTTCCCGTGTATAGTATATTGTACTACTGTGGTGCGCACTGCCCTTTCTTAATTCAGTATAGTATGTCAAATTGTGCACCAAAATGAATAACAGTACACTTTTCTTTTTTTGTTTTTTTTTTGTGGGTTGTGAGTTGTGATCTTAGGAAGATTTCACACATGTATCTGAAACACAGTAATGCGCATACTTACAGAGAGATTTTATAGTTGTGAGGTTTCACACATGTATCTGAGACACAGTAATGCGCATACTTACAGAGAGATTTTATAGTTGTGAGGTTCATTATCGCTTTGTTACATTGACTTTATTTATGAGTTTGTGCCTTATCGTGTTTTTGATACATGTGTGAAATCTGGTTGTCAAGTGAAGACTGTATATTGAAATAACGTTCTCCTAAGATCACCATCCACAAGAAAAATAAATGCACTGTTCAGCACCCTGATGCCCAATTCTGCATGTGAAATGCACTGAATTGGAAAGTGCAGTGCGCACTACAGTAGTGCACTATACCAATCAAGGGAAAAGTAATGGGTCACCTTAGGGAGAGGAAAAAAATTATATTAGCCAACGCAAGAAAATAATGCCGATTTCAAGATTTGGTGCATTTTTTTAAGCAGTGACTTTGTGACTTACTTTGTATGTGATATTTAATGGAAGTTTTGGGTTGCAGCAAACGAAAGTTAGCCCACTTCGCACACTCCCAATGTCTGAGATAGGCAGTCTATTTATGACCGTAACGATATTCTAACAGTAAATCCCGTCCTTTTTTTGTAGTAACTTAACGTCCCGCGCATTCCACATTACATAAGTACCCTTTTCTTCTGATGAGATCAATTATGAACTTTCATTAATGTTCTTTTTTTCAATTAAAACAATCGTAGAGGTTTGTTTGTTCATTATATCCCACTTTTACAAACTAAACCACACCTGCCTCATACTTTTGCTTGAAAGCAACAGTTTAAGTGCGCATACGTTTTCAAGCCCTTAAATAATAACCAATACAAAGCAAATGTGAAATGGGCGTCACGTTATCTTCTCTCAGTAAATATTATTTGTCTTTTTGTGGTTTACAGTTCCACTGCACGGACCAACACTTCAGCGAAAGTTATAGCAGTCTGAATGTTGGTAACTGCTACACGTTTGGTGATATTGCTACCCGGGAAAGGTAAGCCATATTTTCTTCTCCTCAAAGACACGTTATTCCATATTCACTTCTTGTTTCCGAATTCCTTAAACCATATTTGCCAAAACCCATTTTCTAGCATCAGGATATCTAAATATACATCTAGATTTGGAATGCAAAAAATGCTGAATTCTACCTGTATGTTAAAGGGACAAGGGTCGATATCATTTGCTTCACAACCAAAAAAAATCTAATTCTTTTTTCAAAAACTTTAAACTGCTTACATGTTCCTCCCGCCTGATTATTTATGAAGAATCATACCGCTGGAATGTCAGGATTTTCACCATTATGTACGCGTGACGTGCTGCAAGAAAAGCTAGCAGACAACTGGTGCAGACCCATGCACATCCTGTCTGGATCAATCTTTTGCTAGCCTATCTCTTTTTTTGACGTCACGTAGCACGGTCATGGCGATGCGCGCAGGTTGAACATCCCGACATTCCAGCGTTGTTTTCTCGGACATGGTGAGGCAAAGGGAAAATATATTTTGGTTTAATTTTATGGAAAAAAAATAATGTGGATGTATTAAGATGTGAAGCAAAATATTACTTAATTGCATACCTCATACCTCATGGATAACTGTCTACGCATAACGAGTGCTGGCTTGCCCCTCGCTTTTTGACGTCACACCTCTGCCCCGCGCTAAACGGAAAGCCAGTAATGGTGGTCGGCGCAGTGTGAAATTTTTAACGTTCAAGCAGCGTTTTCTCGGTAGCGCTCGGGCGAAGGATACATGTAAGGGGATGAAAATTTATGACAAAAAAATCTGATTTTTAAGGCTGTGAAGCATATAGCTATCCCTGTCCCTTTAAGGGCACGTGCGGCAGAACTAGGTGATTTTCATTAATAAAGGGAACTTTGTCATTTTGGGGTGAAAAATGTGTCACGTAGGGCCAGGAAGGAAGATAAACTGGGGTTTTTCGCAATTTCCTCCCTCCGTTGCTATGGAAACGCCAATTGTTTGGCCGCCATATTGGAAAATATGGATGACTTTTGCATAACTTTGAACCCTTCGATCTGGAGAACAATACATGGTAGGATGCTGTTTTTTTTTTCCATTTGAAAGATCACTGTATTTAGAATAGAATGTCATGGGCTTTTTTTGATTTCTTGGATAGTTTTGTTAAATAATTTTTTTTTAAAATGACATAAAAAAACATTGAAAATTTTGAAAATTTTCAACTTTAAGAATTAAAATAAAACACCAAAAACACAAGATATCGAAAAAAAGCCCAAGACATTCTCAAAACAGGGGCTTGGAGAGTTGCTATGCAAAATGTTATGTAAATTGGACCAGAAAAAAGTCAGATCGAAGGGATAGAGTGACGAAAACTGTGATTTTGAGATAATTGACGATAAAGATTACCCGATAGATGGATTTGATAAACGGCAATCATTTCCTTTTGCATCAAAATACACTTTTTGAGAAAGGTATCATGAAAATAACTTCAGGATTCGATAAAGGACATGTTGCTGTTTAAAAAACTGCCTTAAACTCATTTTACACAATTTTACCCAATTTTACCCCTACAGGGTGCCGCACTTGCCCTTAAGGGAGTGAGTGTGTGAGGTAGTAGCAGTGTGGAGCAAACGTTTAAAGTGTCGCGTAGTATTACTATTGCTTCGTAAACCTTGCGTAGCTCTCTTGTGCGAGTTTTTGTAAATGAATGTCGTTTTTTTTTATTATCAACGTCACTGTGGTATTTATTGACACCGATAGGCAGGCTCTTTGAGAGGTAGCTGAGTGATCAACCCTAGCTTCCTATTTATACGTCTGTGTTGAGTCAAGTCAACGTTTGTAGAATCACCCATTAGAGAGAAACATGCATTTTTCAACACTTCAGTACTTTTTTTTTTCAATAGAAGCTCCAATGCATTTACAGTATAAGTTAGTTGCACACCACACTATCTGCAAACTTTTGGAAACTCAAACTACTTCCTAACTTTTAGTGAGCATACTACATGAGTGTTATTTTTTTTCCTTTCGTTTTCTTTGCTCAATGTCTCTTCCATCCACTCCCCCGAAACGAAGAGAAGCCACACGAGCAGGTCCTGAGAGAGGTTTTGTACTGGAATTAAACATCAACCAAGATGATTACCACTTCCTGACACCTGCCGCTGGGGTCAAAGTCCTCCTCCACCCCTCTAATGAAGTCGCCTTCCCAGAGGACGAAGGATACGTAGCTGCGCCAGGCTTTTCTACCAGCATCGGCGTCAAATTGGTATGAGCATGAACATAATAAAACGTGCTGCTATTCTAAATAATGATGCAAACCGATAATGGTGACGGTGATGATGTTGGTTATGATTAAAACTAAATATGATTCTGCCCAATGACACAAAACTTTCTGAAAAATGTATAATGAATTTATTAACAAAATGGTCAACATTTCGTGTTAAACTAAACATTTTTTCAAGACTGACAATGCAAGTTAAAGACATACAAAGAAAGGCAAGTGATTACGTATCCGAGAGCCAGAAATAGAAATAGAAATAGAGCAACTGAATGGTTATGATGATGATGATGATGATGATGATGATAATGATGACGATGACGATGATGATGATGATGATGATTATGATGATGATGATGATGATGATAATGCTTATGATTATGATGATGATGATGATGATGATGATAACGATGATCTGATGCAGACACATGCATGCATTCATTCTATTTCTACTGAAGAAGGCTTTTATCGAAACCTTTAAACTGTTTTACCCTTTAGCGTTTATTAAATTTTCATTGAAATTGTCGGGTTGAAGTAGTGTTTAAAGATTCTCGCCTACTTTACAATGATGATGACAATAATGATGATGATGATGATGATGAGAGGCTTGATAAAGTGTTCTGTCACGAAAAGTCGACCATTCTGTAAAGAAATGTGTCATACGTGGGCATAATCACATTTTATTTCAATGATGCTGACGACGATGATGATGATGTTGGTAGCGAAGAAAATAACAATAACCATAAAAATAGTATGATTACAACTGCTGCTTCTACCACCACTACGTCCCACAATCACTGCTACTGTTACTAATCACTATTACAGTTACTACAGTAACTACTATTATTACCTTATCATCACCACCACTACGACTACCACTACTAAAGTTACTACTACTACTACTGCTACTACTAGTATTGCTACTACATTACTATTACTACTACTACTACTACTACTATTACAATTACTACTTCTATTAGTACTACTACTTCTTTTACTTCTACTACTACTACTACTACTTCTACTACTTCTACTACTATTATTATTATTACTACTACTACTACTATACTTTTACTACTACTACTACTATTACTACTTCTATTAGTACTACTACTACAACAACAACAACTACTACTACTATTACACTTTTGTTTGTTGCTCTCCAGTTTCTTAATCGATCTAGATCTATACGCTGTCACAACAAAGTAACCGCATTTGTGGAGTGGCAATTTACACCCCCACTATTATTACAGTTACTACTACTACCACTACGACCATCACCATCACCTTCACCACAGCTACTACCACTACTACTACCACTACTACTTCTACATCCTTGATATTAAGTACGGTGGTACCTCGATATTTACTACTTATGAAATAAGTATACATTACCGATTTTAACTTACTACCACGATATTAAGTATACACCCTAAAAATATGCGCAGTAGAACCTTGATTTAAAAGGGTCCTAGTGTACAGAAAAAAAATATATATCTATCATTGAAGCAGACGCAAAATCAAGGTCCAGCTGAAAATTAAATGGTAGAATAATAATGAATCTATGCTTGTGAAATTCATATTTCAGAGCAAGGTATACTTATTCATTGAGTACATTATATCTAGGTTCCAGTGTATACTTTTTCCATGCACCAACATATACTTTATATCGAGGTTGTACTGTACCTAATATTGAGATATACTTATTATCTAGGTCCATCTGAATAATAAAATGGTAGAATAATAATGAAACTATGCTTGTTAAATTCATACTTCTTAGGAAAGTATACTAATTATGTAATAATATAATATCGACGTTCCACTATATACTTTTTCCATATACCAAGGCTTATTTTACCTCGAAGTTCAGCTGTACCTTTATAAAGGTATACTTAAAATCTACATCCATCTGAATAATGAAATGGTAGAATAATAATGAAACTATTCTTGTGAAATTTATACTTCATGGCAAGGTATAGTAATTATTTGAGTGCATAATCGAGGTACCGCCGTGTACCTTTTCCATGCATCAAGGCGTACTTTATACCGAGGCTCTATTGCAATGATCTGTTGTTTTGTTTCTTTTTCTGCAGGTCAAAACCCGTCGACTGCCTTCCCCGTATGGAGACTGTGTTACATCCGGTCTGAACCAAGATAATGTGTTACTCAACATGTTTGAACAAGAAGGTTACACATACACAAGCCTGACGTGTCGTAAGACGTGTTACCAAGTCGCCGCGTATCGGTATTGCGAATGCTGTGACGATAGCTACCCTTGTGAAAGTAAAATCATCAAGGCTGTGGTAAATGATGGACGTGTAGGAGATATTGAATTCTGCAATACCAGCGACACTTACGTCACCGCCTGCCTCTCACAATTAGCTATCCAATATCGTGACGGGGATTTAGGCTGTGATGATATCTGTAGTCCTTCTTGCAATCAAACCACCTACCAAACCACCATCTCCACCAGTTTATGGCCAGCGGATAGCTATATCAATACTTATATAAAGGAAATTAACAGAACCGGGAAGCTTGTTCATGGTGATTTGAACGATGAAGAATGGAAAGCCTACATTAAGGCGAATGCTCTCCGGCTGGAAATCTATTACGAGACGTTAACTTACCAATACATTGAGGCAGAACCTGCTTATGATTGGCAGAAATTGCTGGGGGACATTGGGGGACAAATGGGGTTGTGGCTGGGCGTGTCTCTGTTGACCATCATAGAACTGGTGGAGTTGCTGCTGGACGCTGTAGTTGTGCTTGTGAAGAAAATGTGCCGGGTAAAGCCAACATCGAGCCCCGTAGCACCAATCAGCCACCAGTCCACTTGGGACTGAATGGCCCTTATTTTGTTTTTGCATCTGTCGGCCCTTTAGATGAAATGTATTACTCTATATATTTTACTGTACTTCCGATATTTTTGACCCTATGGAGGTTAGAGTATTTCCACTACCCTAGCTTTCAAGGTGAGGAAAAAAAAGGGAAGAGGGTCAAACCCCATCATTCTTACTAAAAACTCTTTAAAAAAAATAGTCACCTTTTATTTTGATTTGGTCCTCAATTTTTCATTAGGCTGTTTTTGAATGGGCACATACATACGCATAACATACTTTATTCTTACAGTAAAAAGGCTCAAATTATATCTAAAATTTTAAAACGGGGCTGGACACTTTGCCGACGGACAATAATTGGCCGAATTTTATGTAGGTTTTTTTTTTTTGGACAAAACATGACTGAGCGGAAAGCCGAAAACTTACCTTTGAATTGAGATTATATTGTGTAAATCTTGACCACAAGAACGTTGTGAATGCACGTGAATGTAACAATGTATTGTGAACATGTGTTAAGTTAGTAATTGCAGTGCTTAAAATGTTAATGCGCTGTCCCGTTGCATACAGTATTTTGCCAGGTCTGTGGCCTTGGCTTATTCCTAATAAGCTTGTTAAACTTGTTATAAACTTGAAAAGCCAAATAAAATGTAGGAAAACTTGCTGGCGTAGTCCTCCCGTGAGTGCATAAACCAAGTTCTCTCTGGTCTTGAGTATCAATTATAATAATATGAACTTAATAGATAACTTACACTCTTACAATCTCTAAAGGAGAGATGAAAGTACCAAGTATACTGACTTAAAAATAGGCAGTAAAAAATTTCGGCCAAATGTCTGTCAGCCAAATGTCCGTTCGGCCTAATGTTCGGGAACCCTTATAAAATTTGATGCTTTTCCTAGACCACATATCTTTTTATTATGTCTACACCCTACCGTTGGCTGGTACCCCCCCACTCCCCCCCCCCCCCCCCCCCNGGGGGGGGGGGGATTGTATATATTAGCGGAATATTAAGACTGTACATACTCAGTGATCTGGCCTATTAGCAGGTCTTAAAAACCTATAAAAACAAAACAAAACAAAACAAAAAACCAACGAGAATGAAACACAAAGCGGTTGTCATCAAAGAATATGACTAATTGATGCGATCTAAAATATTGGGTTTGGTGATAGATGGCACCTTGATCCGCAAACATCTTTAGATTCAAATAACGATGTACATAGATAGTGCAAGAATAACAATGCACATAGGAAGTACAAAGATAATCTTATCTTATATTATAAAAAAAACTCGTGAAATTTTGTGACAGCCATATCTCGATTATTTGTGCACCAACCAGCCCAAAGTTTTGCATGCACCTTCCTTATGGTCTGAAGGTGTTTCTTTTGATAATTTCTTGGTCTTAAACGGTCCGTAAGTATTATTTTGATAAATACGTAAATTTTATTTCTTTCGTGAATACTGTCCCAGTTTGGTGTTTTTAAATGGACCATACGTCACTGGTTTTTGCTGTTCACCCCTGAAATGAAATGTTTACTTCCCGTCCCCGAAGTTGAAACCGAGCATTTGTATCAGAAATCAGATGCCGGGCTGAGAATGTGTACACAGCATAGTCGATGGCCAGAGTGAACATATTCATCGTTACGAAAAGGAGCAGAATCAATAGAATGAACATGACTTTGGCCCTGTGAACCACCAGTGCGATACTGGTGCTTTCCGACAGAAATATGCAAGTCTTAGACTTGGCCGTACCAACAGCCAAAAAACGCTTCCTCTCATGCACATCGCGGGGGTTAATTTCTCCACTGATTTCATCATAATGTGTAAGTCAAAAACCGACCGTAACTGGTCTTTTTTTTTTTTTAATTGGTGGGCAGCTCTGTTCCTGATTGTCTCAGAAATATGTAGAAAATGCATTTTTCCATATCGAAATGACCTGTTCCAATTTTTAAAATTGACGTTTATGCTCATGACGTCACTACTATTGTGGTTTCTGCAGTCAAACTGGTGTTTTCAGGACAAATTCCTCAAGTATGATGGCGGGTTTTTAGAAAGGCTGGCGTTGAGCAAATTTAATCATTAATTTCTAGCGGTGGTTTTTTTTTTCTTCATCTTAACCGATATGTTTACACACGGCGTGTATAAACACAATAATTACAAAAAGAGAAGCGGTGTTAATGTTGCAGATGTAGTTTGGTCGTTTGCTTCGCAAGATAACCCCGCAAATTTGCGGGTGTTTTGACTCGTATTATAAATAAAACTCGTGAAATTTTGTAACAGCCGTATCTCGACTATTTGTGCACCAACCAGCCCGAAATTTTGCATACACCTTCCTTTTGGTCGGAAGGTGTTTTGGTTTTTTTGTGGATAATTTCTTCTCCTTAAATGGTCCGCAAGTATTATTTTGATAATTATGTAAACGTTCTTCGTTTCGTGAATACTGTCTCACTTGGGTGTTTTTAAATGACAATACGTCATTGGTTTTTGCGGTTCGCTTCTGAAATGTTTACTTCCGGTCCCCGAAGATGAAACAGAGCATTTGTATCGTGTTTGTATCAGATGCCGGGTCAAGAATATGTACATAACAGAGTCGATCACCAGACTGAACATAACATTCAGTACAAAAAGGAGCAGAATAAATAGAATGAACATGACTTTGGCCGTGTGAACCACCAGTACGAATACTGATGCTTTCCGATAGAAACATGCAAGTCCTAGACTTGGCCGTACCAACAGCCAAATAACCCTTCATCCCATGCACATCGTGGGATTAATTTCTCCACTGCTTTCATCATGTGTAAGTCACAAACCGACAATATCTGGTCCTTTTGTTTTTACAAATTGATGGGCAGCGCTGTTCCTGATTGTCTCAGAAATATGTAAAAAATGGGTTTTCCCGTATCCAAATTACCTGTTCCAATTTTTAAACTGAGGTTTATGCTCATGACGTCACTACTATTGTGGTGTCTGCAGTCAAATTGGTGTTTTGAGGCCAAATTCTTCAAACATGGCGGATTTTTAGAGAAGCTGGCGTTGAGAAAAATCATTAATTTTAATCGTTTTGTTTTTTTTTTAATTTCAGCGTAACCGATATTTACACTCAATGACATGCGTGAGCACAATAATTACAAAAAGAGGAGCAGAGTTAATGATGTAGATGCAGTTTGATAGTTTCCTTCGCACGATAACGCCGTAAATTTTGCGGGTGCTTTGACTAGTATCTTATATTATAAACAAAAACTCGTATCTTATATTATAAAATAACTCGTGAAATTTTGTAGCAGCCATATCTCGACTATTTGTGCACCAATCAACCCAAAAATTTGCATACACCTTCCTTTTGGTCTGAAGGAGTTTCTTTTGATAACGGTCCGTTAGTATTATTTTGATAATTACGTAAATTTTCTTTGTTACGTTAATACGGTCCCAGTTCGGTGTTTTTAAATGGACATACGTCACTGGTTTTTGCGGTTCGCCCCTGAAATGTTTACTTCCGGTCCCCGAAGTTGAAACCGAGCATTTGTATCAGATGCCGGGTCGAGAATATGTAAGTATCAGTGTCGATCGCCAGAGTGAACACAGTTATCATTACGGAAAGGGGCTGGATCAATAGAATGGGCATGACTTTGGCCGTGTAAACCACCAGTGCGAATACTGGTGCTTTCCGATAGAAAGATGCAAGTCCTAGACTTGGCTGTGCCAACAGCCGAGAAAGAGACCCTTTTGTTGATTTTTTATAAGAAATAGGCTAATGTCGTTGAGAGCAAAACTGTGGTATGTCCCGTGCTATCCCAACATGTAATACTTTACTGGGGTGGATCATAGACAAGTTAGTGCTACGAGTAGAAACGACTTTAATCTGGGACTTCTATCTCCGCAGACGAGTATCTTAGCTTTTGTTACACGAAACTTAAGGAGAGAAAATCTTCAATGAGTCTGTTTAACCCCCAGAATTCGTGGTCCTCTCCCTTCATTTTAAAAACTTGTAAGTCTAAAGTGTTTCTCTCTGTACATTACACTGACTTTTTTTTTTCATTGTTGAAAGAATATTTTGAATCTACAATCGTATTCGTGAGCAGAATCGTACAGGCAGAGATTTACCTACTTTTGTTGTGATGGATGTTCAAAGTTTCTGTCATTCTAAAAGGTCATCCAAAAAAGTCACATGCGAATGGTGGTTAAGGGTTGAGTAAGTTCAGAATGCTTTTCGGTCGTAATGTTTAACTTTGTAGTTATTACCACAAATTCAGAATGCATCTTCGATCGCAATGACTAGCATTGTAGTTATTACACAAGTTCAGAATGTTTTTTCGCTCGTAATGTTTAGCTTTGTAGTTATTACCACAAGTTCAGAATGCTTTTTCGCTCGTAATGTTTAGCTTTGTAGATATTATCACAGTCACTATTACTATGCTGGCCTACAGCTGCTATATAATTTTTAGACAATATTGTAGACTGCGTTGCATTCAGAAATCAAGAATTAGTTTTTTTGTTTGTGTGGACAGTATATTTGGCATTTATATTGTGCTACCGCCTATGAGAGTGGACAGAGAGAATTAAAGAAAAGCTTGGTCCTTCAAACAGTTTGTTTGTTTATTTTTATTTTTTTTTTTATTTTGAGAAGCTGTTGTACTTTTAAAACGGAAAATTCGTTCAACAATACTCAATCAGATTGTATCTCATCGTTTCACAAGATGCACTGTGTGATAAACTGAGTGCAAAATTGTTGTATCACACTAAACTGCTCCTAAACCATTAGCAACTACTTGGATCTTATTTGTGATAGTATTTGATCAAGTTATTTATAACAACAATGTAAAATGCCCACAGGAAGTCTGCAGTGTCCATCAATGAGAAGTGGGAGAATGGGCTTTTTTCGTTGCAGACTTAAAGATCCCCTAATCGAGTTTGTGCGAAATTGTTGTAAGTCCACAAAAATAGCTGGACAATTCTAATGAGCACTAGTTGTGCTATCAAAGTCACAGGATATATTTATCTATGTCCCAGTAAATGTGCAGGGACATTAAAAAAAACGGTTTTATTGAAATTCTGATTTCCCAATGACGTTTTGACTTTCATTACTCATTTTCTCAAAACGTCAAATTTGGAAATACAACAGTTTCGCTCTCATCCCACGATACAATGGTGCATAGTAGGAAGAGCAAGAATTACAGTTCACATCGGAAGTTCCAGGATAATAGTACACTAAGAAAGTGCAATGAACGATTTTATTTTCTTGATGTCAACTGGGTATTAGTCAATAATACTGGTCGACTAAACGTTCATTCAGTAAAAAAATAAAATAAGCCCTTATTAACGGGTTTCTCTGAAAACGTTGACGTGGGCAAAAGTTATCTATGATTTCGGTCATATATCTTGTCTGAAGTAACTTCATTGCTAAGCAGGTGATTTCTCACCTCCTTATGGATCATTTGTATATATTATATCATAATAATGAATGCTGTCTTATACTAGGACGTTTATTTTGGAACAGATTATCTCTTGGTGAAAGGGCCTTTCTGTATGTGGACCTAAACTGTGGAATAACACCAGTATTGAGACAAGGAAAAGTGAAAACATCATGATTTTTAAAAAGAAAGTAAAAACAGAATTATTTAAACTGGCATATGACTTTCAGTAGTCGGTGATCATTCACATGAAGCAGTCATGAAGGTGTTTTTATTAACCTTGCGCGGTTGGGTGTGAATGCCTGTTGTGTGTAAGTGATGTGTATGAAAGTGAGGTGTGTTTATAGATGTGTAAGGATGTAATTAATGTCTAAATTTTGTGTGTTAAGCAGCGCCATGGAGCAGTTTTCTCAGGTGAATATGTGCGCTATAGAAATTTATTATTATCATTATTACAATGCTGCTTCAGGAGTAGTAGATAGGGCTGTGAGTCAGTGAGGAAATTTGTGATATGGTAGGCTCATAACTATCATTCTGGTCACAGGCTAAAAAACAGTTGGTGAAAGCATATTCTTAGATGGATACATATCAGATATCATATATATGATTTCAGTTACACAGTGCGCGATAAAGCTTGATCTAATAATTTTACACAGACGGCTTTCAGTCATGGTTTTTGTTTACTCACTCTTCAGTTGTTCAATAAGATCATGTAAAATATGCCACCCTCCCCCCCCCCCCCCCCCCCCNAGCTCTTACTCCGTAGCCCTTGGCGGGGGTCTCTCGATATATTGCCTTCAAAATATCCAAAGTTCATGAGTCAACAACAGTTCAGTGCAATAGCGTGTGCAGAATCACAACTCTCTATTGTCAAATCTCAGAAAACTTTCTTAGTTTCAATATAAGAAATTGGATCGGGAACTAACGCAAGACAAGGAAGAGTAGATCAGAGGTACGTTTTTGGTTGGTGCCCCCCAATCTCGATGTGGAAATGTGCTCACCTACGAAGGGTTTGTTAGAAATGTAATTTCTTTCGCGGAAACCGCTAGAGGGACCTCCGCAACGTAGTGGCAAAGATCTACTGTTTCAAATTTATCAGTGGATCATCTATCAATGACGTTGTGTTGGAGGATACTATGTGGCAACAACCAACGGTATGATGTATGCTAAGAATGAGGCAAAGATTCAAGTAAAGGGAACACCGCATTATTTAATTGCTCATCCGCATTAGTTGCAGTCATCGTGGCTTGTCTAGAGACTGATCCATTCTTTACTATGGACCGCCCATGGTATGAAAAGACGGTCTCTTTTGCAAAGCCGCTTTGTACGCTGCGAGGAAGGGTGCGCAGCTTCTAGACTTTAGCTAAGACATTTGAAACTGTTTGCACACACCAGTGGTCGTACGCATAATCCTTGCGTGAATAAACGCATTGCGTTAACTGCTGTGAACAGTATTAACGTTTTGGAAGTTTCTTACTAACGTAAGGATAATGCATACGGCCATAGAAGCTGCAGCTCTGAAAAATGGAGTCCAACATCCACGATTTTAAATTCTTTAGTGGGACTTGTAGGTGAAGATCAATAAAAGATGGCAAAATTTAAATCTAATTTCGAAAAGTTTCCAGACATGGCTATAGGTACCGGCACCTTATGTTTCCCTGGAAGCGGAGAGAAGCAATTGCAATGATCAAGCTTGCTGGGGTAACAAAACTATGAAGACGCATCAGAGAGCGCTAGGATGGTTACGATCGAATTCATCATTTGGAACACACTAAAAAAAAAAAAAAAAGTTTTGTCCAAACCAGCGAAGGATTTAGAAATACACTTTAATACTTAAAATACAAAATGGACATAGTCTAGACTATATAGTGATATAAAATAATTACAAATTTTCGAATCACGATCGTATTCATCATCATCATCATCATCATCATCATCATCATCATCATCATCATCATCATTTTCTTCTTCTTCTACTTAATATTCTTCTTCGCGATATAGCCCACACCAGAACACATAAATGACATGTTTGCCTTTGGAATCCTTTATTCATAGCGAAAAATAATTCTTTTGTGCCTTGAAATGTTCCTTTTTTTTGTTCCCGCTCCTTTCTGATTGGCGCAACAAGAACGAGAACAAGAACAAGAACAACAACAACAACAACAACAACAACAACAACAACAACAACAACAACAACAACAAATATGCACTGTTCAGCATCTAGTAAGAAATTTTGCATAAAGAATATACTGAATTAGAAAAGGATAGTGCCCACTACAATAATGGAAAAAAAAAAGCTACGGGGCCACTAATCCCTATAAGTGAGTCATCAACATATTCAATTCAATTCAATTCAATGCAATTCAATGTTTATTATAGGCGCAGTGGCCATGTCCAATGTATTTGCAGAACATATAGAAAAGGGTACAATACAAATAACAAAACCATTCTAAAACGCCATGCACTCTTACTCTGTCGCTCTAAATCTCACTGTTCTGTCACTCTTTTCTATTTTTTCATTTGGAATTAGCAAGTTTGCTCACATTTAAGCAATACATATATACCTCCTTTATACCTTCTTCTATACGGACCCCCACATCTCTGTTTGAACCACAAGAGAAGAATAGTGGATCCCCTTAATTAGATGTCGTTTGACTGGAGTCCAAGCTATAGCCAGATACATCCCAGAAGCATTTGTTGAAGCAGTCTGAGTCAGCACTTTGATCACACCAAGTCTGGCACCATTGATAACGGTCAATGCAGACCTGGACACATGGCGCGCTGTTTTCTCGACACGTCCTCATACAGTCTGGGGTGATCTCCTCGTCATACCTAGCGTTTGGGTAACATCCTGTGAAATACAGTTTTGCCGAGTAAGTTAAAGGAAAGTTGCATCGTCCTACAGACCATGTTAAAGCATACGATACCCTGTTATTCCAATAAAACAGTCTTTCAAGTTTCTGTCAACATGATATAATGCCTCTGCCTGCCCCAGGCATTCTACAGGGTTACGTGGTGTAAAGTCCGAATTCTTACACCCACTGCGCGCATGGTTTACGTAAGCTTACGTTTTACCCGCACGGTCAAGCTTTTTTTTTGTTTGGGGGGGG
>JAWQUT010000660.1:87360-104375 GCA_033807755.1 Ellobium chinense
TCTCTCTCTCTCTCTCTCTCTCTCTCTCTCTCTCTCTCTCTCTCTCTCTCTCTCTATCTCTCTCTCTCTCTCTCTTTGTTTCTCCCTCTCATGGTTTTACCTTTTAACATGATCTGCCTCGAACCCCAGCCTTCTATTTTTGTATAGGAGTTGTGAATTGTCTTTGTATGTACTTGAAAGTAGGTGAGGTTTGTTCGGTTCAGTACCGTGCCTGTTTAGTTAGTTGCTAATCGTCTCCCGAAGAAGCCCCATGGGCGACAATTTTAGAATAAATTTAAGATTTAACCTGTTAATGCGGTTGTGACTTTTCTTATATATATTATTATATTGCAGTTCAAACTGTTATTATCAGAGGGCGAGAGTGAGTGACTGTAGAAGACAGAAAGAGAGTTAGAAAACAGGAGAGAAAGAAACAGAAATGCTCTCTCGCCGTGCTCTGTGTGTGTGTGTGTGTGTGTGTGTGTGTGTGTGTGTGTGTGTGTGTGTGTGTGTGTGTGTGTGTGTGTNGAGAGAGATATTGAGGGAGAGAGAGAGAGAGAATAAGGGAGAAAGATTCAAGTTACTAAATGTAAGTGTCAAATATGTCTCTTGTCCCTTAATTTTTTTCCTGTTTTTTCTTTTTCCTTTTTCATTAATTCTGAATGGTTGCATTTATTGTTATGAGGTTGGCTTCTGTTAAAATAAACAATCTGAAATATATGCATATATATATAAGAATGTTGGATAAATAAATAGATGGATGATGGGTGGATAATAGGAGGATAGCAGCTGGATCAGAGATAAATGGTGGAGGAATTTTAAACAGAAATACTGTTCAACAGAAAATGGATGAATGATGGATGAATTCTAGATAGATGACATACTGATGTTGAATAGACAATATAATTGATAACATAATTATATTGGATGGAAGATCGATGTGTAGATGACAAATGCACAACAAAGGAATAATAAAAGGGTACTAGATAGATGACGAAAGAAGGACGGCTGAAATACATAATATGGATCATAGATGGATAGCGGATTATTTTAGACTGAGTGTTTGTTAGTTCTTCACAATAATATTAGTTCCTTTCAAAAATAGTCGTCGTTTATATCTTTGCTCATTTTAGCCTTCAACATAATGTTTCCTTTTCTCGTTTTCAAAACAATTTCGTTTCCAATCTTTTTTCTTTTTTAGTTTATTTTAAAATGATTCTAGTTAAAGTCTATTTTGACTTTTCAAAATAGCTCTAATTTTGTTTCGTGTTGCACAAGAGCTTAATATAACTACTCATTTAGTTTTAGTTTTGTTTCCAACTCTTGTTGGTGCCATTTGTGATCATTCCATATTTTTAATGTTTCCTTACCCGCTTGAACAATGGTTAGGCGCAGAATGACCCCCAGGAGGGCTAGCATCAAATAGTAGTAAATGGACATCTGAAGAGGAGAAGGATGTAAAAATAATAATAATAATAACAACAACAACAACACCAATAATAATAATAATAATAATAATAATAATAGTAATAATAATAATGATACTACTACTACTACTAATATGATAATAATGATGACAATAATACTAGTGATAATAATATTAAAAATAACACCACCAACAACAACAAAAATGATATTAATAATAATAATAATAAAAATAATAATATTCCGCTTTTCACTGATATAATTTATTTATTTCAAAATACATCACTGTGTATCATAAAGTCGATGCCATTTTATTATTAGAACCTGACAGACCACTGGACTATTTCTGTTTGTTTCCTGCACTTTGACTAAAGCGACNTTTTATTATTAGAACCTGACAGACCACTGGACTATTTCTGTTTGTTTCCTGCACTTTGACAAAAACGACCTTTCTCCCTGGGCAAAATATGTTGTATACCTAACAAACCAAGCAACCAACCGCAACAACTGAACAGTAAACAAGCAACACAATATAAAGCAATAACATTTATCCATACTTATTTATGGATACATATATATTGTTAAGTATACAGCCCAATCATTGATATGTATTTAAAAATACTGCAACTCCTATAATGTAATTTCACCGTTTGTCTGTTTGCTGTTCTGTATCACTGAAAGTATAATATATATCAATGGCTAATCTGACACGTTAGGATCCACCAATAAAACAGAATTGAAACACAATGTTAAAAAACAAAGAAACAAAGAAGGAAAGAAACACAGAACCAAACAAACAGACAAACAAGGCATACACCAGGACAGACAACTCCACAAGTCACCTTTAAGTGGACAGTAAAACAATGCACCAGCAGGTGAAAATCAGCCAGCGGTCAGATGTTCAGTGCCTAGGTAATTTGCAAGTGATCACATAAATGATCTGTGCTGAATGGTCAAAGACTGTTAATCATGCGTCTGCAGACGAGCACGTCTTTAAAAATGTCTTGGTTGGCAATGTTTCTTAATCTGGGTTTAATTAACTTCAAAAACAAGAAAAAAGAAGAAAAAATTACGACTTTATATACCCTGCATTTTTATGTATGAAAAGGGCACCAGCTTTCTCATTTATGTTACTCTGTGAAGTGTCTCACCAAGTGCGTGCAACATTCAATCGGTAAATAACATGTCAGCATCTTATTTGCTTGGCCTTGAAGGTTACAGACTTCTAATTGGATGAAAATAGCATGATGTCATATGCGTTAGGAAGACAGTAAAATATTTGTCCTTTGGACAGATTGCAGAAAATGGGCCCTAGATTTGGGAAACTACCTGCAAATTAATTTGCATTCTCTCCTGATTTTGTAAACTGAACAAGAAATTATGTAATTCACCTCGGTTTCGGTGTGGCCTTCTGCGCGGAGCACTTATCGTTAAGGAAACTAGCTAGTAAGTTTACACCTACATCCTTCGATGTATCGGTTAGTAGCTCGAAAACGAAATGAAAGACTATGATTTAAATATTATTTTTAATAAGCTCATTGAATTCTGCAAACTAGTAAAAAAGACTTTGAGGTGGTGGAATTTCTCAAGAAGTGACAGTAGAAGAAACAGTTTATTGGCTCAAAGAGGGAACTCGGATTAGACTTCTGTAACCTATAATCGGACAAACTCATACAGAAATGTGTGAAGTGTATCCTTTTATTTCATTTATTTGTTACATACTGAGCGTGTAATGCGTCATATAAAATGTATAACCTAGTCTAGTATATAACACTATCAGAGTACAAGGATTTTTAGCCTCATATGTGTCTGGTGTGTAGCTTTACGCATTAGAAAGATTTCTATCTAGACAACATAACGGATTGAAAACTATTGCTCTGCGGGATGTATACATGTTGCATCTACATCAAAAGCAAACGTTTAATATGGATGTATCATATTAAATTCATTCTCTCTACCGATACATGAATTTAGTGCCATATGAGTGGTTTCCTTTGTGAACCCTCTGTTGCTCCCCGCTCCGTAGGGCAGATAAATTTTAATCTATATTATTCAACATGAAGGTTCAAAGTTATCTGAGTGCGGGGATCTATTATCATTACATCTACATAATAGAGGTAACATGGCCGCGTGGTTTGTGAGTCGAATGAAACAACTGAAGATTATCAAGGTTTGTATGTTTGACTCTCAGGCCGTATGGTTTAGGTTGTGTGTTCATAGAAAAGAGACCTCAGTGTCCTTTCCCAACTCGACTCAGATGTACATGTATACCAGGCTTTAGAACTGGGGGCTCAGGGCGCTGCACCTGGGTCGACTAGCAATGACTTTGTTATGTATTTCAGTTGTAATATTATGTATTTTCGTGTATGATGTATATTGTTATATGAGTTTGTATAATGAAAGAGATGTATAACACTGTATGCCGAAAATACATTTTGCCCAGTCTATTTAATTGGTGTGTGGTGTGTGTGTATGTGTGTGTGTGTGTGTGTGTGTGTGTGTGTGTGTGTGTGTGTGTGTGTGTGTGTGTGTGTGCTCGTTTTTGTATGTGTTTAGATTATGCGATTACTACGGGTCAGGTCGTTATGTCCTGTGACAAACAGGAGTAAAACTATAATCAGAATGCATTATACCATGTTATTGCTGGATGCACATCAAACGAAAGCGGGAACATTATAATGACAGGTAGTTTTATTTATGCTGTAGATGGACCGGTTCACAATGTCAAACAATATTATACATCTCATAAAACAATACACATCATGCATGTAAATACATACGATTACAAATGAAACACAACAAAGTAATCATTGGTCGCCCGCGGTGCAGCTCTTCCTCCTCCCCCGCCCACCCACACACACACCAGCTCTAAAGCCAGGTAAAGTTACAATTTAGCCGATCACGGAAAGGGGAGAGAAGGGTCTGTGCCAAAGACGCTAAAACGTTAAGTGTAAGGTCGCATGCGCTTGCATTAGCCTGAATACAAGACTTATAAACCGCATTATTATTACTATTCTACTTTTAACTGCCCATCCAAATGTTGAATAAATAAACCATGGACTTGACAATTTCCAGTTTTTAAAATGACTCACAAACCTTGCAGCCACGTTGCTTCATATCTGTAACATCCCAAAAGAGAAATGCGTCTACACTAAAGAGGTCTCCGTGGTCTTAGACCCAAATTGAAACGAATGAGAACCTAAGGTGGAAGACTGGTATTTGCCCCCCCAAAAAATGTAGATTAGTCTAATAATTTATTTTTGCAACAACGAATAAATGAGTAATTCTTGGCCAAAATAGTACATTTTATTAATGGTGAAGTTTAGACGTGCAAGTCTTTGTTTTTTCCGGGGCCATACTAAATCAGCATTTTTTTGAAAAATGGTCTTTATTTATGCATTCAAATTTCAAGTGTGTCAGGAAAACTAACAATGATGAAAAGCGCCACTTAAACGCATCTTGTCAAACTATGAAACAAATTGTTTATGTCAAAACAAAAGACACCAACTTGCTGTGTATGACTAAACAGTCAAACCAAATTGCTGGTATAATCTTTCCTGAGATATAATTATTTTGAACTTATCAAATATGGTTACGAGGTAGGTAGAATTGCATTGGACGACACAGAATTATTATTTACACTTGAAAACAGCTTGCCGTTAGACACTGGTTGCTAAAGTACGCCATGTTTAGGTTTCAAATGGTTTGTGCATACATGTCACAGTAATAGTATACTTGTAAGCTGTAATTACGCCATCTGGTAAAGCCTGTCTGGTTTGCCTTTGGTAATTCCCGAGGGCAGCGGGCGATCAATATAATATCTAATCCTACATCGCGGAATTAATAACAAGAAACCAATTTTATAAGGACCAACATGTCAAATTTTATGACATACGAGTAACTCTGATAGAAATGTGCATACATGGTTAAATCATTTAAGTCCCAAATCATATAGAACTAGCAACGGATATACTTACTGCCATGTGTATTAGCAATCAAAAATAACCCACATTCTTAGCGTGCAAAACAACAAGTTAGATGTTACCCGTGCATTAAAATGTTGAATGAATTTTGTGCACACCCGACCATTATAGACTTAAATAGATAGAGACTACCCCTTTACAGAGGAAATAGACAGCAAACGCATTCACCTTATTTCTTAATATTGTAACTTATGCAATTTGAGGTTTTTAGCCAATGTAAATAAAGTCAGACACAGGCCGCCATCATTTCTCTAGCATGTTTTTACGTTTAATATGCAAACAAATTAAATAGTATACTCTCTTATTCTGAGAGCGAGGCAACAGAAGATCTTTAGAAAAAAGATACACCTGTCTAACAAGTGTTTCGGCCCTCTAACTTCCTGACACTCTAAAGGGGCTCAGGCACACCTGGGCCACGACTGCCAGGTGTCCTTGTGTTGATTTTTTTTCCGCCTCGAGAGGCATTTGAACCCGCAACCTCCAGTTTCTTGATTCCTTGGTTCATCTCATTAATAAATGCATGAATTTATAAACGAATGAGAAAGAATGAAGCTTTAATGAGACTGAATGCAACACGTACATGTAGTGATGGTGATAGCTGAGTGATATCATCTAAAACATAGGCTTTATTTTGCATGTTAGAGTTTATATCGCTGGTATAATCGAAGTGCACATGCATTTGTGAGCACATGCATGCACATTTGCAATATTTGAAAATGATTAAAGATTAGAAATAATGTAATTGAGGAATACCTGGAATTTCAAAGTTTTTTTTTACAACATAAGATAATTAGAAGTGTGCGTAAACATTTCTAGGTATAATTATGTAACGACATTACCTCTGAGGAACAATAAAAAATCAAAACAGAATTCTTCGGGAGAATATGACTAACCTTAGTTGTTTGATAAAAGTTGTTTTCATTCTGGTTGACAATGGCTTGTCAGTGAACTTTTCATGATTGTTTATGACTATTTTGAATCTGAGAAATATCAAAATGCCCCTATTCTAAACGGACTCCGAATAGAATATAAATATCTAAACAAGTTAGACTTCTGAAGTTTTTTTCAGTTTAGGTACACGTACTAAGAGATACATCAGTTCTTCATGAGACTCTAGCCAATTTGATCAGTGCAGATTAAATTAGACCACTCCATTCTTTTACAATGCTTCCTAATACATATATACACCTCTTTGTATTCTTCAGTGACAGCAGAGTTTAATTCTGATGCCAATGGTGTCTGCAGAGTAATTCCCAGACTACTTAACTGCAATACAACATTCCACTCACGTGAATGCCAATAGCTGAGTTCGCGTGTTAATCATATCGCTATGGTCTCGCTACTGACAAATTCTTCTAGTCTCTCAGTCCAGATACAAGCCTTAAGTGACCAGTCACTACCACAGGAGGTGTCAGACGGGGTGATCAGTGAAGAAGTTGTTGTTATATTTAACTGGATCTGCTACGCCGTTGTTTGTCAGGTCGTGGACATCTTTGGTACAGTGACAAACATCATCAACATTATCTGTTTCGTCAAGCAAGGTTTTAAGGATCCCGTCAACGTCAGTTTTCTAGGTAATCAGTTGTTTCCCCACTGTAGCAGTGATAACTTGACTCAGCACAGACGTATAATAGGGTTGATCACTCAGCTACCTTTCAAAATGCCTGCCTATCGCTGTCAATGAATGACGCAACATCCTTTCATAATGAAGAAAAGGAACTTTTATTTACAACACTGGCACAAGAGAGTCATGCAAGATTTACGAAACAATAGTAATGCTACGCGACACTTCAACTTTCACTTTACACACACAGTACACCTTAAACACGTATGCCCTTAAATATAATTATTTCTTCATCAAACTTCTAGAAAGTCTCGATAACCGACTTCAGCCATCTTGACATTTCCAGAAAGTTCGCAACGGGCCGAGGTAGGATATTTACAGCAAATGAGATATAAATATACAATCTAGACTACGTTAGCCTTTACTACAAAAGTTTAATCGAGGTCATGTTTAATAAACAAGCCTCTCTGCTTACAAAGGTACAGAGAAGGAAAAATTACTCACACAAAATCTGGGTTACCGCCACCACAGGGAGTAAGCACAGAGTAAACATAAACATTAATGATCACCAGTGGGGCAAAGAGGGCGGGGGAGCGGGGGTGGAGGTGGAAAGACCAATACATGCAAACGTTACATCTACCACAGCCAAACACCGTAACGACTTATTAATGTTCTTCGTTTTAGTTGGAGACCCACAAATAAATAAATGTGCATTCACATTCAAACCTCCTAGTTTCCCATATGAAACTAAATTTCAAAACTATAAAAGTTTTCTTTCTTTTCAAGGTGACAAACACGGGCCGTGGCACACATGCACACACACAAAAACTAGAGCAGTAATGTAAAGCACAGGATGTCGTCTCGTAAGATTAAAACGAGGGGATGAATGACTTAGACACACATATGTGGCCGCGTGGGAAAATTCATCGGTTCTTGCGATGTGTAATTTTGAGTACGGGTCTTGACTTCGACTTCCTGGGCCAAATTGAGATTTCAGCAGAATTAGATAGTTTATCATAGTTCATTCATTTATCAGTCATTTCCTGAAAATGTTATTAATAAAATGAAGTGAGGTTTAAATGTTTTTTGTTTAGTGTTTATAAAATTTTTCACTTAAGCCTCCTTCACTAAAAGGCATGGGTAAAAGGATTTTCATCTCAATTTCATCAAAATCCATATATGGAAAAAGATATGTTTATACATTTGTCTATAACTTTGGAATTAATAAAGATATTAACCTAAAATAACGTGCAAAATGTTTAGAAATGAATGAGGATTAATAATCTATCAATAATTTAATTTTCATATCTGGAAGGATGTACCCACACTTATTATTAATATATTTAAATATCTCGCTGTTGTTGTTGCTGTTCAATGAATTGTCACCTTGTATTCGGTGTACGTAATCCAAATAAATTTCCTTTTTAAGTATTTAAGTGCATACGGCCGGGTGCAGTAGACACTGTTCAAGCGGCACTTTTCCATGTGTATCACCAGGTCTGGCTATCTCCGACTTAGGCTCAGTAGTGACAGGAATATGGACCAACATCTGCTTCTGTCCGGCCTTTCACGAAGCCATCGTGACCTTTGACACCATAGAGGTCGCTTATCTGACCACAGGATGGCCTCACGTCATCTTCACTCGCATTACCAGCTGGATTACCGCCCTTATCACGGTGGAAAGATGTCTATGTATCACTGTACCACTCAAGGTTTGAGATGTATTCTTTTATGTTTGTTTTAATGATAATTTACTCAACGTGGAGAGATAATGTGTATCTACAGTGCTACACAAGGTTTGATGTATCACGTCGTAAGTGTTATGTTTCATTTCTAATAATCTGATCGTGGTACGATGTTTGTGTATCACATTACCACTTAAGGTTTGAGATGTATTGTCTTATGTGATATGCTTTACTTAAATCTATCACTGTCGTTATCACCGTAGAGAGATGTCTGTGTATTACTGTGCCACACAATGTTTGATGTGCACTGTCTTAATTGTTACGTTTTACTAAAAGTGTTATGTGTATCAGTGTGCCATTTAAGGCTAGAGGTATACAGTTTTAAGTGATATCCTTCAACTAATCTATCACTATCGTCATTACGGTTGAGAGACGTATGTATATCACTGTGCCACTTAATATTTAAGAAGCACGCACTTGCCAACAGTGTAGTAACGAAACAATCCAAGATGAAACGAAGAAATTAGTTTAATAAAATTTTCTATCCTATACATGGACCTTCTTCAGTATCAAATGAAGAGAATAAATACAAAGAAAGGGACAGTGCATTCAAGAACAGTTTAAAAAGGTAAAAAAGTAGAAAGGAGGGTGTGAACACCGGTCAGAAAAAGGAACCTGGAGGTGGCTGAGAATAGAATAAGAGTGTGCAAGGTGATCAGGTAATAGCTTGAAGGTTGTATACCTGTGCCACTTAATATAATGATGATTACTAGCTTAAATCATGTGCTTTACTTAAAAATATCAACATCGTCATTACCGTAGAGAGATGTCCGTGTATCGTAACGCCCCTTATGGTTTGATGTGTACTGTCAGAAATGATGTGATGTACTTCAATGCTTTCACAGTAGAGAGATATCAATGTATGACAAGGACAGTTAATGTTTGATCTGTACTGCCTCACGTGCTATGCTTTAGTTATTATATTTTCACCTTAGAAAGGTGTCTGCTCTTCAAGTGCCACTCAAGGTTTGAATTGTGATACTCAAGCGATACAAAATAATATGCAGGTACAAAGAAGAACGCCTATAATAAAGGAACCTATAAAGATAAAAGAAGGCAGGTTTACACATGTTTACGTTAGGCCTGTTATTGTTTTGACATAGTGTCGTAAAGTTTTTTTTTCGGAGATTGCTCACTTACGAAACCACGTAGAATTGTCCAGAGGGAACAATTAAAGCAAACATCTAATTCTGAAATAAAGGATATACATTTTACAACCTATGACCTTTCAAAGACAGTTCAATTATCAACCAATGCAATGGATATAATTACTTCTTGTATCATAATATAGTGCTGAGTTTCTGATGCTATTCGGTACTTTGTGGATAGTTCTACTTAAAAACCAGTGTGGCTGCACTCAGTCCTTGTCAAGTATGCTTGTCAGAGACTTGTCACTGTTTGCCTAAGCTTAAAAGGCATTTTTGTCTTATAGGACGATGTTTTAATGACCTTGAAAATAAATATGTGATTTCCTTTCAGGTTAAGAGCATCATAACCACCGAAAGAGTAACGGTCATTATTGTCTGCGTCTACCTTGTCCTCATCGGCGGCGCTTCTCCTATCTTCTACACCAACAGACTCGGTCAGATCTTCAAGGCAAGAAGAAATAGAACAATGGTCGGACTGGTCTATGCCAAAGACAGGGCTCTTATTGAAGAAATTACATTCGCTGTCAACAACCTCTTTGTGCCATTCAGCGCGTTTTTCATTGTCATCTTCTGCACTGTGATGTTAGCTGTGAAACTACGAGGAAAAACAAAATGGCGGAAGCAGTGCTCCATGTCTCCACAAGCGGAAGTGACGTCAGACCGTGAACAACGAGTGTCTAGGATGGTGGTGGGGATTTCCTGTCTCTTTATCGCTTGCTTCATTCCCATTTCTGCCACTTTTTTCGCCATTATCACCATTCCAGGAGCGACCATTGACGGAAAGTACAAAAATGCTATGATCATGGCTGGCGGTGCCAGTATATTGCTAGAATCTCTCAACTCTTCTCTCAATATCTTCATCTACTACAGGATGAGCAGTAAGTACAGGGCCGTCTTCAAACAGCTTTTCGGGAGGAGGAAGGGGCAGGCCGGGACGAAATAAGATCATTGACTGTCAAGTGTAAGCCAGAGTTTAACCTTATTTCTTGGACGTTGCGCCCCACACTACTCTTGAGACAGAAATCACACCACTTCACACTGTGCCGCACAAGGGGTGTGCGGTTCAGTCTGACTTCTCACTCACAAATTCGTAGTGATTCAAAATTTCGCACTTCATAGGTTATGATTTCCAGCGCGAGTCAGTTATATGTGTTTTTTAAAGAATTAATATTTCAATGGGGAACTACTTTTGTTTAAGAAAAAGTTGGAATATAAATTACTTAGTTTTTAGTTTTTATTACAATGATCTATCATAGCGCGTATCTCGGGTTTTTTCCTCCACAGTGTATTGTGTATTGGAGGGACAGAAGGCTTGTGCAGGGCGTGACATGGAAAGCTTAATCACAAGCAGGTGTATTCGAACCTCTGTTGTTGTTGTAGACAATACTGCCATATTGGGTCTATCTTTGTACATAGTACCTGTTACCAGAGTCATAAAAATACCATTTATGAAATTATACCATACAACCGAGGACCTCATCTATTGGAACTCGTTTTTGCAAATGTGTCGTGTGCATTATGATTACTTGCTTTTTTCTATCTATAGTAAAGTTTCCGCAGGGAGTGTAAGTTCGCACACATCTGAATTTCTTACAGCCAGTCAAGGTGAGGCTTGTGCCATTAATGTTGAATTAAAATCTGAGACTCTATTGGTGATTGGGGTCTTCATATATCGGAGTTTTATTTGTTGCAGAAATCGAGGGTCAAATCAATTTTCCACACAAAAACATCGATTTTATGGGTCAGGAATTATGGATATAATTAAATTTTTGTGAGGCCAATAAAAATGAATTTTTATAGGATGGAGTTATTCTTTGATCCCGTTTTTCTCAGACTTTGTTAGGCCAATAATTTTTGATATAATAAAATTGCACACAGTAAGGTGTCATGTCATACATACTGTACTTCATGTAGCCAAAATGAGACTTAAGCCTAATTTTGACTGGCTACAAGACACATGTAGTGGAGACAAAAGCTTACTAGTAATGGAGACACTCTCTTAGATTTGTCAGTGATATTATATAGATCTCTAATCACATGAATCTGGATCTAAATTTGTGTCGCATTGATACGTTTTCAGCCTGACGTAATTAGAGGTTTATTACAGTGGTTGATTTGAGAAGAGAAATTTGTACTTAACTCATTTCGTGAACTCTGGGTGTTTCTAAAGTGCAAAGAAGTATTGTAAAGGTATCGCTTTATCAAACACGGATTTGTAATGTATTCTTAAATGAAACAACTTTTGAAAGAATCATTAAACCAGGCTTATATTTTAATTGAATTTATTACCTAAATGTATCTTTGAATTCACTACTAATCTAACTCACTTTTTAAAAAAAGGTGCGATGACTGAGATTTGAAAAAAAACAAAAAAAACCCCAATAGATAGAGACTTCGATCCAGACCAAACATAAACTAAATGTGAATCTTTCTACAACATTAAAAACAAGAGAAGCTGAAAACTGAACAGTGTTTGTCTTTGTGTTATGTTTTTAATAAGTTACAAATTAAGCGAAACATTTGAGAACCCTGACATTATCGATGGGATCTCATATCATCGTAAGAAAAACGTTAACTCTGCATGATGATAACTACTGAGGATGCATTCAGCCCCGATGAACAGATGCATTTCTTATGTTTAGTAAGAGATCCCATCGTTAATGCACAAGCTCACAGTTGACCCTAAAACTTCTAAGGATGCATTCAGCACCGATGCAAAATTGTAATTCTTACGATGGTAAGAGATACCATCGTTAATGCCCAAACTCTTATTTGATTCTAACAATAACAGTATTATACAATCACCAGACACGGGCCTTTCTTAGAGATTTCAATGTGAATAGCATAGAACACAGCTCATCGCCATAAGTACATTGGAGTTTCTAATGAAAATTGTACACCAAAATGCTGAATAGTGCCCTTTTCTCCAGGGATGCTGAACTTAAAACAATCGCTATTTGTCATAACAATAGTTGTCAGATATTAGATTTGACTCGTTTCTTTTAAATACATCTAAACATGTTCACACATGGGCTTCTCTAGATTCTCTAGTTATGACAAAATGCGTTGAGATGTATTGAATTCATTTCAAGCCTTCCTCAAACTCATGAGTTATCGGTAGAAAAGTAAGTTTTCATCCCATAGAGCTGCCTTTAATATGGGACATCTGGCTTAATCAAGTTATGAGAAACTGACAAGGAATTCCACATTTCACGTCATGTCAACTAAACTACTTTACCCCATTCATGTCTAGAAACTTACGTTACCGAAACGGTAAAGACCGATGCACTAATTGCTCGGCGGAGTCTAACGACTAGTGCTTCGTTTTAACCTCGGCTGGGAGAGAGAGAGGGTGGAAGGATAGACACGAGGGGATTCTCTGTTTTTCAACACAAGGACCGCTGTAAACATATTATTACAAGACTAACCCCCCATTTTACAAATGGGCAGGCAGGCAACGCACCAGCGTCGAAGGAATACCTAGCGCACCGAAAGGCATCATAGACGAATGCATTAGACTCCGTGAAAAAGTTGGNTCCGTAAAAAAGTTGGACGATTGGCGAATCGGGTGGATTGAAAAGATCTATCGGAAAGTGTATTTCGTTGCTATACACATTCTTTTTTTTTAAAAAGGGTTAAAAAAGTAAAGAGGACTGATGTGTATAGTTACCTTTTGTGTATTTTTCTACGAATTTAGGTGAAAATCGCATGTTTTTACGTTACGTAGTTCTCAATAAATCTGTGACACAAATTTGGCAGAAGCGTTTTATTAATATAGATAGTGTGGGGCACCACCAAGTGTAATCTAGCGCCGGATAGATGTTAGCAGTCTATTTAAGATTTGTGAAGAAAAAGAACCGGAATGGGAAAGAACAAGGACTTTTGAATTTGGTACATGAATATCAATATACAGTATCAATACTGTTGGTAATCAATGTGTGTTGTCGTAAGGTTATATAAATGAAACGAAGGCGATTGTAAAAGTCAATAAGTAGAATCAATACCAAAGTTAGGCTTAGGGTATACAGGGGTGGGCGATGTCGCTTGAGAGAGAGGATGGAAGAATAGAAGTGACCGAATTATGGTCTATAGATGAAAACACGACAATGGGGGTGTATAAGATCTAAAAATGCGTCTTGGGAATACGATTAATGAAACAATAGCTGTTACCTGATCACCTTTCATACTCGTATTCTATTCTCAGCTTTCTGACCTGTGTTCACACCCTCCTTTCTACTTTTTTTACCCTTTATACTGTTCTTGATTGCACGCTCCCTTTCTTTGTTTCATTTGATACTGAAGAAGATCCACCTAGGATCGAAAATTCTATTAAACTTAATTTCTTCTTTTCATTTTGGATTGTTGCGTCACTACACTGGTGGCAAGTGCGTGCTTTTCAGGTAATGAAACAATAGACATATTCTTGAACGTATGAAAAAATTAATTCCAAAGGAAGGCTTTTATCTATTAAGGGTCTTCAAACAAATAAAAGGACAAAATGTGAGGATTTCATTGCGTGTTCTCCCGTACATAAGTTAACCAAGCTTTAATAAAATAAGCCAGAAAAGACAATTAGGGATACATCTTTGGAACCCGGTTAGACGTGTGGGTCCACACTGGATTTAGATGGATCTTTCTCTGTCGTGAATGTGGAAAATCGTCACGCTCATAAGATAATTGCCTAAGTCATTTTTTTGGCTGAAGAAGATGTTACCATTGGATCAGGGATCTCAGTCAATGGCATCATTGAGTTATGTATGTATGCTATTTACTAAATACATTTTAAACTGCTTGACTGCTGAATAATACTTGGACATTTTTAGAATTCAAACGTTCAGTAATCAAAACAGTTTTTTCTCCTTTGCTAAAAATGGCAAAAAATGGCTCAGGCAATTATCATATGAGCGTGACGAAATGAGATTATCAGACGCACTCTCTCACCCGATTACCCCCGATTAAAAAAAAAAAATGCGCTGTGGTGCCAGCTGACACTGCCTAGGCACAGTGGTGGTTACAGACCTGTAATGTGATTGGACCCTTTTTTCCTCCATGGGCTATATTAACATTTTGAGCTGCCCTCTGAACCCAAAGTTTTACCTTTCACCCAGACCCATACCAGATTGAAACTCATTATGTGGAACAAATTTTAAGACTTACCCAACCCTAGCAAGCCTACTGAAATTTTGAGCTTGGTTGCTATTTGTAAACAGTGCCTACATTTTTCACTGATCAAAGCCAAACCCGTCTTCTTCCGCCTGAGCACACCTTTGACCTGGCAGTTCTAACCCAGGGCTAAATAGTGCCTGGCAAAGTAAAGTAAAATGGACACAGTTTCCCATAATATCAAAATTCCCCCCCTGGAGCCCTTATTACTGGAAGCAGGGCATGCCAAAAGAGGGAAAAAGGGAGATGAAATATAACCAGAAAAGACTTTGGCGCTTCTCCTGCCCCTCATTCTAGTAATGGGCAGGAGAAGCGCCAAAGTGTTTGTTTCTCACGAGGTTTATAACACTCCATCCCCCCAACAACAAAAAAATCCCTCTACTTAAGTGTCAGTGAAATGATTTTTTTAAGAAAAAAAATACTGACAGACATGTAAGACAGACATAGACTAGGTGATCGTTTTCTGTGCCCCTGGTGGCGAATCCAGGCATAAGGAAACATTGATAAAAAAAAGCCGCATTGGTCTTGACTCTACAGCTGTGGTCATCTTTTCAAAAGAGCTAGTGAAGTCCATGGCATACAACGGTTGATCCAATCGATCAAGAGCTGACCAGACTTACAATCACCTAGGTAAGTCAACACGTTTCGAATGATACTAGGAGACAACCTGATATATGATTGACAGAGCTTACCCAGTGCATTAGAAAACGATTATTTTGGGAGTTTACCTCTTACCACAAAATGTGTAGATATGTTAGTGGGCAACAGTTTCGTTCGAAGGGCAGGCGTGCATAGACTACTAGTCATTTTAAAAGAGCCAGTGGAGGACTTAAGCATTAACAATGGGATCTCTTATCATCGTAAGAATTACTACTGGGAGAATTTGCACATTAATGATGGAATTCTTACCATCCTAAGAATTACTTTACTTCATCGATGCTGAACGCACATCTTTAGTAGCGTTCAACATGCATGTTATGCCTAATGGACACAGAGTATGTGCAAATCAAGGTGAGGGATTACGTCTTGGTGAAAACCCAATTTTAAGAAAGCAATGGGGACCCCACATCCTTCTTTAGCAAAGGGAGTATCAGTCTCTAGACCAGCCAAGATGGCTGCGACTTATGCGGAACCGACAGAAAAGAATGCCCTGACTCGCGAGTGGTGTTTGCTATACTTACTTATATCTATGTCTCATTCATTAGCATAGATATCACTGCTGATGTTTACCACATCCTCCACCGACACAATGCATTAATAAGAGTTCCACTAACAAACGTAAACCTACAATTGCCGAGCTTTTTGCTTCCGGTTAAAGAAAAAAAAAAACCGACTCATTTCTAGCCAACCTCTAGTAAGAGTGCACCCTTCCTCACTGTGACTGCTCACACCAACCAAAAAGATATCCTTTGCTAAAGACTGGCCACAGAATATATGGACGGCTTCTTCGCGATTTCGCAGGGATGAAACAAACGTAGCCAAAAAATAGAAAATAACAGTATCACTATCACTACATCATTGTATTATGTAAACTCAAACATTAAAATTTACAGACTCTGAAATGAAGTACATACATCATGTAAACATTGGATGTGACTTGATACATCTGTTGACTTAAAATTAAAAAAATAAAAAACACCAAAAAAACGACTAATACATTTATATACATTGCCCAATAACTTGTAGGAAGAGACAACATCGCGGGTTTCAGTAACCGATGAATCGATTATCATTGTGCTTTGATTTTTAAAACATAAGCCACTGATCTCCAGGTTAAAAGAAAATGAGATGTTGGCAACCCACAGCGATGTTGCCCGTAGTCTCAAAACGAGATCGTTTTAAATCATATTCAGCTAAATTGTAGGCTAGACTGTTTTATCCAGTGTCTCATACATTCAAATTAAATTTGGGTCTTATGCGCTGTTAAATGGGTGGAGACCGGCCTCGAGCGGCCTGGTTCCGCGCAAAGAAAAATTGTGAATTCGAATTTACCGTAACGTAATCCCTT
>JAWQUT010000660.1:110502-160834 GCA_033807755.1 Ellobium chinense
ACACACACACACACACACACACACACACACACACACACACACACACACACACACACACACACACACGCGCGCACACACACACACACACACACACATACATACACACACGCGCGCGAGCGCACGAATGTTTTGATAATTTGAGAACGTGCATGTTGACAATGAGATATATCTTACCATAGTAAGAATTATATTAGTGCATCGGTGATGAATGCGCTCTTGATGGAGTTCAATATGCAAAGCTAATATGCTTTTTATTATGGTAAGAGATCCCATCATTGTTAATGCCTATATTCTCAAATGCCCAAAGATTGTATGGGGCAAACTTCTGGCGTGCCTGCTTCTTGTTAACGAAGTGTAGGTGGCGGAAGAGCTAAAACTAACGACCTTTTATTCAGGCAACTTGCCATTGGAGTAAAGTATGAGTCAGAAGAGAGACTAAAACCCCAACACTGCGTTACTCTTGTGGCCCCGGAGGGGGGAGGTGAATAAAGGTGGCTTGTTGATGCCGGTTGCTTACGTTGCGAAGTAGTTCAATGGAACAAATCGAAATTATGACATCGTTCTGCCCCTGGGTTGCTAAGACAATGTGAATAAGCAAGAATGCCTGTAGGTAACTCCTAAATTGTTTGACGCTTCACAAAAATCGTATAGATGAAGGGGATTCTGATCAGATTTAATGTGACTTTGTCTTTCAACGTGAATCAAACAATTCACTACTTGTCCCCAAACCACAGTACATGAAAATCAAAACATTGATTTTAATTACCATAGTTCAACTCAGAAAGCTGTCAGTCAGCGGGAATAAATGTAACGGATGTTCATGGGGTTTTCCTGGATAAAGCTGGATTATCCAGTTAAACTTAATTCACTGCTCAGTCCATAAAATAAGCCAAAATCTACTCAGAATCTTTACACAGACTCAAGCGAAAATATGGATTTTTTTTTTTTCGGTATCCTCAGGTCTGGCCATTTCCGACCTAGGTTGTGTTGTGACGTTATTGTGGACCAACATCTGTTTGAATCCCGCCTTCCACGAGGCCATCGACACGTTCGACACCGTAGAGATCTCCTATCTGACGTCAGGCTGGCCACATGTCACTTTCACTCGAGTCACGAGTTGGATCACAGCTCTCATCACCGTAGAGAGATGTCTGTGTATCACTGCGCCACTAAAGGTTTGATCAGTTGTTAATATAATTTGAAAGGGGTGGGGTGAGGGTGCCCGGGAGTTGGGNNNNTTGGGGGGGGAAGGGGAGGGGCGAGAGGGAGAAAGGAATCAGGGAGGGAAACATGTTTTTGTCTTGCGTAGTCTTTTAGTCCTAGACTAGATTAAACACACACACACACACACACACACACACACACACACACACACACACACACACCACACACACACACACACACACACACGCTCACACATACACAAACACAAATCTTGTGTGTTATGGGCCCAGTCGTCTGAGAATGTCAGGAAAATAAAGGGCGGAACTACGTGCTAGACGAGGATTTCTTCTGAGTATTTTTTTGTTGGTCCGTTCTCCAAACAAGGAGTTTCTTATCTCCAATTATTGGTACGATATGAATATTTAAGCCATGTAAAGTAATATTTTGTCCTCTGCTTGGTGATGAGTGTATTCCATGACATGATTTACTGTGTTACCAATCTCATCTATTTGAACACAAGCTCAATGTAAGATCAAAGAGAACATGCGCATTAACCACACCATCTCTTTTCATAGTCAGAATTACATTAGTGCATCGGCGCTGAATGCGTTCACCACGCAGAGTTAATGCAATTCTTATGATGGTAAGAGATCCCACCGTTAATGCCCAAGCTCTGAAATATGCACCCAAAAGCGGAAGCAACTGGAACTGAATAGTTTAGGAGGACGTTTTTTACAAACTATCTCGTAGTTTGTGTTACACAATTTTATTACAGGGAAAATTATATGCCCAGCGTTTATAACCATGATTATTTCGGTGTCTGGGTATGCAGCAAAGATTGCATTCACTTTATTTGCCCTGTGGGGTTTACCTTTGGTTGTTTTTTTTTTCTTGTGCACTAAAGCATAATAATAAAATGTAATAGATTTCATTTAGGAAGTGCGTGTTCAGCATAATTCAGCTATCATATCGTAGACCAACTCTGTACAAAGTCACGATTATTGTCTATTTAACTATGTATAGATTGTTCTAGTTTTAGGTCAATATCATGATCCCCTTAACTCCCATAATCATTGCATTTCTCTATTTGTACGTTATTCTAATTCTTGCCAATGTTGTTTTAATTGTTGGTCAATGTCATGATTACTCTAAATTGTATACTCATCGCATTTGTCTGTATCAACGTTATTCTAATTTTTGCCAACGTTGTTCAATCTTTAGGTCAAAACTATGATAACGCCAAAGCGAGTAACCATCATCATTGTCTGTATCTACATTGTCCTCATCTGCGGTGTCTCACCTGTTTACTACGTCAACCGCTTTGGCATGAAGTTCATGCCGGAACGAAACAAAACAATGTTAGCGTTGGTCTCCACGGCAGACAGGGCGATCGTTGAAGAGATCTCTTTCGCTCTCAACAATCTCCTGGTACCTTTCGGCGCTTTTATGGTGGTCATTATTTCTACAGCTATTCTGGTTGTTAAACTTCGTGAAAAAGTCAAATGGAGAAAGACGTGCACGGCGCCAACACAGGCTGACGCTACAGCTGATCGTGAGCAGAGAGTTTCCAAGATGGTGATTGTCATTTCATCGCTATTCATCGCTTGCTTCGTCCCTCTCTGTTTTACATTTATCACTATGATCATTGTTCCTGGCGCTTCTATTGATGGGAAGTACAGGAATACGATGCTCATCCCAGCAGGTCTAGGTATTTTACTAGAGTCCATCAATTCGTCTATCAATATTTTCATCTACTACCGCATGAGCAGTAGGTATCGGGCTACTTTCCAGCAACTTTTCTCTAGAAGATCAAAGATGAAGAAATGAGCCAAGACGCTCACAGAGTAAATCTGAATCCGAATAAATGAACACTGTGTAGGTCCAACTATGAAAAAAAGGAAGTTCTTTGGTTTTCTAATCTCTGCAAAAGTCTTACTTTTCTTGTCTGTGTTTATCAACATAGCAAGTATTGTTTTTGTCATCCCCCCCCCCCCCNCCCCCCCCCCCAATCCTCCCCCAAATCCATTTTTCCATCCCGCCATCCATCCATCCATCCATCCATCCATCCATCCATCCATCCATCCATCCATCCACACACCAGATAGCTTAATACTTTCTCAGCTACCAAGAGGCGTGGAGCAGGCATTTATTCTGTTTATATTCTGGCAATGTCTTACACTGCATATTGGCTATAGTCGTCAGCTATGCAGTCGGGTGGGCTGGGTAATGCAAATGAAAAGCAGATCATACAATACTTTCAGCGGGCCCAAAGTTTGAAATATCTGCCCGATCTCTACCCAGAATCAGAAGCCATTTGCTCTCCACCCCATCAAACAAACCATGACAGACCGATCGGTCCATTACCAAGTTTTGCTCCTTGTTGTGACGTCAGTATGTGCATTGTCAAGGTTACGTGTGTTTGGTCTCTGCAGTTTGGCAACATGGGAAGCCGCGCCCCCTTCCTGTATTTAGTGGGCAGTTTATAGCACTAGTATACTCGGCGGCAGTGCCCTCGTGCTGTCAGTATGCATCGATACTCAACTGTTTTGTGCATTATATCTAACTTCTAAATCTGGAGTTAAGTTTCATAAATGTGAGTGCGAAGGTATGAGAGAGAGAGAGAGATAGAGAGAGAGAGAGAGAAAGAGAGAGAAAGAGAGAGAGAGAGAGAGAGAGAGAGAGAGTTGAGTAGTCTGAGCGAGTAAGCGAGTGATGGAAGAAACGATTTGGATGAGTGAGCGAGTGAGTTGATAGTTAAGAAAACTGTTAATGTATTGCTCATTTAAACCTAGTTTTCTGAGCTAAATAAATTTATTGTTATTGTTATGACATACTTTTGGTTGGTGCGCGCCAGTGACATGAGGACGAATGCACACCTACCAGAGGTTTGTCAGAAATGTGTCGCACTTACACAATACCGGAAGAAAAAGTTCGGAACATGGCGGCAACCATCTAGGGTTTCAAGTGTGTTGATGGAACATTTTTCAATGGCCTTGTATTGGAGGAGTACATGGCAAGAATCAACGGTAGTCTGTATGCTAATGAATGAGGCAAAGATAGTTAGTAAAGCGAACACTATTCGCATGTCAGTACATTGCTTCCTGTCGCTTCCGCATTATTATATTTTGCAGCCATTTTAATTTTGGCTTGTCTCGAGACTGATACTTCCTTTACTAAAGAAGGGGTGTGGCTTTGCAGTTTGGTCGAATTGCAGGAACCAAACAAGCGTAACCCTAATGTTCAAAACAGTGTTAAACACAATCCAATCAAAGGTAAAACACTGCACATTTGAAGATGTAGTTGTTTATAGCAAGTTGTCATTAGACATTAGTGAACAGAACGGAAATGTGATGTCAGACGGAAATTAACGTTGTTGCCAAGTCTAGGTGTCGTGTTCTACCTACTGATCTTCACAAGCATCCAGGTATTCTCTCTGACAGCGTAGACCACCTAGATTTATGTCTCAAGGTAGGTAAAAACCTACTATGGTACCATTAATAGAAGCCGATAAAGGTGTCTATATGTAAGCAATCGGGAAGTGTGTTAGAAGGACGGGTGAACACTAGGCTCACACGTGAAAGTTAGGGGATTCAGGCAGTATGTATTTGAAAACTGAATCGCTGTGAAGTCGGCGTCCCTTTGGTGTAGTGGCAGCACATTCAGACTTGCAAGCTGGAAGACCCTGGGTTCCTTTCCCGATAGGGGCATGAATTTTTTCTGGTGTAGTTTTTTTTTCGACCTATCTTCTGAAAATTGATCCTTCACTGGTAAATCCCTGGTAACACACCTCCCAATATAGTGTGTAACAGCTTCCAAAGTTCCAACATCCAAAAACAAATTATCGAACTGGGTTCACATTCCTCTCCCTTAACGATAATAGAAGAGTAGTATGCCTTTCCACCTGGTTACATAAAGACACGTCAAACCTGTTCAGTCTTCAGTTCCAGGAATTCCCTCATGGTGAATTGACTGATTATAAACTTGTGCTTTGTTGACGGATATTCTTTTTATTGATCCTCTCCTCTCAGCACTGCTAGAAACCATATCATCTGTCTCACTCACTTTGCATTTCTATTGAGAATTAGATAACATCCTGTCTGTCTGTCCATTCTTTCTCCTAAATAGATTCCACCATTGTCAGTCAAGCTTCCACTCCAGTTCCACCCACGCCCACATGCCCATGCATAATCAGATTAACTTTTCATCGTCTCATTTTAAGATGTTCTAAGTCCACTTGGCAAAATATAGTGGAGAACACTCAATATTGACACGCTTAGTACGGAAACACGGATACTGAGTACAGTATTTTTAGTCCCCATTTTTCTCCTCTAATGGTACATGTACGTATTTATCATATGAACAGAGCATAATTCCGTTGACATAGACAGTTGTTATAATTATTTGTTATGTCACGCGTTAAATAAATTTGACATTTGCCTCGCTCACGAATACACTGACTGAAAGTCTTGGAAACCTATAGGCGTATGAATATAAGACATTGTTGTTTTGTTTTTGTTTTTTTTGTAAATATTTTCACTGCCGTGGGGTTTCCCTCCGTCTAGATTTGCAGATTTACAAAAAGATTATTTCAATCTGTCTTTCTTATCGCTTGTCATTGTTCTCCTCAAGTTTCTGTTCAATTAAATATTTGAATTAAAAGTACTTGAGATGTTACGGGGTCTTTATGTAGTCTCATGTTTCATAGATAATTGCCAGCGGTTTAGAATCTACTTTGTGCCGCAGATCTGTGAGGTTCATTCAGTTCAGTTGTGAGTGGTGTGTCTCAAACAGGGCGAGGGACACTTCGGGGTTGATTTAACGATTAAAAGTTCATTTTTTAAAAAAATTAGTTAAGAGTTTATAATATGATAAAAATGATCTGGAACTCATGTTTGTTTGATATCAGATTTGTGAAATTCGTTATACATTTATTGTACTCGCGAGCCTCTGCGATAAAGATATATATAACGAATTGTACAAATCTGATATCAAACACTCATTACTGATCCTCTCTTTCTGTCACTTACAAAATAATTGGTCCCATCTTCTTCTCCATGGTTATATGTACGTATTTCTGTTAATTACAGTATATTTGGTCCACTCTTTCTTCCCTTTGGGTACATGTACGTATTTCTGTTACCTATAGTATAGTATTTTTGGTCCCCATTTCTCTTCTCAGAGGGTGTGTTTATGTATTTCTGTTACTTCGTACACCTCTAGTGGGTCCTAAGGTGTAGGCATTCTCCGTCATGCTCCATTGTACTTTGATAGAATGTGCCTGGAAAGCGGGGAAAGGGGGGGGGGCGAAGAGAGAGAGAGAGAGAGAGAGAGAGAGAGAGAGAGAGAGAGAGAGAGACTTGTCCTAGGACTTCCCAGGAATGCATTTTCTTTCCTAATCCTGTTCTCAGTGCTAACAACTGACACCTTGGGATAGTCCTAAAATTTACTTCACGAAAGGCTACAGAATACAGTAAAAAAAAAATCACAAATTTATTGGTCATATTCACTCACATGGAAAGCAAACACAGCAGTCATACCTGACCCTATCTCTCCCTTTTTTTTTAAATTTTGGTTTAGTTTGGTTTTATTTATAGGGAGTGAGATGTGGAGGAGGCAGAGGGAATCGACGGTAATGGGAGTGAACTATAAACAATAATAATAACGCTCCCCTTGATGGAGCAGAGAACAGCTGGTTTTAATACAGGTATAAAGATGTCAATAGTACCTGGCATTTTGATATGCAATTTTAAATAGTCCCTATAAAATCAGAAAACTAGCCATGGGGAGGAGGGAAAGGGGTTCATTTAATTTCAAAGGCTTTGAGAGGTGCAAATACATGTATAGACTCAGAATAGGTCTGGTTTAGCCACTCAAGTGTAAAATTTGTGGTTGTTGCTAGGTGGGTAAGATTACCCTGTTAACTGAGTGAAAAGGCCTAAACTATTAGGTGGTTTGCGATTGAGGGCGTATTTCTTTGTGTCAAAATTTGGAGGAAGAACTAAACAACATGTTTGGAAAGTATTTTGGCATGAGACCCCTGGATAAGCCCAACCGTGAAAAAAAAAGCATCGGCATCTTCATACCTACATACACAACGCTGGGTTTTCTTTATTCACAAGAAATAATTTGGTTGACTGTTTATGTAAAAAGTTGTTAAAATTATATTTTACTAAAAGATTTCCTAACCGTTTTAATGTTAAAACTATTTAATATTTTGAATGCTTGTGATATTTTTATATATAACAATTTGGATGCGCGGTCGATCAGCCCCGATCGACCGCGCCCCCGTTGTAAAGGGGTAGAATCCAATAAAACTGAATTGAATTGAAATGAAATAGTAACTATCTATTCTGATCCCATGGTTCTTTTTTTCATATTATGAATGTCTGGTTTCCAATAAAATTGAGAATGGCTGTAAAAAAAATAATATAGATGTTCACTTCTTTCTACAGTTTCTGAAATGCGTTAATGTCCTAGCTAGCAACGTCATCTTGAAAAAAAAAAAGTTTCCATGAACACTGTTTCCAGTCATCTTGAGTTAGATTTCGTCTTTCTCTTTCTTGAAGATCAGTCATTCCTGCACATTATTTTGTTTAAACAGGAGCCCTCTCTGTGCAATCCGTCCGGTGCACGAATAGACAAATATAGCGCTAGTTCATTTCCGCTTTCTGGTGTTGATCGGTGTGAAGAATAAACAAGTTCATACTGTTCACTGTCACACATTGTCTTGTTAAATTCAAGACCAGGAAGAAATTACGGTAGGACTAATAATATGTCATCACTTGGACTTACTAGACCCATGCACAAACAGCAAAATGCTCGGTTGTGACCCAAACAAAAATTGTGAGTCATTTGTTGTCCATGTCGGCATGTCCCCCGCATGTGATCCGTATGATGGGGAACAAAATAAATATTTATTAACTAGACTAGACTAGTCACGTGTGTAATCTCACGTCACAGTATTTATTGTGCAAAACGCCGCGTATTGATATAGTCTTGGCTATTTCCTGGGACAGGACCGCTGCTCCATCAAAACGTTTCATTTAGTCATAGAGAAGCCACTAAAATAAATCGGTCCTATTCTAATTCCAGGATTAATCCATAATTGACTGATTGTACCAAGAGTGGTTTTTGTGGATTTTGACGCAAAATTCATACACAAAGGCATCTAAATCCCGTCGCCTAAACAGGATTTGCAAGTGCTGATGTCATCAAATTACCATGAGCTCGTTAGTTTGTATGCAGGTTTATTTGGTTAGGAGTTTTCTGCACTTCAGTATTGTAATGGCTAAGTCACATTCCTGTAATTATATAGGAGCAGTTCATTACACAGAAGATAATACAAAAGGGTTGTCCAAAACAATACCTCCATTTCACATGTAGGTCTAGGCATTGATGTACATATATATCATACGTAGAAAAAGGGTCAAGTTAGACTATACACTTCATGTCCAGCTTTTCATATTTCAAAGCTTGAATATTATATACCAATCTTTAGAGTCTTGATGGGTTGTTTTGTTTATTAAATTTTTTAAAAAATTGTACGTATTTATGAATATTACTGAGTTGTGTCATGCATGATTTTTTTTTCCTCATAATGCATGAGCATCACTGAGGGGCCATCTATGGTTACCACACTGGTTTGGCATTATATAAATTAAATATCTTGCAGCCAATGAGGCTTCGATTTTTTTAAAACTAAATTAAGTTGCCCCTGTGACTTGAAAACCCAATGTGTTTTCTTTCATTACTTGAAATCGTTTTGAGTTAGCATTATTCTGGCCTTAGCTATAATCTTTTGAATGTGGAGGCTATAATCTTTTAATAATGAAAAAAAATACTATGAGGGAATTGAGGCTGAAGAACAATTATCAGAATGAATTTCACATGAGACTCAGTCCCTGAATAGAAATCATGCCTACTAATACAACCCAAAATCTATCCCTAACTCTACTCCCTAACACAAACCCCAACCATACTTCCTAACCCAAACCCTAACCCTACCCTTATCACTCGTAGCGTGAGGCACATTAGGGCCACCCTCTTACTGGCTGCGTGACCAGTGTTACAGATAATGTCCATTGCATGTGTTGTCTGCCAGCCAACCAACTGCCTTTGTAGTGCAAAATTCTACTTTCACGCAACCCGAACCCAAGTGCCCATTGAGACAGTAGCATTGCTTGTGCTTGTCATTTGGAGTTCCTTCCCAATTATCCATTATAGAAGTCATCTAATCAACCTCATAAAAACATCAAATTTATCCACAATTGCCAAACTATTTGCTCAAATATTTAATGGTTTTGTGTAAAGAAATGATTTTATGCTAGATGTCCATAATAAATAACACAGAAACAAAAAAATGTTATCAGATGGCCCAAATCACCTTTAGAGCCTGGTATTTCAGTTCTTTACCCAGTGATATAAGCTTTATTTAGACTTGTTGATATATCGCTGGCTGAAAATAATACCTTTACATTACTCTTAGAATTTATGACCGTATTATTCCTGGGCAGTGATGTATGAACTGTTCTGATGCTGTTCTTAAGAATATAAACAAACTTGATCTGGCTAGAACATACTGATACACTGACGTCAAATATAACTTCCACATGAGCTATATGGAAAAGTAGTTTTTATTCTGGACCTATTCTGGTCAGTGGGGTCACGGAAAGTAGAGCTTAATAGAGACAGTCAGTGCCCAATTTATGAATTATTTGTTTTGTTTTTTGCTTTCATCCTCACAGGGACTTGTGGGACACTGAAGACTGTCTGAATCTCTACATAAATGATGCAAGACCAAGATTTTATCAATGTGTTGGCTTAATTCATCTAGACTGGAATGGAGGGTAAATCATATCAAGACCTAGACTTAGACTGTCATTCTAGTTTGTATTTGGAACTTAACTGTGAAGTCAAGCATGAGGTAGTGGATATTCCAGAACATGTGCACAAGGCTAATGAAGAGGAGAAAAAAACAGATATCAAGGATATACAGTGGAAATATCTGGTGAAGAAAGAGGAGTGTGAATCCTGTACAGTTACAGACAAATTAAATTATAACCATAGTTATGATACAGCAGGAGAAGAAACAAAAGCAATTGTATGGTGTGATTTGGAAGAAAAGTTAGTACAAGAAACAAGGTGTCAGAATTTCAAGGAAGAAGACTGTAGAAGACATAAAGGGCTATCCCCTATGAACCAAGAACCTGTTATCTACCATGAAAGCCCAGTTATTATAAAACATGAACCAGCAATGGGTGATGAGATGCTGGTCATTGCAGAGCATGGTCCTGCTTCAAACAAAGAGGAGATATCTGATATGAAAGACAATAAAGATGAACCTGGCAGACACTATAGGCAGCAAGCCCATGTGCAACAGAAAATTCTTCCATGTGATGGTGAAGATTGTTATGAAATTTTTGGCATTTCAAAGGAGCTTCCTGCAGACTGTAATCAAACATCACTGACAGATTCAGGTGGCTCTGAGTTTCAAATGGCACAAGTGAAGGGGATGCCATCTTTTCACAAAAATCATAGACAAACACTGACCATGAAAAGTCACAAGAGGAGTTGTGCGAGTTCTGGTGAAATATTTTTCATATGTGATGTGTGCCCATATACTTCTAGATATGCATCAGACCTGAAAAAGCACAAAATGATACATACTTGTGAAAAGCCCTACAAGTGTGATATGTGTCAGTTTACATGCAGACAAGCAAATCACCTAAAGAGGCATAAAATGATACACACCGGTGAAAAGCCATACTCTTGTGGATTTTGCTGGTATACATGCAGAACACCTGGACTCTTAGAAATACATACAATGAAACATACTGGTGAAAAGCCATACTGCTGTGATATATGTCAGTCTGGATTTAGAACAGCTGGACACTTAAAAAGGCACAAAATTGCTCACACTGATGAAAAGCCATATTCATGCGATATTTGTCAGTGTTCATTTAGAGAGGCAGGTAACTTAAAAAAGCACAAAATCATTCATACTGGCGAGAAGCCCTACAAGTGTGATATGTGTCAGTTTACATGCAGACGAGCAAATAGCTTAAAGAGGCATAAAATGACACACACTGGTGAAAAGCCACATTCATGCGATATTTGTCACTCTTCATTTACAGAAGCAGGAAGCCTAAAAAAGCACAAAATGATACATACTTGTGAGAAGCCCTACAAGTGTGATATGTGTCAGTTTACATGCAGGCAAGCAGGAAACTTAAAGAAGCATAAAATGACACACACTGACGAAAAGCCATATTCTTGTGGAGTTTGCCAGTATAGATGCAGGACACCTGGACTCTTAGATATACATACAATGAAACATACTGGTGAAAAGCCTTACTGCTGTGATCTGTGCCAGGCTGGATTTAGAACATCCGAAAGCTTAAAAAGGCACAAGATAATTCACACTGATGGAAAGCCATATTCATGCGATATTTGTCAGTATTCATCAACACAAGCGGGAAACTTAAGAAAGCACAAAATGATTCATACATGTGAAAAGCCTTACAAGTGTGACATGTGTCAGTTTTCATGCAGACAAGCAGGAAACTTAAAAACGCATAAAATGATTCATACTAGAGAAAAGCCCTACAAGTGTGATATATGTCAGTTTACATGCAGACAAGCAGGAAACTTACAGAGACATAAATTGACACACACTGGTGAAAAGCCATATTCTTGCGGATTTGCTAGTATTGATGCAGAACACCTGGACTCTTAGAAACACATAGAATGAAACATCCTGGTGAAAAGCCATACTGCTGTGATCCATGTCAGGCTGGGTTTAGAACAGCTGAACACTTGAAAAAAAAAACTAAAATAGTTCACACTGGTCTAAAGCCATATGAGATATTTTCAGATTTGTCTAAAGAAGCAAGATTAAGAAAGTACAAAATGATTCACACTGGTGAAAGGTCCAACTTACATAATAATATTTGCAAGTATTTATGTCAAGACACAGGAGCCTTGAAATAGCACAAAATGACCCATACTAGCAAAAAAACCATACTTTCATGAATTGTGTCAATTAAAATGCAGAAATTTACAAGTTTCAAGGCAACACATAGTAAGCCATGTTTTTCAAAATCTATAATTATGCATTTGTGGAGGAGCATGGCCGAAAGGTTACGACATGAGGCTCAGAATCTAATGGCCCTGGGTTGGATTTCCGGCCATGGTCATTTTGTAAGTGCCTGTGGGCAGTGGGAGATATAGTATCAAAATTTGAGAATGCCAGTGATCAGCGGCTATAAACGGCAGCGGCACTGTATGCGCCCCAGGGAATTGAGAAAGTCCCAAAGTGATCAGGCCTGCTGGGGTAATAATAGTGTGAAATTGCGTGAGCGGGCATTAGCCTGGATATGAGACTTATAAACCCTATGATTATTATTATTAATATTATTATTTTTATATGGCTTTATGAGTCAGTGTATGAAAACAGATAGAGAAAGCTATTGTGCACTAAAACATAATATTATTAATATGGTGAATTGCCAAAACGTGATGGTTCAGATGTGGAAAAGAGTACCCAATATTTTCTAGTGTAATATTGGAGATAAAGATCCTAACTTTCCAGTTTTGTTAACTCTTGTGGAGTGAGGCTGCTCGAGTCCTGTCTCCCGCTGGTTGTGTGGCCATTGTTACAGATAATAAACTTTTGCACGTGTTGTCTGCTGGTCAATAAGTTGACACTTGGATGCAAAATTCTACAGCGCTCATGGCTTGGCAAGCAGATGTGTATAATTCTACCACTGCATCTCGAGGTCTGAAATACTCTATGTGATATCAGTTAGAGGCACATTAAATGAAGAGTATATATAAATACTGTGCAAAGAAAATGTGCCAGTCTCTGTATAAAGTATTACTTAATTAATAATAAGCGAGAACAAAATGTGTTTAAATAAATATGCCATAATATTGCATAACTATTAAAAATAAAGACACTAATTGGTACTTTTATCTCTACATAATGGGTTTGTTTCATATTTGATAATGATTATTTATACGTCTCCTATCCAGGCTTTGCCCACTCATAGTCTCACATTATTATTACTACTACTCCCAGCAGGCCAAATGATACAAGAGATTATAGAGCCATACTGCAGAGGATATGGTAGAAAATCCAAACGTTGTTTGTACTGTGTGCTGCTGTTCTAGTCTGTCGTTTTCTTGTCATTATTGTTGTTGCTGCTGCCGCGGTTACTCCTGCTGTTTTTGTTATTATTGGAAATGCAAAATTAATCAATTTGCCATGTATTTGATACAATGAAAGTATGACTAACTTTGTGGTGTGTCTGTTCCACTTTACCTAATTATTGTCTGAATATTAATTTCATAAGATTTATCGAATCTGTTGTATACCCTAATTGTTATTACTGTCGTCATTTTAAGTTCTGTCACTAGTGTCTGTGATGTACCATTTTTTTGTATTTTTATGTGCATTTTGTTATAATAAACTTTCTTGTTTCCTGTTCTTGTTGTTACAGATGTTGTTGTTGTTGGCATGCTCCTCCACTGTGTTTTGTACATTTAGTCTCTAGCTATGTTGTAGGTGTTGTATGACCAAATAATTTGTCAGGCATACTTTCATTTAGAGGAAGAAAAGGTCACATGTACTTATATTTCTAGAGATATATATGCTAACAAAATAATATAATAAAGGTTTGAAGGATCAAACTGTGTTATATTTATTTTTCTCATTCTTACGTTGATCTTTATTACATCAGACTATTTTAAAAAAAAAAAAAATTACACTGATTATTATTTCTTGGGTAATTTTGAACCTGTACAAACGTATTTTTGGGTTATTTTCTCACACAGAGGTGCTTACTGCGATCACATTATATGGAAACAGCAAAAAACAAAATGTTTTATGTGTACAAATGTATTCATTGTGGGTGTGAATCTCATCAGTAGTATGCCCAGGGTATAGTCTACATAACTGTCGTTCCTCTATAATAGAACAGAGGCATAGCAATCTGATATCATCTCATCCCAATCAACAGGTATATCAGCTGATGAAATTGCCCTTGACAACAGAATACAATCTAGTCCACCTGTCTCGACAATGCTTATATTATCAACATCTTGCTAAACTCGACAGAATTCGTAAGCCCCAGTCTGTTCCTTCTTTATGGCTATTAAAAGATCTCTACTTTGTTGACATGTAATTCCTTCCTCTCTTCATAAGTCAACATCCTAAAGAGCATGATCAGTGAGCAACACTGTGATTTAATAATAATAATATGGTTCAGAAGTCTCGCCACCAGGCTAATGCACTCTCACACTTCTCCTCACTATTATTACTCCAGCAGGCTTGATGACTCTCAGACTTTCTCAACTGCCTGGGGAGCAAACAGTAATGCTGCCATTTTAGAGGCACTGAACATTAGCATCCTCACAATATCTTCCACTGCCTATAGCAAGGTGCCCATTTCACAGACGGGTAATGGAAGAAAACGTGAAAGAGAGGCTTTCCCAGGGCACTTACAATGCAACAAGTGGGGTCAGGAATTGAACTGGAGACCTTTAGATATTGAGTTCAGTGCTGCTACATATCTCAGAGAAATAATCAAAGCTTTTCAAGTACATCGAGACAAGAAATTTGGATCTATGAAATGCTAGGGCTCTGCTTGCAATAGGGGTCATTTATTAGCTCTCTTGTAACCTGATGCCAATCTTGGTGGAGTTTTCAATTTCAATGTGCATATGCAAGATTGGTATCAGGGTATTGGAAAGCGAAATGAGTGACTCCTAACGCAAGCAGAGCCCTATTGCAGTGCTGTAACCTGCCTTTATTCTAGTAATCATAGATCAGAGGGTGAAAACATAACAACTATCTATGTGAATTGTGATGCTGAACAATGCTTCTGGTGTACAGCAAAAGTAATGAACTTTGTAAAAATTTTGAACACAATGACAGATTCTTCCCAAATTACTTTATTTGTATAGCACCATCGATAGCAACAATGAAAATTAATGTGATGTAATGAGCTGCAGCATTTTCTTTTTACATTCCTAGGCAAGTCACTTCTTTGGTGTAGCTTAATGTCCAAACAATGCAGGTCTAGAGTCTGCATTTATTTAGAAAGTTCATGTTTGTCTTGTACAGTTTTTGGTTTTTCTCCAGCTAGCTGATCTTGTTCAACTTGCTGATCAGCACATAGTCCGATCAGCAGCATGTGACACGTCTTATTGAGTTTGTCTCGACGAGCTGATTTTGCCTTCTCTGAATGATGGGATGGCCCTAGTAGGGTGTTATCTAACAATGATGTTACAGCAGTAATTGATTTTACTATGAGCAAACTGTCTCCATTAAAGTGAAATTCTAAAGCATGTTGACAACAGCAAGCATTTTGCTCCTCAGTAGTTGCGGCATGGCAGTGTACTTTCAGATATGGTGTTTAACCACACATTATCCCATATAGGCCCCACGCCTGATATTGTTTTGAAGGCACTTTTCTTTATGCTTATGATGAGTGGTTTGGTCTCTCATTAAGGCAGAAAGATACAGAGCATTACAATCGAATCTGGCAACCTTTTTTTTTTGCATGGATTTTATAGACAGTCCTCTGCAATGGGTTATTCCCTTTCAACATGCTTGTGAACTTTGGGGGATGTAGGACGTTTTAGTGGTAGTTTATCATCCACTCTATCAGTTGCTGTTTCTGTCAAAACATCGATGTGGTCAGTTCTTCACATGAGGACATATAGGCAGGCTGATCATTGTCATCCTGTATGGAGAAAATAAGAAAAAAAAAAAAAAAAAACCNNNNAAAAAAAAAAAAAAAAAACAACCCAAAGGTACCATTCAAAAGTCATTGTGTTATCATCAAGAACTGTCTGTAATCAAATATTGGTGATGTGAATGATACTATCACTCCTACATTTATTATCTTTTATTGGATAATTCACAGAGATATCTCAGTCTTGGTTGACAAGAATACCTACAGATGTACATTATCTGTATTTTTTTTTATTTTCTAAATAATATTGCACTGTTGTAGTAAATATTCTTATTCATTCCATTATTCTGGTTGTGAAATGTCCCTTGTGTTAAGGGGGTAGACTATCCTTCTATCGTGGATTACAGTGCATTACTATGGTGTGCACGATCCTTTTCTAATTCAGTACTTTTTACATACAAAATTGTGCACGAAAGTGCTAAACAGATTGCATTTTCCTTTTGTTGCTGGTGATCATAAGAAACTTTATCTCAAAATATAGTCATTACTTCACTACCAAATTTCACACATACATCTAAGACTCATTCATGCACATAGTAACAGAAGGATTTTCAATATTTATGTTTCCATAAGAAGTTTCATAGATTGTATGATATGCGCTGAATTTAAATGAAATAAATAAAGAAATAAACTTTAAAACATAAAGTGCCTCTGTAAGTTACATGCCTTGATGTGTCTTAAATACATGAATGACATTTGGTGATGAAACAATTATATTTTAAGATAAATCTTTCTTATGATTAACATTTATAATGGACAAAAGTGCACTATTTAGCACTTTGGTGCTCAGTTTTGCATGTAAAATAGACTGAAATAAAAAGGAGCAGTGCGCACTACAGCAACTGAAGGGTAGTTTATCCCTTAATCCAAAGTACACACATTTTGAGTAGCAGTTTTGAATCTTCAAGGGGCGCCAATTTATATTGTCTTTTTAAACCATAGTTAGACTATCTCATTTCTATTTTAAAAAAAACATCATTTTTTCCCTCCCCTCCCCCACCATAAACAACTCTGTTTATCCTGGCATGCCCCAACTTTAAATGTGTTAGTCGGCACTGCTTTTATACCCACCTACTGTCAGTGATTCAGTCTTGCAATGATTCACATGAAAGTACACAAACTATTAATATCACTATCCACAAATCTAATTTAAGATCACGTTTACTTGCCCTGTTCACTTTTCTGTTTAATCATTACAAATTCTTGCTTAATTACATACATCTATCCAGGCACTCCTCCTCATGAAGTGTGGTCCTGGATGTTTTTGTGATAGGATGGACTGGTTGATATCAATACCAACAAATCAAATACATGGTTAATTTTGATTACAACACAATGACTGCAGCTTACAGTATGGAAGCCATAAGCCAGACTGTAATCAAGTTTTTAGAGCGCAAACTATAAATTGTAATTATTAAGAGCCAAATGTTTAAATAACAGCCAAAATAAATCAACAATTTACCTATGGAGTTGAGTACCACTGTTCACTGGCCAGTTTTCGATAAAGTTCCCTCCATATAAACGCTTCCAGATGTTCTGCCAGCATAGTATTTTGCACTCCAGCCATTGTCTTCAACTCTTGCAGTTTTCCAGTGACACTCGTTATGGTTTGTAGACGCACCTGTGTTTGGATCCACAAAATTATGCTCATTATTTATCAAGCAATGTTAATATGGGGGATTTACTGGAAGGTTTGGAATGTTCTTGTGGAAGAGATGTTGGCAAGCCGAGAAGTCCAATATTGTGGTATAATGCTTCCAGGAGCTATGTGACTCTGTATCTGAGAAAGATGAGTTGCTGATGGTATAATCATGGAATAGCACCGATTTAGTCGATACCATTAATATTTGGTATCAATATATAAATTCGATTCCAGTATTCACGTCTTGAGTCACCGTCACCACCGTGAACCCATTGCGCGTGCGACAGTGATGTGTGCTGCAACTGGTTCGCGTGGCTTTATCGATCAGATTCCGTGGCGCGTAGTCTGCTGTTCATTTCGTCAGTGTGCCTGCTCTCTCCAATTCTAGTGTCTATATTAGAACAGGACCGATCATAAGAAACGTAGTGTTCTTGCCTTTGTAAAATTCTTAGATTTTCAGGGAAGCGGTGCTGTGCCAGGAGTATATGGAACAGGACCGATCATGAGAAATGCACTGTTCCCGCCTTTGTTAAACTAATAGGTTTTCAGGCATCGGTTCTGTCCCAGGAGTATATATATAAGAGCCTCGGCTAATCAAGTGTCTGTATTATACTACTGGCACAGGACCGATCTTGATAAATGTGCTCTTTATGCCTTTGTAAAAACTCTGTGATTTTCAGGCACTCGGTGCTGTTCCAGGAGTAAGCATGGGACTAAATGAAATGCATGGCCCGAATTCCTTAATGCCTGAAAAGAGAAAAGGATTTCCTTTTGGGGATAAATAAAGAAAAAAGGGGCTTGGATCTTTTGGGGTGAAAAGTTGAGGCAAAATATGCCCGAAGTTGGCGGTGCTTTTCCAGGAGATATATAAGCATGAGACTAAATGAATGCATGACTCGAACCCCCAGTGTCTGAAATGAGAAAAGAGTTTCCTTTTGGGATTAAATAAAGAAAAAAGGGGCATGGATATTTTTGGGGGTGAAAAGTTTAGGCAAAATATGAGAAAAATCAGCGGTGCTGTGCCAGGAGTAACTCCTGGGACAGGACCGATCACGAGAAATGCACTGTTCTCGCCTTTGTAAAACTCTAGGTTTTCAGGGAAGCGGTCCTGTGCCAGGACCGGCACAGTACCGATCTTGATAAATGTGTTCTTTACACCTTTGTAAAAACTTAGTGATTTTCAGGCAGTCGGTGCTTTCCAGGAGTATATATAAGCATGAGACTAAATGAAATGCCTACCCCATCTCCAAGTGTCTGAAAAGAGAAAAGGGTTTCCTTATGGGAATAAATAAAGAAAAAAGGGGCATCGATATTTTGGAGGGACAAAAGTTTAGGTGAAAAATGCGAGAAATCGGCGGTGCTGTTCCAGTAGTATATAGGCATGAGACTAAATGAAATGTAGAGACACTAAGACGAATTTGTAACTCACCTGAGTAGGGAAAGTTTAGGCGACAAATGCGGCCGTCCCGTCCCGGGAGTATATTATTGGCATCAGACTAAATGAAATGTAGAAGCTAACAAATGAACACATAACTCACCATTACTGGAGATCAGGATCCTCAGGAAGGTTAGATACCCTTTCGTGATAGTTCTTCATAGGCAAGGGAACAAATCCAGGAAGATGAGATAGCTTTTGTGGTGTTTTTCATGCTTTCTTCTTCGTGAGGCGCAGGTTGGAAGGTTGTGTCTGTTTGCTTGGCGGCGGTCTGATTGGAGGTGAGGGAGGTGGGCTGTGGCTTGTTGCAAAGCTTGGCCCTGGCACAGAGGTCAGCGTGGAAGATGATGGAGGAAGCGGGTTAGACTTTTTCCTCTTAGCTGGAGTCAAAGTTGTCGGGCCTGCTACGGGTGCTAGTGCGTGAAGAGGGGAAGTCGTAGGCCTAGGCCTTGCGGGGCTTTCACTGACAGGCGCTGAACTTGAGCCCGGTACAGGGGATTCAGGCTAAGGCAGAGATGAAGGCGGGAGGGAACCGTTAAAGCTATCGGAAGAGGAAGGTTCCGAATCGCGAGTCACACTGATATTAGCATAGTCTTCCTCTGTAATCCATGTCTGGAAAACAGGGAGCTCAGCGGTGTATCTGGGCGGACCTATATACATGAAAATGCATTGCAGGTCTTGCTGATATGCGGCGAAAATGTTGCCCCTCCTCCAGTTCTTCCAAAGAATTTCGCACAAATGCGATTCAAAATTTTTTGTGGTGGTTCCGTAGATCTTGCGAAAGTGCAACTTTGCGTGGGTCCACGCGCCTTCAGTGCCTGATTACGTCAGTCCAGAACAAGGCTTGTATTTTTCGGGGCCATTGATTAGCATTCCCAATAATATCTTGGATATCCCTCCAGAGTTCAAAAATCTGTCTCCTTCTGCTAGGTTCAGCCATTATCTAATACCCGTAATGAATAAAAAAATCCGACAGATGCATGTCAGAAGTGATGGCAGATCGTGAAAACAGCTGAGAAAAGGCGGTACTATCATTGAGTGACAGTGCGTGAGGCGGGGAGAACCGTGCGGTGCTTACATTACAATGAATGACAGTGCGTAGGGCAGGGAGAGCCATGATCACTAAGAGTGTTGCTGCCACGAGAAAAGTGCACTGGTTGAGGTTTAGTGGGCCTCTGGTATCGAAGAAGGGGAAAAAATGACTTCGTGCGCTGTTCAATATCGATACCGAATCGCAGTTCAATATCGATACCGAATCTGTGCTATTCCATGATTATGCCTCGCTGATGACTTGTCTGTCTGGTATGAGCACCAAAATTCCTTGGCCAGTGGTAGGACAGACACCAACGAACAAACAGCTTTGTGCTTTGTCCAACTAGTCTATGAGGTCTACATTATTTTTCCTTACTCTGGTCTATATCCACCACTAGTATAGACTAGATCTAGGTCTGGTCCATCGATCTGGTATAGGTTATTCAGCAGCCACATGAATACACGTGTCGAAGGAAACTCATCCACTGCAAAATATTTCGGCAATCTCTAACGACAGCACCGATGATACAGTTCATTTAGTCGTAGACAAGTCATGGAATCGGTGCTGTCGTTAGAGAAGGCCAATATTTTAACCCATGACTGTCATGTTTCATGACTTAGTGATGCCATTAATGTAATAAGAGGCCTGAAGATATTGTCTCACAAGTCACTTCCTTTCAGGAACGACGCATCTCGGCTGTTCTTCCGTCCAATTAAATGCGTACTCGAGGCTACATAAAGCTATATAGTAGATGACCATTGCAATTGTATCGACCTGACTATAAGCATTTTTATTTTGACCGGTAAAATTGAGCGAATTGGTTGAAAGATTGAAATTAATTGTATTTGGAAAAAAAAATGATTAAATTCCCCGCCTCCCCCTCCCCCACCTCTCTTAATCCTCAGGTAAAACGAAAAAGCAGGTTCAAAATATTATGGGCTGTCCACGCTGTTCAGTTGTTAAGTAACTTCAAATACAGAAGAGGCGACTTTAAAAAAAAAAAAGGCAACGTTCACTTAGTCTAGTCTACATGATAACATTTGATCAATGAATAATAGCAATTTTTGGGAGGAGTTGGGAATAGGGGCACAATCCCCTTTCAAGGTGGATCATGCTTTTGTCGCGGCAAATCCGTGGTATGGGAATGGCACGAATATAGTCTTGTCTTGCTGCCAGTCAAAATTAGGGGCGAAAGTCGCCATTTGATCATACACAGTCATTGATATTGCTGGTATGTGGTGTGGGTGTACTTATGTGGACGCTGAAAGGGATGAGCATTTCAAGAAGAAAGTGTACGAATTATCTGTTTGTCTATCTGCTTGTCTGTCAGTCTGCCTGCCTGTCCGTCTGTTTGTTATCTCTGTCTGTCTGTCTGTCGAAGCTGAATGCATGAAAGGTGTATATATATTGTTATTGTGCGAAAAGTTGTTATACTTGTACTGATTGTTGGATTATTGGCCACTGGCATGTAAGAAATAAACTTGAAACTTGATATAAACATTTTAAGAACATTCATAATGTGGAACAAGTTTTGATCTTGCATTATTCTAGCTTGAGGTATGATTGCTTGAGGTGGCAATAGCAAAATATACGGTAAAATCTGAATAGAAGAATTTCTCACGATGTCATATAGCCGTCCCCAGAAAACCTTAATAAAATTCATACACATTATTATACTTCTCATTCACCAAAATCTTGGCGTTTTCTTGAACAGAAATAATTATATATTCAATTCCCGCAACTAACAGATGTTCAGTATCCAATGCCAAGATCACCTTCTGAGCTTAAATCTGTTCTCTGTCTAGCAACTTACGCCTCATTTCGATTGGTTCCAAGACAATTATTGTGTCGATGGACTGTGAAATTAATCTCACATGCTGGGTTTTTTTGTTGTTGTTTAATTCAGCAAATTTACTAGTGTATGAGGTGTAAACTGGCCTCCTGTCCTAAGAATGTTGTTGTGGAAAGCAAAATCTTAATTCTCGTAGCACGAGGCATGGAGGGCCCAGCCATCTGCCTGATGCTTGATTCATTGTTATGGATGATCATTAGTTGGCATGTTGCCTACTGGCTTATAAGCTAACACTGGGCTGCAAAATTTGACCACAGCCTCACATGGTTGGCATTGGCACATATTCGACCATCGCGTCCAGCATAGTCTGTGAAGATGTAGAGGGTTAAAAGGAGAGCGTGAATAATGATTACTTGCCCTCGAAGAAACACTACTGTGAAAAATAGTGTTTCATGCCGCTGTATCATGCAACAGTGACACTTAAATGGTCAGAAGAGTATTTAGCACTAAGACAAATAACAGCCTTTCCACAAATACCCAAAGAAAAACTTTATTTAGCCGCCATGTGAGCAAATCATGATTTGTGTTTTCAAGTGCAGCTTTCAAAAAGATGAAATGCAGCCAACATCTGTTTGACAGCATGTCTTATGATATCACTACAGTCTAAATGAAAACCAGAAAGAATGTATGTGTTTGATGTATACCGCCACAATCTATATCTTTGGTAATTCAACTACTTTGGATAGTAGTTTAGTCTGTATATATTTTTTTTTTTAATGTTAAGGTCGAGATTTTATACATAATATGTAATGCCTTCAAGAATGGAGACACTATTGCTGGACTGAAATGCTCTGAAGCAGCTACCTCAATAAAAATGGGGACTCTTCATTAAACAATGTAGGAACAGCATCATCTGAGCAATGTTTCGCTTTGTCAAGAAGTGCAGTTCTCTTTAACCCTTTCGTGACGGAAGGTATCTTGGTGATTCAATTTTCCCATATTTTTGCTAGAAAATTGTAAGGAGCATCAGTGAATTTAGAGGTCTGTCAATACATGAGGAATTTTCACTTCCAGTGTACTCCGAAGTATAAAAAAGTATATATTTTTTGACGGATAATGAATGGCCTTTCACATAATAACGTTCAATAAATAATAATAATGTTCAAGGTCATTCAAAAACTTGATGAACAGCACGCCGGTTGTATACAGGAACAAAGAAAAGCAAGATTCAGGTTCCGCTTACGCTTCCTTCCTATATACTTTCGATACAGAAGAGGTGTATTCGTACTGAAAAAATATCGCTGGATACTATTCTGAAGTCGGTTTGGCTCTAATTATTTGCTATGATTAGTTAAAATGCGAGAAAAATATGACGTGCCACGTACGTCCTACTGGTCCTGGCTAGCCACTATACATGACGTACCACATACGTCCAAACGGCATCTTGGCACAATTAACAAAGAGCAAAATATGCCGTACGCTGTACGTCATATGGGTCACGAAGGGGTTAAGTTTCAAAGGCTGTCATCATTCAATGAACTTAATTTAGACTTGGAAGAACTCCACGGTTCTCTTTATGTCAGTATATTAACCAGTGAAACATAAAAATGAAACTGACTTTTATTTACCCTGTAGATCAACTGGTTTACAATGTTATACAATCATATACATCTCATTCATAAAACAAACATATAGAGCAATACATATTATACATGTAAATACAAAATTTTACAAATGAAATAGTTAATAAAGTCATTGCTTGTTGCCCATAGTCCCTCTAAAGCACGGTACTCATTTACACCCAAGTCAAATGGGTAAAGGGGAGCGAAGGGTTTTCCTCAAGGACACTACAGAGTAAATCTGCTGACCTGAGAGTCAAATTCACAGATCTTAGACTTGGCAGTTTTCAGTTTTTGAGTACAACTCACAAACATCCTGACCACGCTGCTTCCAAACTGATCATGCACACAAAGAACCTTATGGCATCAATATGTTCTTAAAAATGTCTGGATGCTTGTCCATGTTTAAGATCCTTCAATATCACAATCAGAAATAGTTCCTCTCAGTTATCTTTGTGTCTTTTAACTTCTATGCCCTGAGAATGAGGTGTTTCGTTTTGTGATTTATGGGTTGTCTGCATGCCATCTTCTAGTCTAGTGATAATTTTCTCACCTTCGCTTACCTAATCTTTGCTAATATTGTGTGGATACTCATATGTCATCCCAATACTTTAGCCCGTTAAGGTTAGGAGATATGGTATTTGACATCCCCCCCACACACACACAAAAAAAAAAGTGCCTAAAAACTACCACTTCTCTGACCAGGTGAATTTCTCATAATGTAAAAATATCTCATTCCGCCCACAACTGCTGTCTTAATCTGACGTTTCTGTCAGAAAAACGTTTATATAAATTTAAAGCACACCTGCTGTAAGAATCTTTTATGCAGGCATAATGGGTGTTTCAGAAACTTATTTTTTAACTTGAAATATCATTACTCCATATTTTACGCATTGCTCCTCTTTGCATATAATAAAGCTACTTGGAAATTATATGTGGCCGAGTCTTAAGAATATGATACACTGTGTTTAGTGTGCAACACAAAATATAGAGTTTTCTTATTCAGAGCCACCAAACAACCTTGTTCACTAACAGTGTCAAGAATACAATATGATGGCGAACATTACTCCTCATCAATGAGAAAACCTCTACTCTACTTGCTGTATAGTGGCTGAAGTAAGTATAGTTTTACAATACACTGAGCAAACATTAGCATAGAGAAATAAAATACATGAATGGTTCTTTCAGCCGCAGATTCATGAGTGCCATATTGCACACACTTATTGATTCATTAATCTCACTCCTGTTTGTGTATGTGAGAGACAGAGAGTGAGAGAGAGAGAGAGAGAGAGAGAGAGAGAGAGAGAGAGAGAGAAAGAAAGAGAGAGAGAGAGAGCGAGAAAGGAAGGGAGGGGGAGGGAAACACAGTGAGAATAAATATGAATATGAAAGGCAACTGAATTCTCTCCATATGGTTATTTCAAAGGAAATCATTCATACTTGACACTTAACTTTTCTTCCAGTAGTTTGATTAAATGATTACATTCATTAACAGTCACATAGCAGAAAGAATGCAATTATCCTCAGAGACAGGGACAGACATTTACACCACAGCCGCTGGCATGTCGGGAGTTTCATCCTCTGCATGCCGCCTTTACATGATATCTTAAAGCGAGAAAAGCTAGCAGACAAATGGTGCAGACACATGTGCAAACTGTCTGGACCAATCTTCTGCTAGCCTATCTTGCTTTTTGATGTCACACAGCATGAGATTAGTGGCGCCTCCACGGAGAAAATCCTGATATTTCTGAAGTATTTTCTCAATGACTGTCGGCCAAAAAGAAAACTGTCCCCAATTTAAATTTTATGTAAAAACCGAGTGGATTTATTATGTTGTGAAGCAAACACCTATACCTGTCCCTTTTAAAGAAAGTGATCTAAATTCTAAGGGCAATATCTGACCGTGATACATGAAAAAGCTGAAATCTGTAGAAAATCTTTCTTCTGTGTAACATCTTGATCATGCTTAGGGTAATACTAATAAGAGCAGCTGAAATCTTGTAACTTTAAATGCATCCTCTGATATGATTAAACTTAAAGCTAGAAACAGGAAACTCAAGTTATGTGAATTTGGTTGAGCATCTTCGAGATACATGAAACAATAATACTTTTGTTCCCGAAACTCTGAAAGGAGCTTCTGAATAATATAATAATTATTATTTTATGTAACCTTCTGCTGTGCCAAACTGGCTTTTAGGGGACAACGTGTTGCAGTATGTGTTTTTTTAAACTTCCAAACTTTCTGTATGTTGACCGACACAAATCACAAGAGAGCAGCTTTTCACCAGTATGGATCAATTTGTGCATTTTCAAACAGTTTTTTCGTCTGCTTGCATACTGACACATATCACATGAATATGGCTTTTCACCAGTATGAATCATTTTGTGATTTTTAAGATGGGTTTTCTGTCTGCAGCTATACTGACATGTATCACATGAGTATGGCTTTTCATCATTATGGATCCTTTTGTGAATTTTCAAACTCGCTTTTTCTCTGCAGCTATACTGACATATATCACAAGAGAATGGCTTTTCACCAGAATGAATCATTTTGTGAATTTTCAAATTGTGTTTATTTTTGCTGCTATACTGACACACATTGCACGAGTACATCTTTTCACATTCATGAGTACTTTTGTGTGTTTTTTTTAAACTTCTATTTTTGCATTCATATCTATACACATCACATGAGTTTGGCTTTTCAACAGTATGTATCATTTTGTGCACTTCTATGTCCCTTTTTTGTCTGCATGTATACTGACACATATCACATGAGTACAACATTTCATCAGTATGAATCATTTTATGAAGTTTCAAACTATTCCTTTCTCTGCATATATACTGACACCTATTGCATGAATACAGTTTTTCACCAGTGTGAATCAGTCTGTGAATTTTCAAATCACTTTTTCTTTTGCAACTAAACTGACATATATTACATAAGTATGGTTTAACACCAGTATGAGTCAGTTTGTGAGCTGTCAGGCGTGTTGCATATCTTGTTGTAAATGAACACAGATCACATGACAGAGTCCTCACAGTAATAATGGCATGAGTTTTTGTGTGAATGTTCAAATTCATTTTCTGTCTGAAAGAAGACGGCTGCCTCTCGCTCATCTGTGCCTTTTGATGGGCAATGCTACTTGCATCAGTCATTGATATCTGATTACAGTCTATTTGTGAAACATTTGAAATTCTAGGTGTTTGACAATAATTTTCATCATCATGTACAACAGTTTCATGGTGCACATCTGCTAGTTGATCATTGCGCGAGTCAGACCCGTTTTTTATATCGACTATGACTTTATTGCTTGTAGCAGGATCATGCTCCAGACTGTAGTGAAGCTCATCACCCACACCTGGTTCCTGGTTCACATCAATCAAGTTCTCAAGGAATACACCAGATTCTTGTTTTATATCAGCGGAGTTCTCACCAAGATCATTATGTTCAGCTTTTATATTACCTGTGCTCTTAAGGAAAACATCAGATTCTTGTTTTACATCAGCTGGGTTCTCGTGGAAGTAATCACAGTCTCGCTTTATATCATCCTGCATGAAATTTGCCTCCGAGTCCTCTTTTAATGAACCATAATTCTGGTCATAATTTAGTTGATGTGTAGTTGTTTTTGGTCCATATTCTTTCTCCTTTACTAGGTGTTCCTGATGTATTTCCTTGGCTCCATATTTCTCAACTTGCTTGGCCTCTTGCATATATTCTGGATTATCCACTGTCCCACCAAGATCATTAGGTTCAACTTTTATATTAGTTTTGTCCTCAAAGAAAACATCAAATGCTTGTTTTACATCAGTTGGGTTTTCATGGGAGTAATCACAGTCTTGCCACCTCTTATCATGCTGCATGACATTTGTCTCCGAGTCCTCTTCTAATGTACCATTATCCTGGTCATGATTTAGTTGCTGTGCAGTTGTATTTGGTTCATGCTCTTCCTCCTTTACTAAGAACTTCCAATGTCTTTCTTTGATATCTGCATATTTTTCCACATCCTTGATCTCTTGTACACATTCTGGAATGTCTACTGTCTTCTGCTTGACTTCAGACTCCTCTTCGAAATGCAAACCAGCATGACAGTCTGAGTCTAGGTCTTGATATGATTTATCCTCCATATCAGTCTTGAAGAATCAAGTGCATAACTTCACTTGGTGTTGTTACTGGTTCAGTGTTGTAGAGGTATAGTCAATCTTCAGAGTTTCAGGAGCCTATCTGGGAATGAAAGAACATTAAATGAATGAAAGTAAAATTATGAGAACAAATTAATGTGTTCAAAAACATCAGGCAACTGGCAAGTCTATGTAACATTCTAATTTCAATATCCAGAATGGATCCTGAATTTCCCTTAGTCCCAGAGTGGGAACTACTACAGACACAAATTTTTTGACCCAGCATTACTCTGGTCCAAGCTACAGCTGTTTGAAGTGAAAGGGGCCTCTAAAAGCAGGCCACTAAATACAATTAAAACACAAATATGAGAATATTTTAAATAATAACACTTTTATACTACATCATTAAACTCTCTCATAAAATCTCAAATAACCAGAATACACAATTTATCACACAGTACAGTTCATTTAGCTTTACAAGGGGCGTTTAAGAAATCTTTAGCCTAACTATGAAGGAAGCTGGTTAGAAAACTGAAATTCAACATATATGATGTTACTTCTCTACATAGTCGCCATGTAAAGTCACGCATTTCTCCCAACGGTCTTTGACCTTTAAATGTTCTTGGGTGTAATATGACCCAATTGTGAGTCCAGCCAGTCCTCTATGGCACAATAAATCCTCTCCTCATTGCTATGGAAACGTCTTCCCTTGATAGATTTCTTGAGGTTAGGAAAGCAAAAAAAGTCTTAAGGAGCTGGTGAATACGAGCGTAAGCTAGGTGCAATAGAATTTTACAGCCACAGTCGCCTGCAGTCTAAATTGACATCATGACTCTGTGTGCAAAGGTGTTGTCATGCAGCAGAAGAACTCTTTTGCGCAACTTTTTTTCGACATTTTTTTATTAGAATTGACTTCAATTTTCTCAGTGAAGCTGAATAGACATCTCCTGTTACTGTATGGTCATTTTTCAGGTACTCAGTTATAATGATGCCTTCACAATCCCAAAAGCAAGAGAGCAGGACTTTTCTGTTTGACGGTTGCACCCGCGCTTTCTTAGGTGCAGGGGATGAAGGGGTTTTCCACTGCATTGATGCTTGCTTCTGTTCAGGATCAAAGTGATGGACCCATGTTTCATCCATTGTGACAGTTCTGATAAAAAATTCAGCATCATTGGATTCCATTTGGAGAAGTTGTTGGCAGCACTGAACCCTTTGTTGTTTTTGATCGGGCATCAAAAGTCGGGGTACCCATCTTGCAGATACCTTAGATCATTGTGAAGAATTGTTTCAATCCACCCTACAATGATCTTTGCTTCTTTCACTAACTGTTGAACAGTTATACATCGATCTTCAAGTACCAATTTCTTCACCAGTGCAATACTTTGTTCAGTGACAACAAAAGGTAGACGATCTTCTCGTGCATCATCCATAACCAATCAAGAATCTGATTTGAACTTCCTAAGCCAGTTGTAAGTTTTATATGAAGGACACATATCCTGTAAACTTCAACCATTTCTTAAAAAATTACTGTAGGAGATTTTCCTTGCAGGTCAAGGTAATTTGATAACAGATCGATACTCAAGAGGTTCCATTGTTTAATCTACTATGACCTTCCATCCCAAGGTTCATCTACTTGGTTCATAGAAGGTGCTGTGTAGTGCGCAGCTCCAGTTGGATTTTCCCAAAACTTTGCAAGATGTCTTCTAAATGAACTCTCTATGTCTCCTAAAAATTTCATAAGCCTGTGATGATTCCTTCTTAGTTAAAATGCCCCACGTATATTAAATTTTACATTGGCGTGGTTAGGTTGCATAGCCTTTCACTTTCTTAGGTAGAAACTGGTCATGAATTATGGGGAAAAAAATATTCATAAAAAAGTGACATAATCCAGCAACAATTTTTTTCACTCAGCCCCCCCAAAAAAAAGAAAAAAAAAGGGGAGAAATGAAATAGAAATGTTCCTCTAAGTGCTTGCTGCCACCAAGACTCTATCTTGGAAGATTGAAAGTTTGAGCTTAAAAGCCATGTGACAGTCTAAAACAGTGATGCAATTCAGCCTGACATAAAAATATCCAATAAGGCATAGACTATCAAGCACTTTCTGTGTAAAAAACATTTTGGTAGAAGGGTTCAACTGTTCAATGGGCATACTTCGGAAATCAATCATGGGAGATAAGATGCTTGACAATCTGACTGGTCTAGAGTTATGCTCCTTGAGCTATCCACAACCCAGCATTGAAGCTATCAAATTCGTCTTCGCCTGGGCTCTGCAGACCTTATTCCGTAAGGGATCTGTGATAAAGTTGGCCGAGACTGCTATACTGCCATGTCTTTCCGCACTGCTCTTAAAAATAATGAATACGCGCTTCTGTTTTCATTGTACTGAGAGAAAATAGTTTAGAGTTTGATATGAATTCATATGAAAGCCCCAGTGTAATCACAGTCCCAGCTGACCAAAATCCTTGCTTTGAAACTTAAATACATTCTCATTTCCATCTTCATTGTCCGAGAGTTTGGGTTTTGTTTGTATTGTGCTGAATGTTGTCTTTGTGTGTTCTTTGTCTCAGAACTGGTATGTATGATTAGATTGCATCAATTTGAATATTTTTATGTTCCTGGTCTTTCCGTGATAATGTTGAACAGGTTTGATGCGTAAAATGGCGATCTGAAAAGCGTTCTTGGCATGCTTGATAGATGACGATAAAAGCACTAGGTTAGACTCGATATTTAGCTCGGCCAGAAAACACTTCCGCTTTTAGTATGGTGAAAATTACATACTTCATTATACCACTATCTCTTCAGATTTTACAATTTGTGATCTATTGTAGGACTTCATAATGAAAGATTTAGGTAGGTCTAGACCTGGACACTTTGTCACAAATTATTTTCTTTTTCTCAAGGATTCAGCATTTCAACATTTAACAATAAATCTTAATCTGTGAGAAAACATTTTATAGGTGTATTAGAATGTTGCCATTTCTAACTTTCACAGATTTCATAAAGTACATTATGTCATGATTTGAAATGATTTATTACGGATTAGGCATTTCAATAGTTTACGAGAACTCTTAATCTGTCTTCAAAACATTTTATCGGTGTGCCAGAATGTTGTCTTTTCAAATTTTCACAGGTTTTTATAAAGTACAGTGTGTCATGATGTAATTATTTTATCAAGGATTAGGCATTTCAACAGTTTACAATAACTCTTAATCTGAGATTAAACATTTTATAGGTATGTCAAAATGTTTGCTGAGAGTGTTCGTCCTCCCAACTGATACGCCTAAGTAGCCGTTCTTTACGACGTGATTCACATTCATAAAGTGTCTTTGTGGAAAAGGTTATAAGGTTCTATATTTTCCATATTTCTTCATGTTTCAGTCCACTATGCCTCCACCCTCCCCCTCCCTCCTCCAACCAAAAAAAACAAAGCACATGCATCGAATGACTGTTTGTGATAGACTAGGCCCAAAGTTTGTTTAGTATCGCTTGCCGTCTGCAGAAAACACCCCTTTTGGCCCTCCATACAATTTTACTTTTCAAATTTCTCATGTATATTAAACATCGTTACAGATCTGCACTCTGCACAAGACGTTGGGCCTAATTTTGATGTATAATCTGATTAAGTAAATATGTCTACGATTATTGATATGAAACTAAGGGGACAAGATTAAGCTTGCAATTGAGTCTAAAATTAATGCGAACTGGCCGAGCAGTCAATGTATTCATTACTGGCATGTCAAGTCGTGCAAACAGGTCCATGTGTCAAGTTCACCAGTCTATCTATGCGCTGGGTACCCATTCTACAACACGCTTTTTTTCACATTGTGAACAACTTAAGGTAAATAAAACTCTTTTTTCAGGAGTTACTTCCCGCAATCTTATTTCGGCTTTCTCTAACAACGGCACCGATTTAGTCGAAATATCAATATAGTCCATGACTTGTCTATGACTAAATGAACTGTATCAATATCATTATGGTGCTGTCCTTCGAGATAGCCCTTATTTCCAGATAACGTCTATAACTATTCCCTCTAAAGCCTATCAGCCTAGTCTAGCCCATGGCCAGGCTATGTTGAAAGACAGCACCGCAACGATAATGATACAGTTCATTTAGTCATAGACAAGTCATGGACTAGATCGATATTTCGACTAAATCAGTGCTGTTGTTAGAGAAAGCCCATGGCCATATCACAGGCAAAAATTGAAGAGCGTTTTTCCAAAAAGCACTAAGTCCACTTTCGTTGAAAATTTAGCTAAGTGTTTCACACCAAGGCATTCCTACTCTCTTTTCATCCTGTGATTTGCTGATGCTTCAAAACAAGCTTAGACCACATTAACTAAGCTGGGAAAATACTGCCGTTTTTTTCTAAAGGGGTTAAGTCAAAGCTCTCTGGCTTTCCAAAACGCGATTAGTCCTCGCTCATGCGGCGTGTCGGTCACTTCCTCGGACGTTAAAGGCTGGTATCGAGTCGTAGTTTAACTATAGAATCTTCTTGTTGTGAGGAAGTGAATTAATTTTTGAGGCTTGGAAAACTCTGAATTTAAGAAAATAATTGACAGACATGGTATGTTTATCTCAGAAAGCAGATATTTAAATTTATTTTGAATATAAAGAGGGCGAGTACTTGCATCTGGTTCACCCATCTTTACAGGACTTGGTCCCTTTTGAAAGATCACTTATTTTAGTACCGGTAAAACTAAAACCTGACATTTTGTTGAATAGAACCTGTCTGTCTGTTTTCAATGATTACTGCACAAGTTTTTTTGTTTTGTTTTCGTAATTGTTAATTGTACATTTTTAAAAAATCTAAATGTAGTAGATCCACACACACACTATTTCTCTCTCACGCTCTCCTATTCAGTAATAATTCACACACACACACACACTCACTCTCTCACATATATGCACACATCAATTAATTAATTCAATTTCAAATATATTTTATTACAAGACAATGCCATCAGTGAACAAAAGATTTTCCTCAGTAATGTCAATGTTTCAGAAGGGGCTAAGTCCATGGACTTGGAGCGTTTTGCAGAATCGCACAATTTGTCAACAACATTATTTAACTGTTTAAAGTATGAGTTTACAAAGATCTCATTTAACATGTCTCTAAAGTTACTCTTAAAATACTCTTACTTTATGTGGAGAGAGGAATTTGATATTTAATTCCATCTGTCTTTCACTTAAAATTTGTTTCTACTGACAAAAAAATGTAAATTGGACTTAAGTCTAGACTAGTGCCTTCTGGAATAACCTGATAACGCTCTTCAATTCTGCCCAGATCTACACTAGACTATCCGACAGGATTTAAAAACAACAACAACAAAAAAAACAACTTACACCATCCGTTGTTTGACTACCACGTCCGTTGCAAAATATCATAAACAATCACTCAGTTGAGATAGATTTACAACTAGTCTAGACTAGTCTAGAAGTCTATTTACTGTTATCAGCCGCCGCCATTTTTGCTCTCGCCTACACCGGAAACAATGCGCGGTGTTGTGGGCGCGTATAAGATAACAGTGAGAGATTGTGTCAGTGTCTATTTGTACGGCGTACATAGGTTAATAGTCTCGGGGTCATATATCGATGATATTTGGGATGTAAAAGTGAGGGAAGGGGGTGGTGAATACGTTTATAAGGTTAGGAATCAATACTTCTCGATGGGCATGAAGATTATGGGCTTTTGTCTACATCATCCCCGCTAAAATAATGTAAAGTTTGCAGAGGGTTAACTACGTGTATACTCTATAGTAAAATCTGTGGCCACAACTACTATAAGAATGAAAAACTTACATGTACTAGGATCCCCAAACACATAATCGTGCTTGAAAGATGGCAAATTTAAGAGGAATTTTACTGAGACTTTGATTCTCAATAAAGTCTGGTGTCATTAAGAGTCGCAGGTGTGAATAACATAATTTATGACTTGTCTTATTTACTGTAACTCTCACAATAAAGTTGGGTTCTAGTGATACACTGGCTCTCAATACAACTGAGCTTTACTGAGAGTCACAGTTGTTAACTATTTACCGTTATTGACAGTTTATCTGATGTTACAATAAACAAATCTAATACACTCACCAATAGCCTAATATTTCACAGTTTTATGTGTCGTGACCTGACCCAATGTTTTTACACCAAGGGGTGCGCATATGTGCAGCTGCCTATCGTCTGATTTTGTTGTTGTTGTTTTTGTTGTTGTTGTTGCTGTTGTTGTTGTTGATGTAGACTATGAGTATAAGCAAAGTAAGGTATGAAAAAACAGGTAAAGCTCTCTTGGGGGATATGCCATGGTGTAGCATGTGCATGTTTTTCCAGCTGTTTGTGGTCTGCGTATGAAAGCCTATTTCAGTAGACACTTCCATTGTCTCTCTGCATTTGTCTTCTGTTTGGCGGCAGAATGCCTATTTTGGCTAGATCAAAAATTGAGTTGCATGTCAAGAGATAGTTGGAAAGAAAGTTTGAGGTGTGTGCGAGTCCCATCTGGCGCTGTGACTGCCAGTCTTCTGTCCGGCTTCGGGAAAGACCCCGGTCACTAAGTCACTTTTTTTTTTTTGGAGTGGCGGCGTGGTAGTCTATAGACGTCTACCTAAATCCAAACTGACGGCAAGGCGATGGTCGCGGGTTCGATTCCCACCATATCATTGTCTTTCCTTCTTCCATTTTCTCTCTGCATTTGTCTTCTTGGGCACTTTCCCCTTTATCCTACTTTGGTGAGCATCTGTTTGCGTCTCCTCACTCCCCATTTCTGTTACTAAGTGCTCCGTTCCCACCTTGTAAAACGGTATTATTACAGAGGCATTAGGGCTTTTCCAAAAAGAAAAAAAAAAGGTCAGATCAATTAGCTCTGTGAGTTTTTAATGTGCCATTAGGTCACAATAAATACCGCATAAAATTTCAACTTTCTGGCTTAATGGGAAAGGTTGCCCCTACAGGCATCTCTCTAAAATGAATGATTATGCAATTTTCACTATAGGAGGTAACCATGCACCCTTTAGTAATTATGGGAGATACCTGCAAAGTAAAATGGAGATATTTAGACACATTATTTTAATGACTGTAAGTTGATAAATAAAGTTTTGACATGGTAAATAACTGATATGAAGAAGATATCAAGATATCTTAACTGATATGATAACAGTATTAAAATTTGTTTTCTTGAAATTCATAAATGACATACATTACAAATGAACTAATGTTCACAAGTATAAGTGTTGCAAAAGTCATCAATATGAAGGGAGGAGATTTGCCCATATCAAAGCCTGTCACACCAAGGATCAAAGAAAACGCTCTACAGACAAGTTAAAGTCTTAGATGACTGTAATCGGTTTTAAGTATTATGGCAGTCCTGGTTGAGATCATTCTAGACAGCTAAGAAATATGATTGGAATAATGTATTTTGGTAGAGAAGACATTAAATAAAGCATTCACTGATTTGGCTCAAGATCAGTATACAGTAAAGTTGTCTTGGTCTGCAAGCAAAGGGCAATAAAAAAGAAAACAAAATTCTGCGCTCTGTATGTGATAAGACCTTCTTTTACTAGGATTATCACGTGTCATTAGTAATAATTGTAGATCATACATTGTTACCAGATTTCACACACTTACTTTGGGCCCTTTGCTCCATCTCTTGAATAACGTTGTTGCATTTTTATAATATAGGTTTCATGAGTGCATCTGCCACACAAGAGCCAAACTAATAAATTGTTTAGGTTCTTTTTGTGTTCCTCATAATTTCTTTGTGTTGTCTCCACCTAGACTGACCCAGTATTTAAAAAGAAACACCCGTATTTCGTAAGAATTTAAATATTTCTTTACTTGGATCCAATTCTTAATAGATAAAAAAAAACATTGGTGTGGTGTGACCGGGATAACAAGTAACAACTTTATTATGCAGCGAAGAAGTACAAGTTGCGAACAATTTTGCTGACATGCTTTAAGTATGTTCTTGAACAAATTGTAGTCTTCCATCAAAAGAGACAGCCATTATTTTGAATCTGTGAGCGACTCCTTTCAGGTTAGCTCAATATCAGGAGCTGTTCTGTAAACTGATGTAAATCATGACATAAACCATTAATAATTGATAGCTTTGAATTTTGGTAAATCCCCTAAAGTCATACTTATGACTTTTGCAATACTTATACTGGTTGGGAAAAACTAATTTGAAATCTATACCATTTATGCACATCAAGAGAACATGTATTTTTATTCCTCATGTCAATTAAGAACAGGAAAGCATTTATAATGTCAAGACTTTTCATTTATTTTCAACAAGCAGTCAATGAAATAATGTAATAAAATATTTCTTGATTATATAAAAAGTTACTTCCCTTGATTACTTAAGAAAAACATTGGAGAACATTTTTTTTTTCTTTAAACAAAGATGCCTTGTGAGGCAACCTTTTCCATTAAGCCTGAAACTTGAAATTTTAATACAGTGTTTACCGGGATCATGTGATACCAGAAAAAACACATGGCTAATTGATTTTTATTGTATTTTCTCTAGGAAGCCCTAATGGGCATAATATCTTTTTCTGTCTTTCAGCATACAGATAAGCCTATAAGTGTTTTCATTTCATGCACTTATTGGCTAAAAGCACTAGGCCTTGTCACTAACTATACCTCAATACTCTCTGCAAGTTGCATGTATGCACTGAGCTATATGTTATTGTAATACATTAAGTGACCATTACATGTGGAAGAGTTGTGTGTATGTGTATGTGTGTGTGTGTGTGTGTGTGTGTGTGTGTGTGTGTATGTGTGTGTTGTGTGAGAGAGAGAGAGAGAGAGAGAGAGAGAGAGAGAGGAGAGAGAGAAAGAGAGAGAGAGAAAGAGAGAGAGAGAGAGAGAGAATGTAAATGTGAAAGGCAACAGCCAAATTCTCCCCATTTAGCTATTTCAAAGGAAAGAATTCTTTCTTTCAGCTAACCTCCTTTTGAGTAATTTAATTATCTTTGATTACAATAATTAACAACCACATAACAAAACCAACGCAACTGTCGCCATAATAATCAAGAAAGTTAGTTATAAAGCAATTTAATAGCAACACTGGACCATGTATGTGAAAGAACATTGGAACCACAGAGAGACTTTCTTCCAGCTCCACTATCATAGACATTTTGGGAACTTAATGCTAGGTGTAGTTAAAAACAGCTAAAATTTCATAACATCAGATTCATAGTCTGATACACTAAAACTTTGAAGCCAAAACTAGGCAACTCCTGCTACATGAATTTGGCTGAGTATCTTTGCATTTTGGGAACAGTAATTCGGATAGCGTACAAAAACTATTGTTCGGACATAAAAATTATTTGTATAGGACTTTGGGTCTCAATGATGTTATATAAAATGTTCTGCCAAAACAGATACATGAATTTGAAACTGGCTTTTAGGGGACAACATATTTCGTAAGCCAATGTGTTTTTCATATACTTCCTAAATGTCTTAACTCTTTTAACTGACACAAATCACATGAATATTGCCTTTGACTAGTATGAATCAGTTTGTGTATTTTCAAACTGTGTTTTTGTCTGCAACGGTACTGACACATATCACAAGAGTATGGCTTTTCACCAATATGTACAATTTTGTGTCTTTTCAAACTTGTTCCTTTTCTGCATACATACTTACACATATCACATGAGAACAGTTTTTCAATGGTATGTATCAAACTGCGCTGTTTGAAGTCGCCTGCTTGTCTGCATGCACATTGACAAATGCTACATGAGTATGACTCTTCATCAGTATGAATCATTTTATGAATCAAACTGCCCTTTTGTCTGGTGCCACACTGACACTAGTGACACATATTACAAGAATATGGCTTTTCACCAGTATGAGTCATTTTGTGCTTTTTCAAAAGTGATTTCTCTTTGCATGTATACTGATATATATCACATGAAAGTGAATTTTCACCTGAGTGAGCATTATCACATTAGTGTGCGGAAACTTCCACAGGCATATCAAGGTGTGCCTGCGCAAAGGCCTTAACTCCCTCATATAATTCATATTATAACGATACGGTCTTTGCGCTGGCACCCCTCGATATGTATTTGTTTCTATCTTTCAGCATGCATAAAACCCTGTAAGTGTTTCCATGTTGGGCACCTGTTTAAAAGAAAATCTTGTTAGTATGCGTACTATGTCATTAAGTATAAATCACATATGGACTAAGTTGTATGCTGCATCGATGTTCTTTTGCATTATGTTAAGGCACACAGAAATGTATGATCCATTAAAGAGAGGTACTATCCTTTTCCAAAGGATGCAATGCCCATGACATGGTGTGCAACTTATCACCATTAATGCAATGGACTCCTTTGCAAAATTACACATCAAAGTGCATGTTTCTTTTCCAAAGATGATGATCTTAGAGCAACTGTCATTTGCAACGGCACCAGTTTTTTTTATCCCTGATTTCATTCGCATCTCTTAGACACGTTTATGCATGATCCTATGAAGGCTTTTCCTGATTTTCTGTCTGGATATAAAGTTACTTGATTTATTATTAAAGGGTGTTGCTAGTTCTGATAATTCTGCGTCGTCAAGACAGAAAGTTAATAAAAAGCCTCAATAAGATCATACATGAAAGTATCTAAGAGAAATGGGTGAAATCTGATGTCAAACAACTGATTCCATCGCTAAAGACACTTTTTTTAAGATCATCACCTTTGGGGAAAATGAATGCACCTTTCAGCACTTTGGTGCATAATTTTGCATAGAAATCCAGTGCACTCGTGGTGATAAGTTGCACACTATGTTATGTGTATCATAATCTTTGGAAAAGGGTAGTGCCTCCCCTTAAAACGGACACTTCTGAGCAAAAACACAAACAGAAACTTGGCACATTTTCAATTCAATAATGTCAGCACAGTTTGTGAAAGAGTTATAAGAGATAGAGAGAGAGAGAAAAAGAGAGAGAGAGGGGAAGGGAAGGAGGGAGAAATGGGGAGAAAGGGAGGGGGTGGGGAGAGATAGAGGAAAACAGAGAGAATGACAAAGACACATAGAGAGAGAGAGAGAGAGAGAGAGAGAGAGAGAGAGAGAGAGAGAGAGAGAATAAAACTGAAAGGCAATAGCTTAATTTCCTCCATGGGGCTGTTTCAACGGAAATGATTCATGCATTAGGTCACCCTTCTTTTCCAGTAGTTTAACCCTCTTTAACCCTAAATATAGAAAACACTGACACAGAAATATAATTTTCTCAAAATAGGTTAAAAATTGATGTACATAAACAAGGTTCAATGGAATTTTTCAGATAAAAAAGTAGCGCTAGCTGACCACGCACTATGCAACTCACTGGCTGTGACCTATTTTTATCAATGTTATAGTGAGCGACGCATATTGCACGGCCGTCAGCTGACCTATGTAAACAATACCTTTGTTTTGGACTGGCATGCAAAATTCCATGTTTTCATTTGGAAAAAGGATGTGTATCTACTAAAAGCTTTATATTTTTTGTATAGGAAATTAGATAAGGCATATGATAGAGTATTTTTTATTATTACAGGCGCTTGTTTTTTTGTGTTAGTAAATGCTTAAATGCATTATGCAATCCCTGTAGAATGACACATGCACGCCACACATGCACACACGCACTCATACACAAAATAAGGTTGATGTTATCTGGAACAGTCCACACGGAGGAAGGTTGGGGGAGGAGAGGCAACTTTAGTCACTTGCAAACAAATACTCAGCTGTCACACTAATCTTTTTATTTCGATTTTGGTTATGGGGAGTGGGATAGAAGGAGACATGAGGGAGTTGTGAGTAGTACTGTGTTAGCCATCTATTCAGACCATGTAATGAACCGTAAATTGTCAACAGACGCGATAATGTTACCTATTACAGGCTGGCAGTGTCACAAAAATGGCTGGTTTCTCAACCCATCAATGTAAATCTTACTTCCAGTCAGGGGAAACAGTCTCGCAGTACAGCAAAGTAACATAATACACTAGCGTAACAGTCAAGACATTGCTTCCATACACATTTCATTTCTTGCTCATAAGGATGTGTGTTTGGTTCTCAATACCTGTTTGAAAGTCCACTCGTTTTCACACTTTCTACAGTTCATTAGGGGTTATAGTCCATACTAGCGACTTCATTATGAGAAAAAATATCCGTAAATTTAAACAGTGTTCCAGTCACCCTAGTTTCTTGAAAAAAAAGTCAACCCTTGAGTATCCTTTGGATTTTTTTCTGGTATGTGAATAAATGTGATGTTTACATCACGAGCACAAGCATAGGAGAATCTCATTGGTTTGATAAGGGTATTAGTTTTTCCACTTGCATGGCGAGAAGTGTAATGACCCATTGCCATGATACACGGCGGCTGCATAAATACAATCGCCACAGGTAGAAGTTGGTTGAGCAATGTATATATATACTACTGCGGCACTCAAAGGTAGCAAGCGCACGGTAGTATATATATACTATCAATGCATGACGAGGATAATAACAACATTATAGACTATGGCATATATGGCATGCTGGGCATTTGGGTATTACATGACAAATCTGTCATACTGGACACAATACAAAAATGTCACAGTGTTCTTTTGGTGTGATACTCTTCAAAACAGTTACGGTCCTTGTTCAAGCAGAGATGCACATTGCATTTAATGCAAAACAGGAAACTCTTCTGGTGGCATCTGGGGTGCTTGCACCATTGCCTCTCGCCATAGTGTGGAAGATGATCAACACGATCAAGTCGTGTGTCCACAGTGGGGTGCCTCTCTTGAGTACGGGATCCTGGAAGAAGCTGTGGATTACCAGCTGCAGGACGTCCTGGAGACCTTTCCACCATCGCCAGACTGCCAGCAACCATCTCTTGGAAGTCGCACAGCTTGACATGTGGTTGCTGGAGTAGCCGGCAGTGAAGGCGATATCTCAACCAGCTGGTAACCACTATCATGTTGATAGTGTGGTAAAAGAGATACATGTACCACCGTTGGGTTTTAATTTTGGCTTTATAGAGAGCAGTGAGGGAATCAAGAAGATCCACTCCTCCCATGTGCTTGTTATAACAGTGAATGACTGCAGGACATTTAATCCTCGTCTTCTTTTTCAGTTTTTTGTCCCATCTAGTCACGTTCTCAACTGGTTCTGTTCCAACATATGAGGAAATGATGTCCACTTTTTTGCTGTCGAACCATCTGACGACAATGATGTTGGAATCAGAGTCCACCAGACTGTGCATTGCTCCTCTTCCCTGCTTAGCCAGCTCCTTCTCAGGCATTAGCTTGCAGCCTTTCAAACGATTTTCCCGGATAGTGCCCACATACCACATTCCTCGATCCTTCAGCTGCTTCACCAGGTATACGCTTGAGAAACAGTTGTCAGCAAAGATTTTATAGTTTTTCCCATCTTCCAAATTCTTGACCATGTCCATGACAACATCACCCCCCATGCCTTGCTCTGATCTAGGAGCTCCAGAAGACCCTTGATAGACTTCAAAGTCATGCAGAGTGCCCTCACTTCCAGCGCGAGCCCACAACTTAAAACCCCATTTGTGGGGCTTGTTGCGGATGTATTGTTTGAGACTACACCGTCCTTTGAAAGACACCATTATTTCATCAACACACTGGTGTTCAGACGGGACAATCTTTTTGAGATTAGTTGTTAGATCATCAATCCAGGGGCGGATTTTCCAAACACGATCATTGTCTGCATTGTCATCATGAGTGTCATTGTTTACAAAGTGGATGTGACGGCAGAGGAGTTCGAAGCGGTTTCTCACCATCGTGTCTGCTACAGGAGGATACCTTGATGGTGTTGCCCAGTAGGCTCTCACTGATCGAGCTTTCATGATTCCCATTCTCAGGTAGATTGCAATGAAAGTTTCAATCTCTTTTTGTGTAGTCCTCAGTTCGAGTCCCGACACAGATAATGCATACATGTTTGTTTCGTCAGCAAGTTTCTCCAGCATTTCATCAGTGATAAGGTCTTTAAAAAACTGGTAGGGAGTCTTCAGTTCTTCTACAGGTGCTTCTGTTGGCCCGCAGAAAGGAACATCTGCAGCTTGAAAAGGTATTTGGCTCCACATCGGCTCATCAAAAATCTGGGTCAGCAGCTGTTCTTCTTCTTTCCTAGCAGTTTCTGCACATTGTCCTGCCTCTTCCTGAATCCTTGATGAAGGAATATCATCATCACTGGAACTATCCTCTGACTGTTCCCTTTTTCTCCTGTTTAACTGTATTCTTCGTTTTTTGCTGGTGGAGGGCATTTCCATCACACTATCCGAGCCTGTGTCATCTTCAGGGACATATTCATCTCCGGAAGACAGGAAATCACTTTCATTTGGGTTGACAACACTTAAAATGTCTTCTACATCAGAATCAGATTCCATGCCTGTAATGGAAATAATGTTTAACAAATATGTTAGTGTAGTGTAGATCTGCAAGCTAGAAAGCACAGCAGACATAGATAAATATACAGGATACTCTCTTACTGGGAGAGCGAGGCAACAGAAGATCTTCAGAGAAAGTTACCCCTGTCTAACAAGTGTTTTAGCCCTTTGACTTCCTGACACTCTAAACAGGCTGGGCCACACTTGGGTCATGACTCCCAAGTGTCTTTCTGTTGATTTCTTTTTCCCCGCCACAGGAAGGATTTGAACCCGCAAAATCCAGTTCCTTAAATTCCTTGCTACATATCATCTCTGCCATCATGAAGCCATAGTGGAAGTTGCATTTTAGGTATTTAAACTTACTGTACAACATTTCACTGTTCACTAGGGTTGGTCCATATCCATGCTGAGCTCTTTTCTACAGACTCTGCCAGATCTTTCAAAGTACGTGATCGCGCCAGTCCTAGTATTTCAAGTAACTTGAGTAACTCGTACGCTGAGGTACTCATCATACCCCTTTCTCCTACTTCTACAGCCATTACTCTAGCCATTATTTCTGTTCTTCTCAGTTCAAGAAAAAAGGTCCCTGTACTTGGCAGTTTTGTATGCATGCTGCTAGTCCATCCTGAGCTGAAACGGCACTGTCAGATCAATCAACAGCATCTGCTTTGAGCTTGCTGAATGCACGATGATGTCTAGTCTCACACTGGTTGTTTGGATTGCCTCAGGGTATGTATGACACCCCGGCAAAACTATTGCTACTTCCCAGTCATCCGTACTATCCATCACTGTATCCACCGGAGGGCTGGCTGATTTGCTGCCCGTTGCTTGTCCTGCATGAGGGAAGTACCTTGGGACAAACTTGGCTAATTGTCTCGTATTTGCCTCTTGTCTGGCCTTGTCAGTAAATACCTCCAGGACGCTATTGTGGCATCATGTGTACTGCCCTTGTGCCAGTGCCACTTTGCAAACTGATATCATATGCATCAAGGTTTGCATTCGATTGCAGAGTGGGCATTTCACATCTGTGGTCTTCCCTATTTCTAGAAGTTTGCACCAGTGGGTAAGAGATTGTACACTGATCTGATGATGAAGCTTAATCACAGTGGTGCCATGTGCCATAAATATATGAATGTCGTTCCAAGTCAGAGATCTTTGCAGTGTATTCACTCATGTCAAAGATAGCAGGAAGAAATCAGAGAGATGTTATCATAGTAGCTTTGGCCAGACAAATTGATCTTTTTAATTAGCAGATCATGAGCCAGAACAGCTGTAGAGGGTAAAAATTTAATAATACTTACATACTAACATAGAGATGTGTTGTTTAATGTCATACTGCACTTAACAATACTCAGTAAACTCTAACTTTTGTTCCTACTTCCAGTGAAATAATGTAATATAAAAAAGTCAATCCTCAAATGCCCAGTATGACAGATCTGCCCTGTGGAAAAATGATAGACTTCCCAGTATGACAGATCTGTCACATAACACATGACACCTCATAATAGTATAATACTGTTAAATATTGAAAATGACTATGCCAATACTAATAATAAGTACATTACTAAACATCCGCATAGTAGAAAGAATGCAACCATACTTTTATCAAAGAAGGTGATTTAATGGCAATATCTGACCAAATATGTGAATAAAAGCTGGAACCCGCAGAGAGTATCTCTTCTATTTTCATGTACCATATTATCGGTCTTCTCATAGGATCAGCCCGGCTGACTATATGTCGTATATAAACGTGGCTGGTCCTTTGCGAAGACCAATGATATGCTGTTCAGGAACAACTCAAATTGCATAACTTCAGATGCATGTTCTGACCAATGAAACTTAAAAGCCATAATCTGGATACTTACGTTACATAAACTTAGATATACATCATTGACATGTGTGAAACAGTATCTAGTAATTGTACAAAAAATATTATTCAGATGTAATGAATTCTTGTACATGACTGGAAAGAGCTTTCAGATGATGTAATAAAATATTTATGCTACAAAACTATGGTGCATGAAAGTGAATTTTGGGGACAATATGCTTCAGTATGTGATTCCTTAAAGGTCCTAAACTTCTAAAAGTTAACTGACACATATCACATGAGTACATCCTTTCATTAGTGTGAGTTATTTTGTGTCTTTTCAAACTGCCTTTTTCTCTAAAGCTATACTGACACATATCACATGAGTACGGCTTTTCACCAGTATGCATCATTTTGTGAATTTTCAAACCTCTTTTATGCCTGCATGTATATTGACACATATCACATGAATATGGCTTCTCACCAGTATGAGTCATTTTGTGAATTTTCAAATGGCCTTTTTGTCTGCAGCTATACTGACACATATTACATGAGTATGGCTTTTCACCAGTGTGAATCAGTTTGTGTCTTTTCAAATGTTGTTTTTCTCTGCATGCATATTTACATACATCACATGAATACAGCTTTTCAACAGTATGTATAATTTTTTGTCTTTTCAAACATTTTCTGTCTTTGCATGCATTCTTACACACGTCACATGAGCACAGTTTTTCAAGAGTATGTATCATTTTATGCTCTTTTAAACGTGCTGCTTTTCTGCATGTGTACTGACAGATATCACATGAGAATGGCTTTTCACCAGTATGAGTCATTTTGTGTTTTTTCAAACATGATTTATCTTTGGATGCATACTGACAAATATCACATGAAAAGGGCTTTTCACCGCTATGAGTCATTTGGTGAAGTTTCAAACTTTTCCTTTCTCTGCATGTATACTTACACATATCACATGAATACGGCTTTTCACCAGTATGAGTCCATTTGTGAATTCTCATGGCCGATGCATGTCTAGTGGTATATGGACACATATCACATGAGAAAATCCTTACACCAGTAATGGTGTGAGCATTTTTGTGATTCTTAAAAGTCACTGCTTGTCTACAAGAAGATTCTTCCATTTGAGATTGGGGATATGCAGTGCCACCTGAATTAATCCGAGATATTGGATTACAGTCTGCTTGCAAAACATTTGAATATTTAGATATTTTACTTTCATCATCATTTAGAAGAATTTTATGGTGTCCATCTTCTAGTCGCTCAGAAGGTGTGTTAGGCTTGTCATCTATATCAACTCTAACTTTATTTACTGTGGTAGGATCATTCTCTATGCTGAACATAGGATAACTGCCTACAGTTGGTTTTTGATTAACAACTGAATTCTTATGTAATACATCAGATTCTTTTGTTATATCAGCTGTAATCTCATCAGTGCCATTATGTTCAGCTTTTATATTACCTGTGTTCTTAAGGAAAAGGTCAGATTCTTGTTTCACTTCAGCTGGGTTCTCGTGGAAGTAATCACAGTCCTGCTTTATATCATGCTGCATGAAATTTGTCTCTGAGTCCTCTTCTAATGAACCATAATTTTGTCCATAATATAGCTGATGTGTAGTTGTATTTGGTTCATACTCTTCTTCCTTTACCAGGTGCTCCTGGTGTATTTCCTTCACTCCATAGTTCTCAACTTCCTTAGCTTCTTGCATATTATATTCTGAACTATCCACTGTCTCATGCTTGACCTCAGACTTCACTTCTAAATGCCAATTAGAATGACAGTCTGAGACTAGGTCTTGATATGATTTATCCTCCATATCAGTCTTGGAGAATCAAGCACACAACTTCACTTGACGTTGTCACTGGTTCAGTATTGTAGTCAATCTTTAGTATTACACACGTCCACCTGGGAATGAAAATAACATTCACATTATATGAATGAAAATGAAATTAGAAATAGAAACGAAAAATATCAATCGGTTGGCTAATTATATAAAACTCTATGTAAAACTAATTTCAGTATCCAGACTGGGTCCTGAATTTCTGCAAGTTCCTGAGTGGGAACTGTTTTATGATGCCTTGAGTTTTAAAATGATGGCAAATAAAATGGACAGTGTCCAGATTAGAGAAGCAGCCTAGATTTCAAAGTGGCCAATGTGATATATATGACTTTAAGGATAAGCAAAATATAGTCATTAGTAATGATGTAGGCTACTATGGTGAACTGTAGTACACTGATTTCAGTCTTAGATAACACTATTAATTTGCTTTATAGCCACTTTGAATGAGGTGTAAGCCTTTTTTTTTTTTTTTTGCTAAATCAAGTTATAAGATTGACACGAAAGCATATTTTATGCAGTTAAATCAAGGAAAACATTTCTGGCTCATCATTATTCTGGCCTAAGATATAAAAACTACCTTATGTGGAAGGGGTCACCTAATGACATAGACAAAATTTATAAAAACATCACAACTGAAGAACAATTTTATACTGTATAACTAATCTAGTATGCCAAACAAAAATCTCAAATGTATCCACAAATATAGACCATTTGGCCATTACATCAATGCTTTTATGTGGAGAAATGATTTTACTCTTAATTTCAGCAAGGAACAAAACTTTGATTCTGGACACCGCTTTCTTCAGAGTCTGGTATCGCAATTCCTAGTCTCATGACATTAGTATCATTTTGGTTGGCTGCAAGACATTTTTTTGTTGTGTAGGATATCAAATGGTAAATCACTTGCCTTAAAATGTTCAATGAGCTCATATGGCTGTTGTTTTTTTTTTTCTTAACGCGTGGTGTAAAATGAGTGGTTGAAAGAGATAGTATATTTGGATCTTTCAGTTTTTTTTTCAGATGTGATCCATGTAAATCAAAAAGTAAAAACATTTTTTCTGTTTTATTTCTGGAAGGGCACTTTAAAAAAAAACAAAACTCACAAAACCTAATTTTGAAACTCAATGTCTTAATAAAAAAACCATGAAAATCAGTTTCAAAGAGGGTTATGCAGTGCATCCTCCTAGGGTAATACATCACAGTAACAAATTTAGTGGATCACACTTAATATGAACACATTCAGTACATAAACAAAGATAATGAGTACAGTACTTTTGGTTCCGCTTTTTCTTTTCTAAGGGTACATGTATGGTTAGTATGTATTTTTGTTTTAAATATACCTTTGGTCAATCCCAAGGTGTACACATTACTTATGGTCCACTGTGTATCATTTCACAATTTAACTCTAGTAACTTGAAACCATGTACTACGCCCCACCTCCTCCGTTGGCTCGCGTGCTCGAGTGTCTTTATCGACTGATGCAATTCATTTAGTCGTATGCCTCGCCTCCCCGCAGCCGCAGTCCCTATTGTCCAACTGTCTTATATTACTCCAACAACAGCACCGATAGCTAAGATTTGCTCTCTTCGCTCTAATAAAAAGTCCTTGTTTTCTGAGATCAGCGCTGTCGTTAAGCTAACCCATTACTCTTATGAGGGCACTGAAAGCTAAGATTTTGCTCTCATCGCACTATATATACAAGTCATTGTTTTTCTGAGATCAGTGCTGTCGTTGGTATAATATAGCTCTATAGGGGGATGGAATGAAAAATTCCCAGGTTACAGTAGTGTCTGAAAGAGAGAAAAGGGTTTTCTTTTGGGGACACAATAGAAATAAAAATGGGGCTTGGTTTTTTTTGGAGAAGTTAAGGTAAAGATGCATGAAGATCGGCGGTGCTGTCATTGGACTAATACATTACTCTAACGACGGCACTGATAGCTACGATTTTGCTCTCTTCACGCTATGTATGTAAAAGTCATTGTTTTCATTGTTTTTCCGAGATTGGTGCTGCGTTGGAGTAATATATAGGGTGACGAAATGAAAAATTCCCCAGTTACAGTAGTGTCTGAAAGAGAGAAAAAGGTTTGTCTTTTGGGGACAACAATAGAAAAAAATGGGGCTTGGTTTTTTTCGGGAGAAAAGTTAAGGTAAAGATGCATGAAGATCGGTGGTGCTGTCGTTGGACTAATACATTACTCTGACGATGGCACCGATAGCTAGGAGTAATATAGGGTGACTGGGGCGGATGACTAAATGAATTGCATTCCCGGGAAAGATGCGTACTGCCACCAATGTTTTATCATTGAAGAAAGTCAGGATCGCCCGTGGTCCAGCGGACAGCGCTTGGAACTAACGCAATGTCTGGTACTCTTTGTCACAAAGCGACGGGAACGGGTAGTGGAGAGATGAGCCAGCGGGAAACGGGAAGCAAAACAAAGTCGTTAGGCTAGTACCGTGCATGGGCCTGCGAGGGACAAAGATGGGACTAGACGTGGGAACGTACAGCTCCGTTTAACGGTTTAATGAATGGCCTGCCTTGACTGTGTGGTAAACAGCACACACCACCTGCAATATAATCTTTGCCTTCAAAGGACACAAGTCATGTTCTGGTAATCTAAAGTACTCAATATCGATGAAATGCTATAATATATCGAAAATCATATCGAAAGAATCGGCGCTGTTGTTAGAGAATGCCGGCAAGCCTGTTGTTACAATTCACATGAACATAGTTTAGCCGGCTATCTCCTGGGACAGGACCGCTCGCGTAGATGCAGTTCATTTAGTCATTTGTATAGCCACAAGTAAGATCCGGTCCTATTCCCTGAGTAGTCTATCCCGTTTAGCCACTAGTCTAGACTATTTTTATTTTTTCTCTGGTCATAACAGAGCAATTTGCTCTTCGTGCATTGGCCCAACTGATAGCATATATCTACCTTAATTCTTTCCTCATTCTGAATTAAACAAGACAACGTACAGCTGTGAACAGTGCCAATTACTTATCCTCCACACTCATCAACACCAGTAAGCGGAAATGAACCAACGCCATGTATGTTTGTCTATTCGTGCATTGGCCGGGATTGATTGCACAGAGAAGGCAGGAGAGTAAATAGAGGTGCAGGAATGACGGATCCTCAAGATGGGGAACAAAAAAAAAAAAATACTCTAAAGCAAGATGATTGGGAAAATTGCTCATGAATACAATTTTCCCCCACTATGAAGCTGCTACCTTTGGCTATAATCCTAATGCATTGCATTTGATAAATTGTGGGAAGAAGTGAACATTTACATTTATTTTTATGCCATTCTCAATTTTACTGGAAACCAGATATCATTATCAGTAAGAATACGGCGATCAGAATGAACTGCTACTATTATAACATATGAAATACAGAAAAATTCGATGCTGGATATAATTATAGAGAACAGCCATTTCTGTCAGGGCCTGTTGTTTACAGTACACAGCATGTCAGTGTCAACAACTTCCTATGTGCTTCTCCATCCCACTACCTGCCAGGGAATCCAAACTGAAAAAAAAAAAAAGCTTTCAATGTGACGGCTAAGTGTTAGCTTAGTGGGGGATAAAGTTGCCCAGTGAACCCGTGGGTTTTTTATTATATTCTGTGGTTTCTTCGAGAAATTCTTGATGTCACAAATGTTAGACCCATTGTTTTTTTCATATAGACATATGGGTAATTTTAAAAAAAATATAGTCTATATATAAAAAAAAAATGCATGTAGAGAATTTTTAGCCGACAAGATGACATCCTCAACAACTGCATGCCCACACCCAAGTTTTGTTTTAAATGTATTTTGGCCCCCTTCTCTCCCCACTTCGTAAGTTTTCTTGTATGATTGACTTCACCTCCCCTACCTCTTCCACCTGCGATTAATCTATTCTTTTCGCCTTTACCTATGTTTCGAATCATTTTAATATGATAATAATACTCTAGGCAGTAACTCCAATCTTTACCATCTAACCTTGAATCGTGCACAATTATAGACCAGTGACCGTGTGCATAATCCTTGCGTTAACCACAGTGAACACCACTAATGTTTAGGAGGTTTTTCATGGCTACCGCGGTGCGTTAACTAACGTAATGATTATGCATACGGCCATAGGTGCATTTATATCATGAACTATGAGTAAATTCACCCTTGTGATGCTTCAATAAACCAGTTCTCAACTTCACTCCAATACGTCAGATATGTGCGACGGTAGAAAAAAAAAATAAATTCGCATCCCAGCCCCGACAGTGTGAGGCGGCGGTCGAATTTTGCAGCCTAATGTCAGTTGATTACCTGGTGTGAGATCACAAAGTGTCCCCCCCCCCCCCNCCCCCCCCAAAATAAAATAAATCACAAGGTGTCCCCGGGTCATTCTGTGACATCACAGAGTGCCCCCCTTCCCAACATCAAATCTTTCCACAACCAGTCTCAGAGGGAGCCCTGGGGTGTGTGGGAATGGCATTTATGGATTATTCAGTGAGTAATATATGCCGAGTATCGAGTACTTAAACTGTGGTATCTTGGAATGTGTTACAAGTCACATGTAACCAAAAGAGGTAGGTAGAATAAAAGATGAATTAATAATATTGGAGCTGGGTGAGACATTTTACACTGGCATCCCTTCCCTCCCCTCCTCCCCCAACAGTTTCCGGTCACCCACGGTCCTTCTGTGGTACATCACAGATTGACTCCCAAAAGTCATTATGTGATTTTGGGGAGGTGGACATTCCGTGATTTTTTTTTTTT
>JAWQUT010000660.1:163761-185432 GCA_033807755.1 Ellobium chinense
AAAAGGGTTTTCATTAAATGGTTTCCTTAAGTTTACTTTAAAAACAAAGAAAAAGAAGGAATCGTTATTGTTTCCCCTATGAAAATTAACAAAGTTTGTAATTAGACATTAAAATCAAGAACTGATAAAAAACAGGTAGTAATAATAATAATAATAATGTGGTTTATAAGTCTCATATCCAGGTTAATGCCCGCTCATGCGACTTCACACCATTATTACCCCAGCAGGCCTGATCACTCTATGACTTTCTCAACTCCCTGAGGAGCATACAGTGCCGCTGCCATTTATAGGCACTGATCACTAGCAATCTGACAATATCCTCCACTGCCTAGAGCCAGGTACCCATTTTACAGAGGGGTGGACTGAGAAAAATATGAATGAAATGCTTTCTCAAGGCACTTACAACATGACCGTGATCGGGTCAGAATGTAAACTGAAATCTGCAGATGACCCACAAATGTGAGTATGCAAGCACACACACACCTTTTTGTTTATATGTAAAAAGTACCATATATACCAAAGAAAAGATGGCTTAAGAAGTATGTGAAAGTGCAATATTAAAAAAAAAAGGTACAATCTATTTAATTCAAAATGTCCCCAAACAATCCAAAACATTGTTAAATTTGTCAAGGCCATACTTTCTTCATGATGCACTCTCTGTCCAGTGTAATTACAGGAAAAAAAGCAACAAAAAAAACTTGAAATTAACACATGAATTCCAAAGTGAGAGTCTGGAACCATTAGTATCAGTATTAAGTTTTCTGCAGTTATGTCTTTGACCAATATAGTCTTCAATATGTCTCCTGTTTAGTTGTTATTATGTCTATCCATCTATATGATTGTCCATTTTTTGGTAATGTCTGTCCATTTCACGTCTTGTCAGTCTGTTTGTCTGTCAATTTGTCTGTTTATATATTGTACATGGAGCAGCCATAAATCCATAGTTCATTACATAATAGCACTGGAAATAGACATGTTAACTATGCAATATGAATGCTATTTAAAACCAAAAAAAACCCCAAAAAACGTATTACACACTAAATAGGTGTTAACAAGATAATATTAAATATACAACATATTCTGATTGTAATACTACAGTGGCACCTCACTTCCTCGAACCACTTGGTCTTGAATTTCCAATGATTTTATTACAAAGCTCCTATCTCAGGATCTATGTTTCTATGTACAGGACAGTTCACTTAAAATGACATCACATTATCTGAAATTTGGTTGATACGAGTAAAAAGAAAATTCCTGTCCAAAGGTTATCTTTAGTCAAAGTAAAATACTTTGTGTAACATGATAACTAAAACTGTCAAGAGAAAACAGGCTGACAGAGAGAGGTAAGAGAATAGGTCACTTCTTTGCTATCTTCTTCCTCTAGTCTATTGGTGGTGGAATGCATGAAGATTATGTTAATACTGCATCAATCAAAGATGATGACAACATACAGTGATCCTTGACAATATGCAGCTCAAAACACAACTCTATGCTCATAACTATTGTGGGAGACTACAAGTTTTCCAAATATTATACAGAAAATCAATAACACAAAACTCGTTTACCCAATTAAGAGTCAGCTAGTCTCGTCAATTTTCTGTTAGGAACATTCTGTTGTGTGAAATTTAAATAAAAATCTTGTTTACCTCATAATCTTTTTGGTATCTTTATGTAAATATGTATGCAATCTACCAATCAAACATCTCACAAAAGATGTGTGTCCACATTTAACTGAAATGTGAGCTGTGTTTCTGTTCAAATATACTACTATTATATGAGCTAAATAGAAAATGTCAACTTCAATGCAACATGCTTGCATTATCACTTCCCATAAATTCCAACAAGAACATAACAAGAAATACTGTATAGCATAAAAATCCTTAGTGTGTTAGGATGACTTGCATTAACAGTAGCGAAGTAATGAGTTATTCATTTTTAATTGGCATGAAAAAGGTTAACAAGAGAAAAAGAAAAAGACTATTAGTGACATAAATAACTTAATGCTTGACTACAAACTGCCTGCACTGAAATAGTCCGAAAAGGAGGCATTTTCCACCCTCATGTATGTATGTGATCACTGTGATGGGACCATTAGTTTGCATCAGTGATTATTTGATCTGGGCCACGGCATATTTGTGGTTTTGAGATGGAGGAAAATAAATATCACACTCTTATTATTCAGTACATATTTTCTATTGTCCTTCAAGCATAACTTTGCCATTATGAAGGATAGATCTATCTAAACCATTACTGTGATGCTTATGAAAGCATTCAGGAATGTGCTGAACTCACCTCTGTAAAACTTGTATTCAAGTGCAACGGTTGCCAAATGCACATGTGTAACCCAGTCAACAAAATGAGGCACATCTTGCATTTTGGTAGAAATGAGATATTGGTATCACCAAACAGGTTGGCCAAATTCCTTTCCCATGGTGAAAAAGTATTGCTCTGACTTATTTAGTAGAAAACATATGGTCTTTCAAAGACAGGAAGTGACACAAACTCAGTTTTGAGAAAAAAACAAAAAAACACTGTTAAAGTTTCAGCTCAGATAAAGGCCAAAACTATTAAGCAGCTAGGATAATATATTGATGTAATAATTATATCTATGAGAAAATGATACTATGAAAACTTTAAGCCCAAGTGCAGTGAATTCATAGAAAATAGTAAGACCATACCCATGAAAATCGGTCACGTGACATAAGCCATAAATAAGCTCTATTTTCATTAATTAATATCATCTATGATGACTCAATACAATTTTAAAGCCTTTAAAGAGTGGAAATGAACCAAAAAAAAAGGTGTCCAGGCATTTGACTCATAATCCAAATCCTGTTGAATGTCCGATCTTGAGTGTCTCTTCGAGACCCACAGGTGAATGGGAATGGAGTTTCACCAACAGTACAAGCGACACTGCCTTGTGCTGTCTCATGAATGTTCGACCTTTCTAGAGCATGGTAAATAAGACAACTTTATTTATATCCATAAGTTGGAAAATTTGCTTGGTTGCAGTATACAGGCACACAGAAATAATAACAATAGTAATGATATGAGATCATGACAGAGTGAAAGACAATAACACTCTTTGCATGCATTATAAGCTATTCAGAAATCCAACATACAGAAATGTTCATGGTCTTTGTCACAACAAAACACCATTCATGGACTGTACTCACATCCCTCAGCTCTGTGCCCCACCTAGTTGCCTTGGCCTTTCTCACTCAACAAAGCGTACTGTGCGCTATGCTTCACAGTTGATTTACAATTAGTACATGACAAACTTTTTTTTTTATATCCTGCGACAGAGAATCTGGCACCACTCTGACTGAATATTGCACAAAGGAATATTGGTATCTCTCTGTTCTACAGAAATCAGACAAAAATGTGCCACTTAGAACTGATGTTTTATATAACATATAGAGAAGAGAGAATATTCAGTGTTGGGGAGGATTATCTTTACTTAAGAAACAATTGCTTTCACAAATAGCTCATCAATAGATGGAATGGTAATGAAAGCAATAATTAAGAATGATTCACTACTTGAATTTATAAATTTCACTTTATATTTGAAGCCATTAAAAAAGCATTTGGAGTGTAAAACTGTCATGAATTCGATGGAATAGAGTTTATAAGGTTATATGACACATGACATGTTTCTTCATAGAAACATACTGTTTACATCTAAACTGACACAAATCACATGAATATGGCTTTTCACCCGAATGAGTCATTTTGTGTTGTTTCATACCCCATGAAAATTTACAAATATAATGGCATATATCGCATACATATGCTTTTTTATGTGAATGAGATATCATATGGTTTTGTAATGCCCCTGCATATCTACATGTATACTGACATTTATCGCACGAAAATAGCTTTATAATTCTTGTATGAGTTTTTATATGTCTTTTCAGAATCCCGGCTCTTCTACATCTAAATTGGCACAAATCACAAGAATATGGCTTTTCATCTGTATGAGTCAGTACATGTGTTTTCATGGAGCCTAAGCATATACATTTATAATGACATATATCACACATATACGGTTTTTCACCTGTACGAGTCCTTTTATGGATTGTCATTTGCTCTGGTCTTTTACATGTAAACTGACATATGCCACATGAATAGGGCCTTTCACCAGTATGAGTCCGTTTATGATATTTCAAACGCATTGCTTCTTTACATCTAAACTGACACAAATCACATGAAAATGGTTTTTCATCTGTATGTACCCTTCTGTGCCATTTCAACCTCACTGCTGTTTTACCTGCATACTCACATAGATCACATAAATATGGCTTTTCATTGGAATGAGTCCTTTGGTGATGCTTCAAAAGGCTTGCAGTGGAACATTTATAATCACATCTATCACACAAAAATGGCTTTTCATCTGAATGAGTTGTTGTTCTATGTTTATTCATATCTTTAACTCGTCGACATTTATACTGGCATTTGTCACAGGAATATTTTTCATGAGTCAGTTTATGTTTTTGCATTTGGTCTGCTGATTTACACTTATAGTGGCATTTGTCACATGAAAATGCTCTTTCACTTGCATGAACCCTTTTGTGCCTCCTCAGGTTCTGTGTATTCTTACATCTGTACTGACACAAATCACACGAAAGTGGTTTTTCACCTGTATGTGTCATCTGATGATGTCTCAAATTCCATGCAAATCTGCAGGTATACTGACATCTGTCACATGAAAATGGCTTGGCAACTGTATGTCTCAATATATGCCTTTTAATCTGCCCAGGTGTTCTACTTGCATAATTACACATGTCACATAAAAATGGTTTTTCACCTGTATGGGTCATTTTGTGTTCTTTCATTCGTGTCGGGATCCTGCATGTATACTGGCATATGTCACATAAAAGTGGAGATTTAAATGCAAGGGTCTTTTTGTGATTTTTTACACCTTTTGTTTTCCTACATTTATGTACAGATGCGTACTGTTTCAAAGAATGAGAGGTACTGTAATCTGACTGACTCACATCAGAAATATTTTGCATATCAGATGAATGTTTTAGTACATGTTGCTTTATGTGCCACAGCTGCCTGCACCTATAGTTACATATATCACAAAAATGAAACTTCCCATCATATTTGTGTTGCATAATGTGTTTTGAAAGGACATGAAAATAATAATTTGAAAAATTACACACATCACAAAAGAACAGGTTTTGCAGGTAGTAAACTTTCTTTTGGTGTCTGCCTTTTCTCTTCGTCTGTGATCCTTTCCCACTAAAAACATTTGCCTCATTGCTTGACATGTTACTAGCATAACTGACAGTTGCACTGGAATTGCCATCGAAACTATGTTGTTGATAATGACATTTGTATCTATCATCACTCAACCCCATTGTAGGTTCGTTCATCACCTTTAATGTATCACTGTGACATGTTTCATGAATTACCACATTTTCTTGCAGGCTCTGTTCCACATCACACAAACTGTCACCCTCGGGACATTCAGATGAAACGACCATTTCTGACACTTGAAATGAATTAACCACACTGTTATGTTGACTGGCACTGAACCGGCTAGCCCTTGCAATCAACAGAGTTTCATTTTCAGATTCAGTGCACAATGGTTCTACCTTCAGCTGCATTAAAAACTCAGCTTGTTCTTCTGGTTCATCTGCTACAACAGCAGTTTTGTCTTTCTCTTCACTATTGCCAGATTTTTCTTTGACATCAGCTGACCTCTCATTGTTCTTCACAGATTCTTGATATAAATTCACTTTTTCATGATCATTTCCAGCATAAGAAGCACCATTACAATCAGTCATGTCTTCTTGTCTGGTACTAATTTCTTGGTTGACATCCAAAACCTTCCCAGTTTCTTGCTTCACAGCTGCTTCAAACTTGACATCGGACTTAATTTCAACATGCACACCAGAAGAACCAGATAAGTCTGGTTCTAATATTTGAGACTGGTTTCCTTCCATGTGAAATGCACACCTACAGGACTCTTGCTTTAGGCACAGAACTGGTATTCAGCACTGCTACCACTCACCTGGGGACAAGAGAAGGAATAGAAAACAAAGGTAAACAAATCAACTGCAGACTCCCTCTAAATCTTCATCTTCTGTTTACAATATACACTGATTTTCCAGACTAGAATGTTTTTGTGCGCATTTAGAGATCTATAGCAAAGACAGATAGTCAAGTGGTGACAGAACTTTGCTAAATTAATTCAAATTCCTAAAAAAATATATGTCCTCACTCTTTAAGGAAGCCACTCACTTTTCATGACATTCTCTAAACCTTTTGTGGCTTTGTGGGAACTTCTGTGGACTCTGTCTCTTTTTCTGAAACCTCTAATCTTAAACATGAATTTCATATTAGATCTCAACATAAAGCCATCTTTTGAAGAAAAGAGTGATAAAGTTAACTCTTAACTCTTGTAGCATGAGGCGACTCAGGTCCACCTCCTGCTGGCTGCGCGACCACTGTTACGAAAAATAACTGTTGCACTTGTCTTGCTGGCTGATCAGCTGAGATTGGGCAGCAAAATTCGAACACTGCATCCAGTAACTGGCAGGGAGATGCATATATATATTCTATGGCCGCGCTCAAGCATAGTAGCAGACAGCAGAATTAATTCTATCATAGCATCATGAGGGCTAATGAAGGAGAATGGTTTTGTAGAGCATCAAAAGAGAAGGAAGATCTGCAAACCCCCAAAATATCAAGGGTCAGGCAGGAGATGAGGTTGTAATATAAACTTATCACCTAGTTTTACTCTTCTCATTAGTCATTCAAACATGTCTTTCTTATTGTCAGAAAATGACAGTTTAAGGTGTTTCTGAAGATATGCATGAGCTGGGATAGGAAAGAGAAAGCACACTTTGGGAGGCACCTTAACAGACATGACTAGAGGGATTCTAAAGAATATTGCTGCTTAGATGTTTTTGCTTGCTTTTAGTCAAGATTCTGATCTGGCATTTACCTAGATCTATACTTAGTCCAATGAATTGTGTTCTCTATCAATTTCATCTCAAAATGTGTCTTCAAAACCAAAACAAACGACTTCTGTGATTGAATGGAACCTCTGAAACTTCAGCTCGGCTTTCTCTAACAATAGCACCCATTTAGTCGAAATATTGATCTATTCCATGACCTGTCTATGACTAAATGAGCTGTATCATCATCACTGCCGTGCTGTCCTTCGAGATAGCCGATTGCTCTTCACAGTGTGGCAAGCTTATGCGAATGTCTATAAAACTATGGGCAATGTCTAAGGACAGCACCGTGACGATAAAGATACAGTTCATTTAGTCATAGACAAACCATGGACTATATTGATATTTCGACTAAATCGGTGCCGTCGTTAGAGAAAGCCAAACTATGAACCTCTTTTCCTTCTGAATAAGTTATTCAGAAGGAAAAGAGGTTCATAGTTATTCAATAACTCAAAGCCCAGCCTTTTCAGTAAACACTATAACACCCAGTACAGCCAGATGCATAGCAGAATGAAATCCCTGGTGTGGACAGTTCAAAATAAAATATACCGTCTGATGAAAACTCTTATCAAATTCCAAGACACAACAATATAATAAGCGCATTACTCATACTGAAGATTAACTCTTAGTGTTCGGTGCGCCGAGTCAGTCGGCTCGGCTACCTTACGAAATGACCGGCGCGCCGAGCCATACGGCTCGCTATATAGCCTTTGTTTTTCTTTGCGACATAGCAAGATTTTGCGACTCTGGTAGTATTTTCGGCAATACATGTCGCAAATAGGTATTATTTGATCCAAAACATCCGGGTTGAGCCGGTTTGGCGTCAGTTTGAAAGCGAGAAGTTGATTTCGGTCGAGCTGTCACTTTAGTTTACGTAATCAGCTGATTCACGTACGGTTTGTTAACAACCAAATATGCTACTTGGATGACCCCCTACTGTAAATAAACCCATTTATGGATTACATAGAGACAACTTTTCTTCTTTGATTATGGATATACAGTGGAACCCGCTTAAGCGGGACGGCTCCGTTCCCGACGAATCGTCTCCCTTAAGCGGGCGTCCTGCTTAGGCGGACTATCCATTATAAAGTGATTTCTTAGCTAGTTTGTGCGTTTCATTCAAGTTAAGGGATATCATTACTTGTTGCTAGTGAGGTGTGACAACGGAGTCAGATTTAAATTTTATCTGTACTGTTTAGAATATGCAGTCTAACTGCATTTTCAGTAGGCTTGCAGAGCATATTACTGGTCATTCTTTGCGGGGAACGGGATTTTTGGTTGGCTTCAAAGAAGCACCTAAGTCTTCTCACCACTCTCCTTTAAAAATTCAAAAACAATATTTCTTTTAAAGACCGGGACATGTCTACATCAGAGGGAAAGAAATAATACATGTTAAAACAAAACTGGAGAGAATATAAAAGGTCTAACATCTCTGAAATCTAGCTGATGTTCGCCACCCCCCGTTCAAGTGATCAAAAATAATTTGGGATCAAATTTACATGATCGTAAACACCAGCAAAGATAAGCGTCACACTTCCCGCTCCACATCTGGCCAGAGCGTGACGCGAGCGGCGTGTGTCAAAAAGCCTTCACGCAACACGAATGATGGCCATGCCTTTGTCAATGAAACCCTGGCTGAGTGTTGTGCAATAGCGCAGGTAAGGCTCGTAAGTGTCAATCACTGCCTAAGCTGAAGAAAGGATAAAGTGTGGCTGACAGGGGGCGGGGCTTACTTAATATTGATCCGTTAATGCTTGCGCGGGTTAAAAATGACAAGCGGCTACGATGTTCGCTCTGATTCGTCCATGCGTGCGCAGAAGGGTCAACTGCATGACAGAAGGCTAAGGGGTTCTCACTTCTCACGTAACGTAAAGGGGGGTAATCAGGACCGTCGGTACAAGCTTCTTTGTAGCTCTCAGGTTTTCAGCTGATGGACAAAGGTAAACAAGCACTAAGACACAGTACGATAGTGACAATTTGCAGCATTCATGTCAAAAACAGCGTATATATTATGGAAATCTGGCTCCAAGTCGTCTCGCTTAAGCGGGTTGCCGTCCCGCTCACATGTATATATTTAAATAGCAAAAATTCCGTTCCCCAGGCATAGGTCTCACTTAAGCGGGCGTCCCGCTCACGCGTGTCCCGCTTAAGCGGGTTCCACTGTACTCCCAATTATGACCTGCTTTGGCCTGGTGATTGTATGATGAGGTGTTGAGTAGAATTTCCTTGTTTTCGTTTTTGAATTGTATTTGTGGGCTTTATTTTANCAATATTGAAGAAGCAAACTTACTTGCCGTCTTTCTTTCTTTCTTTCTTTATTTACCCCACAAAAAACCATGCCCCACTTTTTTATACCAACCCCATCAAAATAATCCCTCTTTAGTATGTTCTTACTTCCGGGTTGTTGCATACGGATATCTTTCCCATTTCTGAACACAGACATACCAAAAACTTTATTGTAGCTCTTGTGATAAGGGAGATATGACCATTTTTCTACCCCACCTAGCTCCTCTGTGAATGCCTGCGGTCAAACTGAAAAAATCCTTACGGTCATAAAGAGTTAAGAGCCATGTCAAACCGACAAGCTTACGCGTAGCGCACAGTTATTGGATACTTTCTAGATCAAACGGCATATCTCAAGGGATAGAGCCGCTCTTGCATCAATACAGTTCATTTAATGATTAGTTTAGCCACAAGATCGGACCTATTCCGTGATTATTCCGCATAGCCAACCATACCTGAATTGAGGTTAGAGTACTTAGAGCCAGCATCAACTGCCACTAACAGACTAACGTGGACATGTGGTCCCGTCCCGTCCCGACTAAATTATCGATATATACTGTATATATCGATTTGTAAAATCAAAAGCAGCATCGACCACAAATATTTGTTATTGATTACATAAAAGACGTATCGAATCTGTGAAAATGTTGATGTATTTGTGGTCAGTGATCGATGTCAGATTTTCTTTATTTTGTGTTCTTTGCGTTTTAAAAAATATAAAATACATTAATAAATTGGCTGTCTCGAAGGACAGCACCGCAATGATAATGATACAGTTCATTTAGTCATAAAAAAGTCATGGACTATATCGATATTTCGACTAAATCGGTGCGTTATTAGAGAAAACCAATAAATTTGATTGATAAAAGCACTATTGTTGTTGTTGAACCAGTGTAGTTTCTCTCTCACTCCCTTTTTTACTCCATCGTCCGCTGCAAATAATTTTCTCATAGGCTGACTTACCAAGTCAGTCAAATCTTTGTCCTGATCATACTGACAATCACAAGTGAATATCTAAACACTTTAATATGAAATCCATCAGTACAGATTAGACTGCAGCTCTACAATAACTGTAGATTTGCCAAATAAAAAAAAACGTGGAAGAAACTTCCAAAAATAATGATCATGTAGTATCGTTAACGTACTCGAATATTAGTACCGATGCTGATCATGCTTATCAATACCATTTTACAATCTTCACGCATGCGCAAAATTGGGACATGCCAGATTAGCTTTTGCAAATCAAAATATTTATGATAATTGAAATCTTTAATGAAGCATTCACCAAGTTAATTAAGTAGGTAAGTACTATGAAAAGTGATTTGATACCTGGTAGACACTATGTAGGAAAGCACGCTACTTGTAGAAAATGGCGTTACAGTTATTTTACGATAATGCCAGGGACAACGAGACTGCATTGAATTTTCTGCAGCAAGACGCCCTGATTAGGCAGACTGGATCCCCTTGTCCGTTATGTCCAAAAAAAAAAAAAGTACAGTAATAAAGTAATAAAGTCAGAAAGGAGAGCTGAGAAGATCTGGAGATGCCCAGTACATAAAACTAGCAAAATGTCTCTTAAAAAAGATTCCTTTGAGGAAAATTGCCATTTGCCATTTCAGAAAATTGTAGCGCTTCTTTTTCTTTGCTCTTTTAAGATCCCAATTTGCACGACCTAAGACCTGACAGGAATAGGAAATCAGGCAGTCATCCACTATATAATTTTGGGATATTTGTTCGTGGTGGCTGACACAGAATCTATTTCAAATTGGCGGACCAGGGCGTGTCGTTGAGATAGACGAGAGTCTTGTGGATAAAAGAAAGAACATGGGCCATGTTGTTGACTAAAGGTGGATTTTCGGGGGAGTGTGCCCTGCAACAGGACAAGGCTTTTTAGAGCTTATTCCCGACAAAACTGGAGTCAACCTTCTGCCCCTCATACAGACCCATATTGCACCTGGTACGTTTTAAAAGTGCTAGGTTATAAACATGTTTTAATAACTACAGTCTGTTAATCATTTAATGCTGGAAAATGCTGATATACGAAAATGCAAAAAAAAAAAAAAATATAAGATATTATATTTATAGAATAACTGCCATACTGTGTCGTTTCCTTTTACAAGTGGATTAAGAATTGAAAATTTATACATTACTTCTGCATTATTATATTTGCGGTGACACAATGTATCACTGATTTTAGATAACTTAATTATGTTTAAAGGTAAAACATTTACAGATTTCATTTCATCACTTAAGTATCCTTTCCGACCAAACTCTAAATAATTTAGTCACCTAGAAACTAACATTAGATATCTCATACTTTTCACGACATAATAAAATATGTCGTTGTGTTATATCGCACAGGAAGCATCACTTATTTAGATCGCCATGCCCCCTATGTCAACATCCCAACTCTTCCACTGAATCCACCCTTTCAACGTCTTACCATGATCCATCAACACAATTTTGTTGATCCTATGACAGGCGCCTGCACAAATCACGTTCAGTGTTACTGGAAGAACTGTAAGCGGGGATTCAAATGGATGACTGGAGTCCATAACACCATGCTATACTATCATCCCATCTGGACGAATTGCAGTGGCGGGAGATACATGGAAAGACAGGACAGGATGCCTTACGGAATATGATAGCTCATACTGGACTGTGGTACCCAACACCATAGCCCCCTCCTCCCCCAATCTTTCTCGACGTTCTTCTTATTACTTTTATAAATTTTTTTTTGTTCGTTATTCTATTTATTATTTTTTTTTTATATTTATTTATAGCTTATTTTCTTCACTCTTTTTTTTTTTCATAGCACCGCCCCCTCCTCTTTTTTGTTGTTTTTATTGTAATTTTTGTTTCATCTCTTCTGGAAGGGTCGGAACAATATCAGCTGTTCAGGTAATAAACTGTTATGTGACGATTTTAACGAATTAGTGTTGTTTTGTATAATTATCTCAAAACAATGAGAATTTTTTTAGGCCTTTCACTTACTGTCTTAAAAAATCTGACAAACAGCGTAACCGAATGTTCCTGTCAAGAATGCAATACTCACCGGTTTTGGAGAAGGACATTAAATATTGTTCTGGAAATTCTTTCCTAGGCATTTCCGGTTTCTTGAATGCGTTTTTTTGACAACTTTATACCATTACAAGTTCCAGTGTTGCCAGGGTGGCTACTTTAACTTTAAGCCAAACATGGCTATTTTCTGAAAGTCCTGACAGGAAGATTGTGTCCGTCGCGGGTTTTTTTTTTTTCGGAANGGGGGGGGGGGGATTTTCTGGCTAGGTGACAAATGAAATAAATAATAAAAACAAGCAAAAAAAAACAACAACAACTAATATTAGTGTTTGGATAGAAAAGCACATATGCAAGTAAACAACACAATTTGTTGGGTTGTTCTCAAATATATCAACTTACTGGATTGTTGTTTTTTTTAAAATCATGACTGACTGCCTTTACTGAAAATCGATTTGTACTGCAAGCGCTTTGCTAGAAAATATTTCTCTCTCTAGCCCATTAGAACAGTGCCATTTTCCTAATGCCAACACAGAATAATAATATATCTGTTGGAGTTGGTATTCTCTAGATTCGCCGCCAGTCTTTTCTGCCCTGTCAACGGGTTCACTTCAACCAGCCACTGACTCAGGCTATTGTTCCCATATCAAGCTTTCTGTCGATCCTTTCTTCTTTTTTTCTAGACACCACTCCTTCTATCTAGTATGATGATGCTGTCTAATGTCTGATGACTTCTCATGAAGTCAAGAATTACATGTTCCATAGTATAAACTTGTCTGTATCGCCAGATGACAGCTATGCTCAAGTTGTTGTGTTCTGTCCTTTCCATAATTTACAGTATTTGCAGTAAATGGGAATATATTATGCCTCATGATATGTTGTGTCCTGGCTGTTGAATTCTTGTACATGGTAAAGGTCTTGTTCTGATCCCCCCACCTGCCCCCCCTAGAGGAGGGACCCACTACTCTTTCACTGTAGACTATAGCTCACTACTGTGGTGCGTACTCCTCTTCTTTTTTTTTAACTCAGCACATTGCTTCTTATTGTGACCGGGTACTGATCTAAGAAAAGTTTCGTCTCAAAATAATAATATTATAGCTGTTACTTCATTACCAGACTTAAGAGAATAATCTGAGAAACATCAGTGCACATACTTATAGTGGAGTTTTTGATATAAACTGTACCTCAAAAATAAGTTACGTGGAATTAAAGGAAAACGTTTTCTCTTTAAAAAAAATGAAATAAGAAGTAAACTGAGAAATATAAAATGCCCTTGTAAATACCTGCATTATTGTGTGGTAGACACATGCGTGAAATTTAATGGTAAAGTAACAACTATCTATTACTGTAATTTGGGATAAAGTTTTCCTGACATCATCATCTAAAACGCTATGGTGCTCACTTTTATCTGAAAAATGTACCGTTCAGAAAAAGCGTTGCGGGAGCAACTATAGTGCACTATAATCAACAATGGAAGGGTAGTTGGTGGCTATTTTATTGGCTATTTTCGGTTTTAGTTTAGCTATTTTATTTTTACTCTATGTTGGCGGTTTTCATTTCAAGACCTGGCAACACTATTACTTGAGTATCACACAAGATAGGATACTAACTAAGAAAAAGAAGGAGCGAACATTTATTGACGCTGGGCTGGGCACTTTCTGAAGATGGCGAGCGCTAGACTAAGTTCCTTTTACTGGACTGACCTTTCGAAATAGACTTCGTTTAATATTTTTACCCTTTACTTTGGGTTGTTATGAATGGGTAAAGTGAAATAGCAAACTGACGACTCTTTTGGTGTTTTTGGTTCAGAAGTTCGTTGTCTTCCCAGTTATAGCTGTGAAACTAAATATATTTTTTTTTTATTTTGGCGCTGGTGTGACGTGGATTAGCTGGTTATCAAATTATGCATTGTATTTTTAACTCCCCTCCCCTCCCCTTCCACGCCCCCGTAAGAATTAGCGTACTACGTATTCCTCGCATGCATTTATTTACCCTGTAGGGACATTGTTTTTACAATGTCATACAGTGTTAAACATTTCATTCATTCCCACCCTCTTCCCCCCAAGACCAACGAAAGCGTTTCCTTTGATAGATGCAATAATGATTGTGGTTGTTTTTGCTGTAAAAATAGCTGTAATGGTAGTGTACAGAATAGTGGCAGAACATGTATATTTATTGAGAATAGAAGAAATAGTATTTGCACTAGAATAGTAGCGCTAGCCGACCACGCGCTATGCAGCTGGCTGGCTGTGTGACCTAGTTTTACCAATGCTATAGCGGATCAGCGCATACAGCCTAACGGTTAGGATCCGTTGCCAGGATACACTTACACTATCGCCGCAGGTAGAGATTTGTGGAGCGATGTACTTTTGCCGCATTGAATGGTAGAGAATGCACGGTAGTATACATGTACCAAAACCGCACCACGAGGGTTAGTTATTGCTGTTTTGTTGTTGTTATTATTGTTGTTGTTGCTCTTATTGGTGCTGCTGCAGCCACGACAGCGATAGCAATAGTAGGAGTAGTAATGATGCTGCTGGTGGTGCTGGTTGTGATAGTGTTGGTGTTATTGTTGTTGTTGGTGGTGATGATGATGTAGTGCAACGACGGCGGTGGTGAAGATGGCAGTGGTGTTAGTAACGTGGATATGCTGGTGGTACTGATGATTGTACAGATGACAGTAAGTGGTTTTTTTTTTAGTTATAAACCAGTTTACGTTTCTTGTAACTAAAATTTGCCAAAACTACTAATGCACCGTATGCTTTAAACATTGGAGTACCCGTATATCGTTGATGTCCTCATTATAATAGCGTCATTCCAACTCACTGATGTCGTGTTAACAACTATATATATGACTGTCGCTGGTGACATTTTTGATCGACACAAACCTCAATTGCAAAAAAAAAATATTAAACCATTCTGATATAGATAGATGTTACGAGTATAGGCACATAAATAGAAATAAACACAGGAAATGGGCAGTGACGATACGACGGTCTTGTTGCAGATTCTTACATTGAAACAAATGCACAAACATTAAAAAAGAAACTATTGTAATGAATGAACCTTTGTAGAAAAAAAAAAGAAAGAGAACAAAAGTTCATGTTCAGGTAGAATGTACAATTCATATTAATACACATAATTTTATTAATACATTGAATACATGTCCACAAAAGCACACTAGTTCGTGTAAAGAGACAGACGCGAAAATCAAATCCAGCAAAAAAGTTCATCACCAGGTTTTCTCTAACACTAAACCAATACTGACATTTTACGGCGACGATGTGGAGAGACGAAACACCTTGAAATACCCAGGAATAGATTTTTGATAGCACCCAGACCTTCAGGTAGCGTGTGGAAAAATTAAATCAGAAAACTGGCCATGGGGAAAGGGAACGGGGTTGGATTTGAATTTTAAAGGGTTAGATGGTGCAAATATATTCGTAGACTCAGAATAGGTGAGGTATAGCCACTCAAAAAACTCTGTTGTTGTTGCTAGATGGGTACGGTTACCCTGCTTACTGAGGCCTAAAATTATTAGTATTAAGTTCTCAAAATCTTGGTTTAGGGGTATTTTTTTTTGTGTCGAAAAAAAAAAAAGCTAAACAACATGTGTGGAAAGTATTTTGGCATGGGACTCCTGGATCAGTTAATGAGAGGTAAAAAAAACCATTAGCATCTTCACTCCTAAAAGCAAGGAATGTACTACTAGCAATGAAGGATAGAATGTCTGCAAACTTTGATCAAAGGATATATGGACATCACATATTAAAATTTGGATTCAGTGTGGACTGTGGGAGAATTAAAATTTTTTTTGCTCTTCACTTCAAGCGTTGCATAAACCAAGGTAGTTAAATGAGATACAAGTATAACTGTACTATGCACAGAATAGATATAGATCTAGAAAAGGTCTAATAAAAAAAAGTGAACTTTGCAATAGTGAGTTGAGTCGATTTGGAGTTCCAAATTACCAGAGTCTAAAATAGTGCTGTTGCAAAAGCAGATATTTTCGTCCATCATAATCATTACCATCTACCGTATCGCTAAATTTTACTACAGTCGTAATTTCAATCATTGATGCATCAAGTATTTCTGCCCTGCTTGATATCAAAGAATCTCCGTGGCACCAGGTGGTACTATTTCTTCATCCTGTTTATCTGAACCTGAAACTTTACGACGTTCTTTTGCTATATCCGATACCCCACGGTTCGGTACGCTTATTGCTAGTCTGCGTCCATTCGCAACCTTTACTTTACGTCCATCTGCGGACCCTTTACGTGTCTGCTCTGGTACCATGTGATGCTCCGATTCTGATAATCGTCTGTCCTGATGTTCATCTAAAGCTGGGATTCTATTTTCATGTTCATTTGAACCTGACGGTTCTGCAGATGAGACTGTTATTTCTTCCCATGTCCACTCTGCATCTACTGACGAGCCCTCTTCACTTGAACGCGTTGCTTTCCTTCGCTGTTTATAAGAGACATGTTCTCCATTCTGGATGTCTGAGGCTGGTGTTTTTTCTCGCTGGTCTTCAGCTAATATTTCGCCTTCCGGTTTTAAATCTGCAATAATAATAATAACAATGATATTAATAATAATAATAATAGTAATAGAAAGAGCAATAATATAATGCTCACTCTCCACAATGGACTCCGAGTGCTTTACAAAACAGGTACATTATTTTCACATCTACACTTCTAAGCCTAAATAAGAATCTCCTACACACTTTCCATACCCACACATCTTTCAATATAATCACGATCACTTGAAAAAAAAAACAAACATAAGGAACCAGTCAACATTTTGAGAAAATAAAAGCTACAACATATCTATAAATAATTTAAAACTGACAGGACCGGCCAGCTTGTCGCCGGTTAAACGAGTTTTGTGTTATCCGTTTGCAGCAGAAATGAGCAAATAACCAAGAAATTTCAGATGGTAGATGCCTATTACATGTATTTCTGGATGAGAGCTTTGGTGGCCTTGACTAGTGATGAAGTAGCGAGTTGTCATTTTCATTTCAAAACAGATTGATTCAAATATGTATACAGACTTTATATTTTCACCTCATCCGCTGGTGAAAGTTTGTTTCGTTTCCGGACCGGGATTATCAACAGCCGAAGATGGACAGCATTTTATGTGAAATGTTTTTGGTCTTAAATTCAGTGATTCCATTTGGCAAACAAACAAAACAAACAAACAAAAATTTCGAAGGACGTCATAATGATCAATGTATCTTGTTGGACCCTCAGCAGGAAAAGTGTGTGTGTATATGTGTGTGTGTGTGTGTGTGTGTGTGTGTGTGTGTGTGTGTGTATGTGTGTGTTTGTGTGNTGTGTGTGTGTGTGTGTGTGTGAGAGAGAGTGTGTACGTGGGCGTGTGTGTGTGTGTGCCTGTGTGTGTATGTGTGTGTGTTTGTTTGTTTGTTTGTTTGTTTGTATTTTCTCGCAACCTTAATTTTGTTTTGTTTAATTTTTGTTTCATGGTGAGGAGCGCATAATCAAACCGAAGGAAGAAAGCATCTGTTAAAAGAAGTGAAGAAAAAGTAGAACAAATAATGTTTAGTGACAAGGGCTTGATATAGACGGAGAAAGCACCTAAAGACATCCACAAACCTTTGGTCTCATCACGTCTCCTCCATATGGACAAGATGCAGTATCCAAGCCAGCATGCCAGGATCGTGAATAACAACAGTGATACTATAGCAAATAGTTCCAAGGCTGCACCTGCAGAGAAACAAAACTCACATGCACTGGTCAGCTAGAACGGCATAAGGAAATACTTCATTGTTAATAATAATTATGAAAAACATATACAGTCGACTCCGCTTAATCGCCCATCCTCGGGATCACGAAAAAAAGTGGTCGATTAAGCGGAGCGGCGATTAAGCGGGGGAAGTAATTTCGGCCATATTTTTGGTAAGAATATTAAATTTCTTTGATGTCGTGGTTTGATATCGTGCAGTGACACCTTCTTGTCGCCAGACTCGGGACGAACTCGCGTTTATCGGTGTTGTAGCGCACAAAATGTTTGATCTCCGCGATCTCTCTCATTGGCCACCTCGCAATAACCCAGCAGACAATAAGGAGTAGGATGGCATGGTCGGGGTAGACCGTTCATCCACATGACACGTTCTCTGATCTGACCGAAATCCACCAGACAGGCGCAATCAAGGCGTGGGGGAAGGAGACTACACCATGGCTTTCGGCGCAGTAGCATATCGGACAGGCGAAGGCGGTGATGCGTAGCGTGGGACGAAGGGGGACAAGGGGAGGGGGAGGTGGAGAGGAAAGGCTTATCACACCTATTTCGGGACGGCAGCGGTCACTCAGTCAACCGGTCTACCATCCGCGCGCAGTTAAACCGTCTGTGTACATTGTTTGTTTGTCAACTGTAACCCTTCAACCGCTGATCTTTGAATTCATGGGCGTTGAAGAGTGGTCGATTATCCGGAGTGAGAGGCGATTATATATATTTATATAGAAAAAAATCGGTTTCCTAGGAAACGAGGCGATTAAGCGGAAAAGGCGATTAAGCGGAGTCGACTGTATCACCTAAGTATGGAATGACAAACTGGCAAGATATTGCTTTAAACTTTAACAAAAAAAAAAGTCATGGATTAATCAAATGCAATCTATTGTCCAGTGAAACTAAAAGAAACGTATTAATATGGATTTTATTTCGCTAGATTTATCTATGCTGTGCTAGACGAAGAAATTCAGCGGCAATCAAGTCTAAAGAAACTAAAAACTAATGTTCTTTCAGTATTGATTTTGAGCTAATAATTATGACTCTGTGCCCATTTTGACTCAAAAATCAATGCCGGAATCGCCATACAATGTGTATTTATTTAAAAATAAAAGCAACACCATGATTTTTTAAAAATATATTGTATCTTCTCTGTTCTGTGTGCATTATATTAATGAAGCAATCCATCGAAATTAATTTTGGATACACATTCTCTCTCTCTCTCTCTCTCTCTCTCTCTCTCTTTCCTTCTCTGTCTCAATTTGTGCGTGTATGTGAGTGTGTGTGTGTGTGTGTGTGTGTGTGTGAGTGTGTGTGTGTTGTGTTGTGTTGTGTGTGTGTGTGTGTGTGTGTGTGTGTGTGTGTGTGTGTGTGTGTGTGTGTGTGAGGGCACGCGCGATTGTTTGAGTGTCTCCCTCGCGTGGATGTATACTAATAACAATATTTGCTGATTGCTGTGGTGTATACTGTATGCCTAATTGGATAAATAACATAATTAAATCACATCATGTCTTGTCTTAACATACAATCCATCAGAGTATACGTGGCATCCAGGCTATCAATGTTACCTGCTACTCTAGAACATATTAAGTTTTTAGCTTTATGCCGATATAAAAAAATAAATTAACATTCTCTGTGACTTGTGCTCGGTTTAAGTATAAAATAAATGGATTGTACAACATACTTCTTGAAGGATGTCCATACTTGAAACAAACACCAGTTTTCTGATCACATCCTTTTTTGCATTTAGAACTGCACTGCACATCACATCGCTCACCGTAATAACCCGCTGTACATGCTTGAAGAAAAAAAAAAAAGATCGAAATGAAAAGCATTTTGCTTCTCCTGTGCTTCAGTAGCTTGAAATGAACAATTAGAGGACACTGTTTTACTACATGTACAACAATTACAACAACAACAACAACAACAACAACAACAACAACAACAAAAACGACAAGATCAACAACAACAACAACAGCAACAACCACAACAACAACAACAACAATAAAGGGAAATTAAGAGCAATTTGTTTCACACGTTTTTTTGACTAGTTGGAAGTAAATGGAAAGTCCAGTAAATATTGAGCAAAACGCATTTTAAAAAAAATAGGTTAACAGCTTCTTATCAGGAATGAAGAATGCAAATTTGACGGTTCAAAAAAGAAGAAGTCTTAAATTTTTTTAAAAAATCCTCATGTCAGAAAAAAACATGCTCTCTTCAAACGGCATTGATCACTAGTTTAGTTCAGAATTCTTCGCTCATCTAACGAAGGGGCTTATGCGACATTGCTAGTATTTTCAGAAGAGCGTCTTAAAGTTTCAATAAGAATTAAATTGTGTTATTGCACTTGCATATTTTTATGTACTTGTAAAAAAAAAATATTAAAATATTTTACTTTGGGCCTTCCCTATCAACTTGTTTTCGCTAAGAGTTAGAATTGATAACCAACGCCCAGTCACGAGTATGTAATAGTAATATCGACAGAGCTATCGATGCGCTATTTTGTGAGGAAAGTGATCTCGTTTTGTTCTTTCTGAAAGTAGTCTCAAAACAAAACACAAAATGAAAAGCGTTTTTCGAGAACTCGGTATGTGGTTTCTGAATATGTTTGAAATATAGGGAATTAACATTACAATGGTTGGGCTTCACACATATATATTTATTTACTGTTAAATGATGTACAATTTGAAGGAGTGCAGATTTTGGGCTCGATTCAGTTTTGAATGAATTAACACATAAGTGCATTTTTGAATACACCACCTATGTATTTTACGACGAAAATGCATTTACTGAGTTTTGGGGAAAAAAAAAGCTCTTCAAATGTCTCATACGCCCCTTCGTAAAATGGTCGTCGAATGTCGCATCTCATTTTAGACTTACAACAAGTTCCGGTGAAGATATTACACGTATCGCCCTCACAGTATTCACTACAAGTCTCATTACACTCAAGTCCGTAAAATCCCTGCTGGCAAACTGTATGTAGATGAGAAATGGATATGCTTTGCACAGCTGGGCTAGGTTATTAAATGTCACAAGTGATACCGCCCATCCTTTCCCCCTCCTACTCTCACTATCCTCACCCCCCCCCCCCNCACAAATACACACACACACACACACAAAAGAGGAAAAAAAACACACATACACACAAAATTAAAAAAAAAACAACAACACACATGTGGAATTTCACTTACATAGTGGCCGCTGTGTGGCAAGGGCAGATTTAGATTTTAAAAAAAAACAACCTGTGTATCTTTATTCAATATTATCATTAAAATTTACGTGTGACGCATATGACCACACTCATTTCACATGCCTAAATTATTCTTTGATGATTTGAGTTGTCATATTGTATTACCATGAGCTTCTAATTATCTTCTTTTTCTTATTACACTAAAGGCATTGTTTTGCCTTGATAATATAATATCCCAGTTTTACAAGCTAAACCACATCTGCTTTATTCTTTTATTTTAAGCAACATGTTGATAGCGCTAAATTTCTCAAAACCTCAAAACATGATTTCGGCAAATGAGTAGTGAGCGTGACGATGTAGTCTATATTGTATGCACAGTAGGGTCAAGTTATTGAATATTACAGTTCATATCGCCGCCCATCTTTCCACCCTGCTACCCTCCCCCCCCCCCCCCCCCCCCC